>JAGQAX010000009.1:43437646-43820146 GCA_019142605.1 Cephalopholis sonnerati
TCATATTGTTAAACCTCTGCTTTATAACTTTAAACAACAAATGAAAACCAAACTGATCAGAAACACAAACAGCAGCGTGATAAAAACTACCTGAAACGACAGAAACCGTCTTTGGGAAAAATGTATTTGATGTCTACATTATCATGTCCCATCCACCAACATGGAGGGGGCGGGGTTTATGACCTGCACTGGTCGTCCATCTTTATAAACAGTCTATGATGTCACGAAGCAGAGACTGAGAGCAGCTGATTCGAGTGTGTGAAGCGTTTCCTTGAATATTAATAATTTAATTCAGCAGCTGGCCTGAATGAAAATGAAAATAAAGGAGGGAGTGTTGATCTGATGGTCATCACTGTTACACACAGTTTCTTACACCATGAGGGGGAATTGTTTTAGTCTGAGGACAATCAGCTCATCCTCAGTGTTTCCTGGTGTATTAAAGGGTTAAAGCTGCAGTCAGTGAACAGTCAGAAAGTGAAAGTCAACCCCAGATTTGTTGCTGTTTTATCTGCACATATATAAATATATATAAATATATCTGAGAGGAGCCTTACAGTCACAAAAACAAGTTTCCCTATCTTTATTTGTCCTCTGAGAGCAGCAGGTAAACCAGCTCAGATGTTTCATCCTCACAGAAACAAATTAAAGCTCCACATTAACATTCATACCACCTTAAAAAAGGTGCACAGCCCGGCTGAGATTCTAAAATCAGGACTGAAATGTGCTTTAACACTTCCACAGTTCCTCCTGCTCAGATTGTTATCCAGCTGAAAGCACACCCTCTCCTCAGGAACAGGAAAACGCAATACGACGCAACGTGAGTGCAATCTGTGAGAGGCGCCGCTCCGAGCGGCCCAGGATTAACTGCCTTGCTCAAGAGCAGCAACTGAGGTGTAACAGCAGGGCGATGATGTAAGCAGGTGTCAGCCATGATGTCTGCAGTCACACCGAGTCACATCAGTGAGGAGAAGAAGAAACGTACAGCTGCAACCGTCGACACTAAACTCATCCAACAACCATTTAATCACCTGTTAACACCTGAAGTCGTTTATAAAGCGATCAATATTTCCTGACATATTAGTGATTGGGATAATACATTAAAAATCTAATCTACAGACTGAGAGTGAAAACAGCAGGGTGAAAGAAACACACCGATATGTTTGGTGGCTCTAACACGATGGTCGCACGTCACACAGTCACAGAGGTTCAAAGATGGCCGTTGTCACGGTCTGTGATCAAAGACAGCCTGGGATAAATCCTGACAGTGTGACAGCTGTTAGCACCTACGTCTGCTAACCAACCAATAGGAACGCAGCATGAGATGAGCCAAACAAACAGACAGATAGCAGCTCGCCATGGAGGCTAAACTGTATGATGTGTCCTCCAGCTCTGACCATGATCCAGGAGAGAGGGACCAAGCATGGAAGGAAATGGAGGCGGAGCTGCAGCTACCAGGTGAGACACCTGCAGCTAGCACACACACACACACACACACACACACACACACACACACAGATCACAGTGTATAGTGCCCTATCAACATATTTTTAAGAAATTATATTAATATTTTCAGACATTTCATTAATATTTTTTCGGATATTTTACCAACATATTTTCAGACATTTTATTAAATTTTTTTTTGACAATTTAATATATTTTTCGGACATTTTATCAACATTTTTCTGGTTTTTTTTGTTTGTTTGTTTGTTTGTTTACCTCCTTTTGGACAATTTCATTATATATTTTGGTCATTTTATCTACATTTTCTGACAGTTTTTAAAACATTTTTTCTGACATTTATCAACTTTTTTTCCAGACATTTTATTGCCTTTTTTTTAACATTTTTTTTTTCAGACATTTCATTAACATTTTTTCAGACTTTCTATCAATTCCAACAATAACTGTATTAATGTCATTAATGTGAGCCTCTATGTTGAGCTCCACAGAGACCCTGCAGCATCACTCAGTATGTGAAGCTGTTGCGTCGTATGTCGTAGCCTGTGATTCAGTGCTGTCATCGTACAGTCTGCAGACATCGAACATGATGTCGTACCCAAGTTTATCAGATGCATGTGGCACAGTGTAGCTGTGACCCTGGGTCACAGTGACATTGTCCCTCGATCTTCGACCACCATTCTTATGGTGAGGAAAGTGTTCTTGAGACATTGTGGTCATGAGAATGGGACGGAACACTCAAACACACAGTGCCTACAACCACGACTAACATCTGCGTAGAGGCATGTAAAACGTTTGACAGAATCCTTCTTTCCATGTCTGAACATTTTTAAGACTTTTAATAGATTAATTTAAGACGTTTGATACAACACAGGATCTGTGGGAACATGCAGAGGCTCGTCATTAAAACACAAACTGCCTGACAGAACTGAGAAACACACAAACATGACTGTCCATCAGCTGTGAAGAGGAGGGGCCACTGACAGGGTCCAGATGGAGGAAAAGATTTCAGACTGCTCCTTTAACGTGCGCAGGCACTGAGTGGTCTGAAAGCAGAATAAATCTCAGAGCAGGAAGCCGACGGGTCGACATCCAATTTCATCTGGAACCAGGGAGTTAATAAAGGACGAGTCCCGGGGCCACGGGGGGCCACCTGGGGCCTCGCTCACATAAAAGTCATTACATTTCCTGTCTGAGTCTCAGCGAGCACAGATGACAACACTGACACAAGTTCCCTCAGGCTGAACAAAAAAATACGTCTGTCAACCTGTAATGATGTAATAAGGTGTGTGGTACCCGGCGATGGCGACCTCTCTGCGGAGGAATCTGAGCGAGGCCTCGGGGAGCGAGGAGACTTCACAGGAGGAAGACTGTGATCTGAGTAATCTACGAGCTGAGAGATCACGCCTGAGAAAACCACCTGAAATCTTCTGCACAGCAGCAGAAACCTCCACGCAACACTTCCCTCCAGATTTCACACGTGTTTAACTTTTACTAGAAAGTCCAAAGAAACCTGGTCAAAGCTCAGCACACCGTGATGTCACATCACAGACACCGAGTCATTAATCACAACTACTGTTTTAACTGTGATCAGCTGATCAGCAGCACCTCAGAGACTCCGTTTACACACACAAGATATTCTGTTTTTTTACCTTGTTCCAAAAAACACAACCCTCCTGCTGAGCTGTTCACATGACGTATGTGAACATGAACATTCCTCTCATATTCCTGTTCATATGCAGCCGTGCACGCTCTGTGCACGCTCTGATTAATCACCAGTTTGTTTATTAGCACTTTGATAAAACACTGTTTTATAGATGAGGCACACACATTCAGTTTACACTCAGTTAATTCATTTCTCTCTGTCTGTGAGTTACCTGAGGTCACTTCCTGGATGGAGTTGGGACAAAAGATGGAGCTGAGGGCGGAGCTTGGTTTAATGCAGATGGCCACCCCAAAACTAATAGCTGTGACATCGGGGGAGGGGGGGGGGGGGTTTCTTTGTGTTAGTTTTAGTTTTGTCTGTGTAAGTTCACCCCTTTGTGTTTAATTTGGTCTGATCAGCCGTATATCGAGCGGAGCTAACTGCTAACTGCTAACAGCCACCGCTGCAACTAACAAACTCCACAGATCCATTCAGCAGCTCCACCATCCACAGTCAGACACACACAGCTGATTATTTACTGCTGCATTACAGCTCACATCCTGGTGCAGACTATGTACTGGAGTTTACCAGCCTGTCGCTCATCAGGCATTTGGAGATCATTACAATGTCCGACAGTCCACCACCAACATTTACATCACATCTCATCAACAAAAGTGAAACATAGATTTCATGTTAGTTTTTATTATCAAGATCAGCTTTTAGCTCGTCAATGTTTGTTTTCTTCAGCGATATTAACACAACAGAGTTGTGCTGTGTCGACCTCTTTAAGGCCCTGTAACTCTAACTCTGTTATCAGTAGTCTTTTCCTTTGTGAGATTTATTTTGTGGTAAAATAGACTCACCATATTTTAATTCTAACCCTGTGCTCTCTGAAATCCTGAAACAGTTCAGTGATTATCAGAATAGTTGCAGATTAATTTCCTGTTGATCAACTTACTGACTGCTTGTTGCTCCACATGATGTTTTTTTATTACAGACATAATCAGTTCTGTTGTACGTCTGTGTTTCTCTTTATTTAACCCTTTTTTTTTTTTTACAGTTATATTTAAGTGTTTTTTATTTCCAGTGAAGTTTCCCGTCACGTTGTCACTGTTCAGCTCTGACTGCAGATGTTCAGACATGTTTTGTGCCACATGATGATTGTGAGGAACATGACGATCACACAGATGAACAGCACAGAGGTGAGCTCTGCTGCAGAGCTGCTTTCTTTTCTTAATTCAAACTGACTAAAATCAAACTTGTATTCAGATTTGAAGTTTCCTGTCGTCTGATTTCAGCTCCAGCTCCAGTCAGTGTTGCTTTATGTTGTTGTTCATGACGCATCAGAGGCTGCATCAGACGCCAGTAAACCCAAACCAGCAGTCTGGAGTCTAAAAATAGCCTGGGCCCAGTCTGCACCAGGAATAGCCTGACCCGGCCCGGCCCGGCTCGGCCTGCTCTGCAGCAGCCATGTGGTCACACAGCATCAATAGGTCTGTTGTCCTCTGAGCGTCCACAGTGACGAGGTGGTGATGCTGCAGATGAATCAGCAGGACGACCGCCGACAGACAACAAGTGAATTCACAGCAGCTTCAAGACGACAGGAAACACTGAGGCTCAAAGTACACACAGGACACACACAGTACACACTCAGTACACACAGGACACACACAGGAAACACACACAGTACACACACAGTACTGTGACAGCAACACACACTGCAGCACAACAACTCCACACACACATTTTACTACAAAGACACTAACAACCGTCACAGTTGTATGACTCCGCCCACCGGTCAGGTTTCTCTACAGTTGCCATGTCTGTGGAAGTTTATTCTTCAGTCCAAGTGGACGTTTGTGCCACATTTGAAGTCCCTCAAGCTGTTCTTGCGATATCGTGTTCACAAGAATGAGACAGATGAGGTCACAGTGACCTTGACCTTTGACCACCAAAATCCAATCATTTCATCACTGAGTCCAACTGAACATTTGTGCCACATTTGAAGGAAGTCCCATGGCACGTTCTTGAGATATCGCGTTCACAAAGAAGGGACAGACGGACAACCCGTAAATATAACATCATCACAGAGGAGACAGGAAGTGACACAATCTGCCTCAGAGAGGCTCATGGGACAAAGACTGAACTACAACCTGTCAGGACAGAGACATGAGCTCTGATCTGAGGTGGACGGAGCGTCTCCTACCTGCTGCTGAGGGTACTGCATCCCTCCCATCCCCATCTGCCCCCTGCTGGGCATCCCCATCGGGTATCTGTGGGGGGAGGGGGAGCCATAGGCCTGGCCGGAGTATGGCGCCCCCTGCTGCTGGGAGTACGGGTTGTTGCTCATGCCGTAGAGCTGAGAGCGCTTCATCGCCATCGGGTCCATCGGTGGCACCTGGAGGAGAGACATGATTGGCTGATGAGTCGTTAGCATTAGCATTAGCATTAGTATTAGCTCTGTTACTGCGGGTTCACTGTGATCTTAAAGGGACAGATTCTTATTTTCTGTCATGTGTTTAATGTTACAGTATCAGTTGTTCATGTTTAACGTTTCCACATTTTTCTCCTTAAGCATGACACTTGAGGCTTAATTTCTCCTTGGCTGAGGGACTGACACAGTTTCACAGAATCCCTTAAAAGATTGCCTTAGTTAAGGAAAAACGTTGACTCGTTTACTTTGTTGAAAGAGATTTTACAGCGGTGGAAAAAAAACCCCATTTCAAGAACCCATGGTCATTTTTTTATACTCGCCCGTAATTCTAATTTCTGTTAGTCGACCAGACAGGTTATTAGTCGACAAGATTTCATTGGTTGCTGCACCTTGTCAGAATAAATCCAAACCTATCTGACTGGACCATGTGGGAGTTTACTTTGAAAGGACAGACACAGGAAGTGGAGTCAGGTTAATCTCCAGGGCTGGTACCTGCGGTTATTCCACAGGCTAGTTAATAACATGTGGGGCAGGAAATCCAAAGTGTGGGATCATTTTGAGAAGGTGAAGGACCAACCCAAGGTGATATGTAAACTCATCTTCATTGGTCCACTACAAACATGACGTATCATGTGAAACATGGAAGTAGCTACATGCCCATTAGCCCACAGCGTCATTAACAGGCGGCTCGCTCAGTGTGTGACGTGCACTTGGAGATAAAATATAGGCCTATATTAATGAAGGTTCATTAGTACGGTTTGTATTTCTCTGTAATGTAGCACAGTGTTAACAATGTTACTGAGACTATTCTTTCTCACACCTTCAACTCAAACCACCAAAATATATCATTTCATCATTACATTCATATCACAAACATGAGGGACACTAGTCCACTGATGGACCCTGATGAGGACTGTTGGTCCACTGATGGACCCTGATGAGGACTGCTGGTCCACCAAGACAATACTTAGTCGAGGGCAGCCCTAATAATTTCAGCTAGCTGGCGTAGAGGGAGACGAACCTCGGGAGGAAACAGCGAAACACAGCCTTCACACACAGCGACACATATTCGAGCTGCGTTACGTCGACAGCTACTGAAAATAAATTGGCTGTTATGTTACATGACGAGGAAGGTTCTCCACGGAAGATCACTGGAACAATTTCATTACACACAACAAAATTCAAGGCCTGGAAAATGTGTTTGTGAATTCCCATGACTTTTCCAGGTTTTCCATGACCGAGGGAACCCTCCGATGGGACACGAGTGTGACAATGCACACGCTGACATAATTTAGGACAGACGAAGACTATGACTCCCATGTCCACATGTCCTCACAGCTTTGCTAACTCAGAGTCGTCACACGTGAGAGTTAACAGTAGTTTTATTTAACAGGTTGAAGGCGGTTTCTCCCAGGCGGCGGAGGACAGTGAACACATCACAGGGTAGACTGACAGCTGACACTGAACCGTCAGTCAGAGACATCCTCTCAGACACACTGTGAGTAACCCAGCAGCCTGCGAGGCCACTTGAACTCCACAGTCACACTTTAATATTCACGCTCTGAGTGTGACACACTGACATAATAGCAGGTGTGAGGAGTGACTCAGTGACAGCAGATGTTTCACTGCTGCTCTGACGCTAAAAATAGACTCCCTTTATGGATTTTACACACCAACAAAAACAACAACAGAAACCTGAGCCACACAAATGATCTCTTCTCTGGATTTCCATCAGTCGGCTAGAGGAGAGGAAATAAAGACAGCTGGAGCTGCTGCAGCCTCAGAGACCGATCAGATATCAGTAATCAATAATCCAGCTGTAAACAGAGGGACGGCTGATCTGATGCTCTGATTCTCTCAAAGCTCCATGAAGAGCCTCCGTGTGTTCAAGCAGCTGTTAGCATCCATAAATCACAGTGAATGAATGAATGAATGAATTCTCTGAACTGAACGTCTGCACATTTCCTCGACAATATTTTACACATTTTCTGCACATGACTACCACGTCTAAAACCTGCACAGATACTGTTCTTATTCAGATATAGGTTACATATATTTAGAGCATTTCTTCAAGTTTAACAAAACTTTCGTCTATTCTATATTTACGTCTCCTGATGTTTGAGATATTTGATTTCATTTTGTCTTAAAGCTCTAGTGTGGAGGACTCACGGGGACATAGTGGCAGAAATGGAATATGATATAATATACATTTATGAAATATGTCAACTCTTCCCTTCTTAGTAAAGAGTCACTGAAAACCAAAGAAACACAGATGCCTCACTTTGTTCAAAGTCTCTTGTTTAAAACCAAATTTTAAAGCTCCAGTGTGAAGAATTTATAAAATTAACTATAATATAATATAACATAATATAATAAAATATATTATAATAAGCAAATTTTTTAGTGCATCCATCTTATTCCTGAGGGCGTGAAATGATTATGTGTGCAGGTGAGATAGTGGAAGTAGCACTAAGCCAGCTAGTCTCATTGACTGTCTGTGGTTAGTCTCAGTGGCTAATCTTGGTAGCTAACCGCCAACAGCGTTTCTTCTCTTCTTCTCTCTGGCTTTTAATTTAGCTAATACCATTTTGTTTTTTAACAGATATTTAACTAACATTAAATGAGTATTTTCCAAAATGTCTGTGTGGAGCTCTGGTGCCTGTCGTCCTGACCATGTCTGTAATGTTATTATGAATCTGTGGCTTCAACAACATGGAGTCAGAACAAAAAAGGATTCCTGTAACTAACGTTAGGTTCCCATCACCGGCCTACACAGAGGATCATGTTGCCACCTGCACTTTATGACGCTAATATCAGATTAATTGATTTAAAATTAAAAAGCGCCGTCTCAGGTCTGCTGCACACTCTGTCGTCATGTTTCACCGTTTAATGATTTAATAAACCTGCAGTTATCAAAACGTATAAACTGTGGTTAAGGTGGAGGAGCGGAGCGTTAGCTGGGAGACGTCACGTTTATTCATTTTACATGGAGCAACAATTAATATTGAGTTATGCTGCTGAATGTGTTAATGTGTGTAGAGTCATAAGAAATCATAAATGTTTTTAAAAAGGACGGTAGCCCAGAACAGACAACTAAACACTGGCTCTAAACAGGCACATTCATGTTTTCATGTGAGTTAGAAGGGTGAGACGTGTGTTTTAATATCAAACGTCTTTATTCAGAGTGTTTCCTGGTGTAAATCAGCTGGTGTGTGTTTCTGAGAGGAAGAGACCTCTGTGGATCATTCAGCTCCTGATCATTGAACACTGAAGGAATTCTAACCGGGAGAAGTTTCAGCTGGTTGTAATCTGTAATCTGTAATCTGTAATCTGATAGACGTCACTGAATCTGACACACTGCTCCTTTAATGTGTTTCTGTTGTGCAACAACAGTTGAAAGTTCCCTCCTTGGACGTTTAAAACGTTCTCAGCAACAAACCGGATTCTGAGAATTTTCCAAACTCAAAGAAAACAGAGACTCCTGTGACGGTTTTCAGATTTCATTTAATAATGAAATAAAATAGAACTTGTATCCACAGACAGGATCGTAGCTGATCTGATGATGTAAATCATGAGACGATAGAAATCAGCCATGTGAGAGTCTGCTCTGCTGCTGATGTCAAGGGTGTACGAGGCTGCTGAGGGAGATATCTGATTCTGATTTTTATTTGATCTTTGCATTTATGAGTCAGACACAAACTTTTTTTATTCACCCAAAACACAAAGATTTTCTGTTTGTGATGTAAAACAGAGGAAAGCGGTTTCCATTTGAGGCGCTGTAAACCAGAGCTGTGAGATTTGCAGACAATATGTGATAACACTGATGAACATCACCACGACAACATTACACAGTAAATAAACAGGTATTAAAGTTAACTCAGTGTTCTGCTGAACTACAACAAACTGCTTGTTGAATTTAAATAAACGAAAATTTAATTTAATTTAATTTAATTTAATATACTTTATTAATCCCGCAAAGGCAAATTCAATGTTTTCACTCTGTTGTCGTTTTAAATAAACACACAGGTCTGAAATAAACGAAACTGATAATTATTTCTAACTAGGGCTGCAGCTACTGTGTTCATTTGTTATCTACCATATTTCTCTATTTTCTGAGGCGACTGAGGTCCTTCAACATCTGCCGGACTATGCTCAGGATTTTTTATGAGTCTGTGGTGGCCAGTGCTATCCTCTATGCTGTTGTGTGCTGGGGCAGCAGGCTGAGGGTGGCGGACGCCAACAGACTTAACAAACTGATCCGAAGGCCAGTGACGTTGTGGGAATGGCGTGTGACTCTCTGGTGGTGGTGTCAGAGAGGAGGATGCTGTCTAAGCTGCGAACTATCTTGGACAATGTCTCACACCCACTCCACCATGTGCTGGTTGGACACAAGAGTTCTTTCAGTGGGAGACTCAGACCACCAAAATGCACCACTGAGCGCCACAGGAAATCATTCCTGCCTGTGGCCATCAAACTATACAACTCCCCCCTCTGAGTTGCCCTTGGACTGTTTCACCACTGTCACCAACTCATAATAAATTATTACATATTTATTCCTAAATAATCCGTGCAATAACGGACTGTATTGTTCAGTCTGTATATAAGGTTCCTGTATATATTGTAAATTATGTTGTGTGGTCTCTACATATATATTTTGTAAATTATCTTCTTATATTTCTTATATTTTTACTTCTTTTTGCACTATATCTTTTTTCTACACTTGTTTGCACTATATCTTCTTCTTTTACACTTGTAAGGAGCACCTGTAACGAAAACAATTTCCCCTGGGGATCAGTAAAGTATTTCTCATTCTGATTCTGATTCTGATATTTATTAAAAATGCAACTGGACGGAGAATCTCATTTTATTTCAGTTATTTTTAAAATGGAGACTTATGACACAAACGTCCATTAAAAAGTTTCAGTTACAGTAATAAAACATTTGTTCAACCAATAATAACCCTTCTGTTTTCATTCCTTTAAAGACCAGTGTGACTGATAATAATATTAATTCTGTGATCATTTCTAGACGGATATTGTATCGTGAAAATCTCATTCCATCGCAGCCCTATTTCCAACATTCTTTTATTGTACAAACTGAAGTGAAGACAAAAGGCACCAATAAAAGTTTAATAATAGTTGTATTTTAAAGTTAAACTAACTCAAAAATCCCAGACATATATATATACATTATGCAGCTCTGATGGAAACAGAGAATATTTCCTGTTTTTTGCTTTATAATGAACTTCAACAATCAAACTTTAATATCTGTCTCTGAGATGTCAGGACTACAAATATAAATTTGCACAAAATGGAAATATTCAAATAAAATAAAGTACCTCAGAATCTGCATTTAAAGCTCCAGTGTGTCAGATTTAAAGTGAATATAATCTGATCAGTGTGTTTTGTTTAGTGTAGAATCAGTTGTGTTCTGGTTCCCTCAGAATGAGCTGTTTATATCTCCACAGGGAGCAGGTCCTTGTCTACGGAGATCACCATGTTGCACCGCCATGTTTCTACAGTAGTCCAGAGGGGACAAACCACACACTGACTCTAGATAGAGAGATAGATAGAGATACAGATAGAGATAGAGATAGAGTGTTCATATCTGCGTTGGCCACCGTGGTCAGCAGCTCCTCCACGAGGAGCAGCATCAGAAAAACATTGATGTGCAGACGAGCAGAGCGTCAGCTGAGAAACGTACAGCAGTCAGAGGACGCTCTGAGTTCATGGAAACATTTTCAGTTTCAGAGCTGAGAACACGACGAGAGGACAAAGATCATCGAGGTATAAAAAAGACAACAAACTAAATCAGTGGCCTATTCATTGTGTCTGGAGCAGCTCAAGGCTTTGTACTGGATGACATCAGGTGTTTCCAGGTGAGGGTTTTCCTGGAGTCTCCCAGTATGATATTATCACAATATTTAGGTCAGGATACAGTGTTACTGTGATTATAAATGTTTTGTGACATGCTGAGTGTTTCATTAACATATAATGTGATTTATTACTTTTATTCAGCTGAAATTAAAAAGAAAAACGTTTCAGTCTGTTCACTTGAATCATTTTATTACTGCAGACTGTTTCTAGTGGACTGAACAGGCTGCTGATTTTAATATTGTGGTTGGCCAACATGAGTTAAATTTGTATTGACACACTTAATAATTAAATATCAACACTTGGAGTCTGAACGATCAGAGGTGTGTCATATCAGCTCCTTCACAATAACACTGGTATAATTTTTAATGTGTTATGAAAGTTTACACCATGATGTTGGAAATATGTCAACTTGTTGACATGATGATGTCATACTGTTACCCACGGCAACAACAAGTATGGCTGACAGTGAAATTAATACCGACTCCATGGTGGTTCCAGTAAAAAGAGGAGGAGCTTCAGTACTGTGGAATAAACTGTGGCGTCCCCTCAGAGGGAACTCATCCAGCGGCTCCTCTGCTCCTCCAGCTGGACACAGGAAGAAGGAAGAAGAAGACAACAACAACAGGAGCACAGCTAAAGCAACAGCGGCAGCTAAACACCGCTGTGTCCTCTGCTTTCATTGGTATTCTGCTTGTCAAAGACGGTTTCTTCCCCTGCTTCAAAAAAACAAGGACGAGTGTGTACAATAACGCGACTTCACGGACAGCTAACATCTTGTTGTTGTTACTGTGGCGCACAGGGTACGACGTCGTAGTCTGCTGCTGGAAATGTTTGCAGCAGAAGAAGAGGAGGATGTGACGTCAGCAGGACGGAGCTTGATCGGATAGCAAACAGATGTGGATGTGGACACCAGAGACGCATGTTAATACCAGGTGTAAATGTACGTGGTCAAGAGCTATCTGATTGCAATCTGATCACAGAAAACGCATGTTGATGCAGGTGTAACGGAGGCACCAGTCCCTTTAACCAGCCCGCTGTGGCTCCACACTGTGACTAATAAAGGCCTGTCTCTATTAGAGGCCTGGTCTGGTTTTAATAGAAGTTATCTGGATGTATAAACCAGGCTGTTTCTCCCTCTGATTGTGTTGTGTCTGTGCCTGGATGACCCTGTGAGCTCTTCATATTCAGTCTGTCAGCGTCCTCACATCAAACCAGTCAGAAGGGTTTTTCATAGAAATGAATCCAAGCTGTGAGGATTGTTTCAACAGGATAAAGTGGAGTTGTGTCGGTGTGTCAGGTGCTGTAACTCTCTCTGATGCTCTGTCTGTCAGCGTTAGAGCTAATGAATCATTCATAATTAATATATTATCTGAAGACTATTTCAAACAAGTTATATTCAGACTGTATTTGCTGATCTCTGCTGACACAGTTTGGGTGTGAGGAGTTAGAGGCCTGTCTCTAACACAGAGTTACTGTTGTTGTTCACAAAATAAAGAAATCAGAGATCAGTTTTCTTTAGTTTTTACTGAATATTTGAAGCAAACCGTAAAACTGCATCACTCACTATGTCACAATTCTCTGTTATTAAATTAATAATATTGTTTTACTTGTTTATCATATTGTCAATAATTTCGTTATCGCAAAAATACCCTGAAATATTGTGACGTTGTTTTATCTCCAACCTACTAATATCCATACACAGAAATATGGTGATGCTATGCTATATTGATTTCTCCTCACACCTACAGGTCTGACACTTCCTCCTCTGGTCTCTGGTTTTGACAAAGCAGCTCATGTTCACAAACAGTAACTGAATTTCCCACTATCATACTGGAACTTTTGATTTTGGTGGTTTTGTGAGGAAATGTGAGGAGAAAGTTGAACAATGCAGACTGGCCCCTGTCAGTTATTACTGTAGAGGGTTATTGTTGGTGAATATAATGTTACTGTGCCGGCTGCTGCTCAGTGAACAAAGTGTCCCTGACATGCAGGAGGACTGACTGCTGACAGGAGCCACGCTCCGGGCCGAGGCCTCCAGCAGGCCCCGGGGCAGCTGCAGGAGCGTGGCGGACACGTAGCTCCAGTGTTGTGCCGGTGGTGACGGGCACATGGCTAATCTGCATGTGTGAAGGTCAGGGCTCTTGTGTGGAGATGGGGCCATAATAACGGGCTGCCTGCCAACTAAGCAGAGTCCAGATCACAGGCTGAACACAGCGGCTCAAACACCGCTGATAAACCTGGATGACACGGTGCTCTGTGAACATGAACACAGCCGAGGAGACGACTGAACCTCCGGGACACCTCCAGTCACTTCACAGATAATTAATGAACTCATTAATTCATGTCAGAGCTGAATGGAGCTGTCAAATAAAAAAACAACAGGCGGCCGCAGCTCACTGACAGCTGCTGCCGCCAGACCTCTGTCCTCAAACTGTGAAGTGTACATTTACACAGATAATTATTATATTAAACGGTGTTTACAGAGCACGAGCTGCCTTTATACACACACACAGCCTCTTCGGGCCTGTTCGGCTCGGTTACCAGCTGCTAAAATGTTAGCTTAGCCTAGCATGCTAAAAACGGAGTCACCTTGGACACGAAATCGAAACACAGACTTTAACGAACTACTGTTCGCTCAAACAGCCGTTATTTACTGCTGAGTGTGACATTGACTCACCGTGGATTAATATTTATTGATATAATAGTCAAAATGCTCAAATGTGTGTGTCGAGCTGTGTAAATGATCTGCAGTGGAAATAAAAAAAACAGCTCACCCAGTTAGCCGCTGAGCTAACGCTAGCAACATTAGCACAGCGGCTAACAGCTAGCAGGTTAGCAGTGATCAGATGACTATCTCCCATCAGGCAGACCAGTTAGTCACCAGCTAACAACAAAGAACCGGAGTTTAATGAATAAAATTCACCTGAGATCTGCCGCCGCCCTGCCCGTTGCTCCCGGGGCTCATGGTCGGGTGACTTCTTTGTTGTCCTCCCCAGCCGTGAGCCGCCGCCGCCGCCGCCGAGCCGTACTGGGAGCCCATGTCTTTAGCCGGCCCCATGCTCGGCTGTTGTTGTGCGGAAGGATTATTATAATCAGGATATCCACTTCCATAACCTCTCATCATCGGACTGGGAGACGTCAATAACTGGTTCAGAGTCGGTGTGGCTCCGGAAGGGTGCTGCTGCTGCTGCTGACCCTGCCCGGGGAACCGCTGGAATCCTCCGTTGTTGCCGCCGCCGCCGCCGCCGCCTCCAGCCGGGGAGCTGGTCGCGATCATCGCCGCTTTGGCCGCGCTGCCGCCGCCCGGGCCCATCAGGCTGTTCCCCTGGCGCGAGGGACTCATCATGCCCGCGTATCCACTGGTCCCATAGCCGGGCCGATAGTTCGGGTAGTGGTTATACGGGCTGTTGTTGTTGTAGCCTTCGTGGGAGTTCTGAACCTGATCCATAGTGCTGTGTACCGAGTGCGCCGCCGCCGTTACCCCAGTCCCTGCGCTTTGTTGTCCGCCATGTTGATCAAAGCAAGGCCCTCCTCTTCCATTCCCATAATAATGATTAAACTCGGAGCTGGTCCCTCTTGGAGGAGGGTTGTTGTTGGTGGTGGTGGTGGTGTTGGTGGCTGATCCGAGGCTGGCATCCATCCGCTCCTCCTCCTCTTCCTCCGCCTCCTCCTCCTCCTCCTCCTCCTCCTCGCTTCTGTTCAGCTGGTGTTGGTGATGGCGCTCCTCTGCTCGGCTGTTCCCCACCAGGTGGAGGTTTCCTGCCCCTCCATGATGCTGCCGCTGCCCGCTGCTCGGTCCCCTCTGTCCCCTCTGGATGCTGCTGTTAGGGAGGCTGTGGTGCTGCTGGTGCTGCTGGTGGAGCTGGATCAACTGGCTGAACGGCGGAGGTGTGTGGTGGGATGATGATGATGATGATGGTGATGGAGGAGGAGGAGGAGGAGGAGGAGGAGGTCCAACACCACCACCAGCAGCGGCTCCGCCGCGGCTGCTGATCACTCGATGCCCGCCGAGCCTCCCCGGCTCCATGTCGGTCACAGTGCGCGCGGACCCCGGGGTTTGATCACCGCGTCCTGTCCGTGTCTCACCTCCTGCAGCGGGGCTCCTGCTCCTGCTCCTGCTCCTGCTCCTGCTCCCCGGAGCCTGCCTGGGATCCGCTCCAGGATGCCCATCTACATTATTCATGCTGATGGTGCAGCTCCAGCAGAGCCGCCAGTTCTCCCAGTCTGAAGTTGGGGACTTACCGTCTGATGCCACCGCAGCAGCCGGGGTCAGGTGCACATGGCCCGGCCAGATGTCCCCGGTCACCCCGGTGGACAGGGAGCCGGCAGCCGGAGCTCAGAGGACAGAGGGACACAGTGAATGCTCCAGAGTTATTTGACTTTAGTTTATGGTTCATTCAGGTGTCTCCAGGTAGAACAGGTGTCCTCCAGTGGACCTCCCACTGATCCCATGTGTCCCTCACACAGTGCCTACCACGGGCTGATTAAAGGACAGTGGGCCCCTGGGCACAGATGTGGAAAAGGCCCCACCACCCCTCCTGCACAGGAGCAAGACACACACACTGTTTTTCTTTGGTTGTGTCTCAGCCCCTTTTTTATTATTTTGTGTTTCTTTGCAGCTCCTTTTGTTTATTTATGTGTCGTCATTTTGTGTCTCTGATATATATCTGATCATATCAGGGACATTGTGCAGGTGAAGGCCCCTCACACTTTGGGCCCCTGGACCTGTGGTGCCCATGAATACATATCTCATATACAGATATTATCCCCATACACATGTACAGTAGCTGACACACCAGGACTGAAACTGAAGATTATTATAACACAGAATGTCAGAAAACAATCCAATCTGCTCTTCATAGGATTCAATATTCAAATATAGTTTCTGTTTGACCCAAAGACATACATGTTTTCTCACAGTCACACAAAAACAATAAATATTCACATTTTTAAATTGCAAGACAGTACAAAACACTAACAAAACAAATATGACACTGAATTAAAGAAAAGAAAAGAAAACAGGCCTGTATATTAATTATTGTGACGGGATGAGGGGACGAGGTCGTGTTGACTGTCATGTGTCTGTGTGACTTTACAGGTTTGACAGGTGAGAGGATGAGGGAGGAGGAGAACAAAAACATAAATAAGAAAGAAAAAAATAATAAAATTATTAATAATAACAACAATTAAAATAAAAAAGAAAATATACTAATAAAAATAAAATAAAGAGGAAGGAAGTGTATTCAAACTAACCCTACCTTTACCCTGTCACCACTGACACCAATAATTAAATAATAATTATAATATTAAATAATAATAAAGCAGCAGCAGGGCGGCATCAGTGGAAATCAGACAGGTCAGGTCAGCAGGCAGAGTCCAGCAGGATCAGGTTACTGCTGCATCTTGTGATCACTGTTAGAAAGTTTGGGCCCAAATCTTAAATTGTTCTAACTGGTTTCACTGTGTTTTGTCCACAGATTAGTTTTGTATTACTGGTGTGATCGTGATCGCAGGTTGGTTGTGTTTCTTCGTTTCAACTGATCTGTCTGGCTTTGGGGTGGCATGGTGCAGCGGTTAGCACTGACGCCGCACAGCAAGAGGGTTCCAGGTTCAAATCCAGGGTGGGGGAGCCCTTCTCTCTCCCCGTGTCCTCCAGCTTCCTTCCACAGTCCAAAGGCCTGCAGGTCAACTGTGTTATAGGAAGTGTTCAGTTTGTCCCCGCACACACTTTGTACATTCAGCCGTCAGCTGTTGTTCACTCTGATGACATGATTCTACAGTCAATAATCTACAGGTGAAACCAGCAGCGTGTTTAGTGTTCAGACTCAGATCCATCCGGATCAGTTACCACATAAAAACTCCGCTCACACTCATGAACACATGAATCAAAATATTCTGTATAAATGTTCGGTGTTACTGCTGCGACTGTCTTTCACCTCTGACTGTGCAGACCACAGTGACGTTTACAGGTGTTTGTGTCCTCAAACACACATTTATTTATTATTTATTTATTGACATCAGATGAAGCTGAGCATCTTCATGATGTTTTTAACATTATCAGTTCATCTAAAGTTAAATTTTGAGCAGGAAAAGATTTTGGTTTGTCGTCTCAACACTGCTGCGTGTTTTTTTACTGAACACAGTTCTGACAGATTTCACCACTGTGTTAACTTTATTGCTTTAATTCAGTTCTTTATTTGTTCACATGATAAAATAAACCTGAAGGAAAAAATGCAGTAACATGCACAGATGGGATGCAAAAAATAAAAACACGAAGGCTTATAAAAGGTCCCACCAGACACTGAAAATCAAGACATGACATGTTTATCACCAACTTACAGACAGACAGATATTTTTAAGATATCATAAAAAAGAGTACAAATTCCAAACAAGCAACTCTAAAGATACTAAAAATAAAAATACAGTTCCCAAACAGGAACATGTCGGCATATAAAACACATAAAAACATGTTTCAAATATGTGAAACAAAGACACAAAACATCATCACAGAGCAGGTGTGATTTATTTTTACATGACAGATCATAAAGACAATAAAACATGGAGACGCTGACTGTCACCAAAATCCAGATGGTGAAGCTTTGATTTAATCAAAACTTCTTTCAGTTTGGTCAAAGCAAATATGATCATATCTGTAATAATCTGAGAGAGGGCTGGTACCAGTGAGAATAACATGAAACTTAAGAGAGGGAACTTTAGATACGAAACATCAACTTCAGCTGCAGCCCTCCATCAGCCCACAGGGTGGCGCTGCAACAGAAATATCCAGGTCAGAGAGCAGAGAGAATTTCTTTGTGTTCATCATCACATCAAATCAAAACTTTATGTACACAGCACCTTTCATGCTTCACAGAGCAGGATTCAAACAGCACAGAAAAAGTAACGAGTAAAAAACTGGACATTACAAAAATAAATGATTTCATATTTAAAATAAACAACATTAAAAGAACAAATAAACACAAAGCAAAACAACAACAACAACATACGGTACAGTACAGCAGAGAGAGAGTCACTGTGTCCCAACACAGAGTCTGTCAAAGTCAGGACGCCACAAACACCAGGATGTTGTACACATCAGGTCGTACTCTGCAGTCTGTATGTCAGCGTTCTGACCCACAATCCTCTGCACAGAGAAAGATACGTCACATGGACTGAGCTGCAGACAGATGAGCGTCTGACAGCTGTCAGGAGTCACAGTGACAGGTGACAGCACACTGAAGTAACTGATGACCAGTCACACAGTAACCACAGGAATATACTGACTGTTTATAATCATAAATATAAACAACAACAACATCAGGACAACAATAACAGAGACAGAGCTGCAGATGTGACGTCACTGTCACAGACACACCATGGTGACATCTACAGTCTGCACAGTTACAACTTTAAAGTTCAGCTCCACACATCACACAGAAACATCAGCAGAGCTCTGCAGCTCCATCTTTGTCTCTGACCACATCAGTGAGTGGCGTTTGTTTGGTCTCCATGGTAACGGATATAAAGCAGGAGGGTCAAAGTTCAGGTCACAGTGTTACGAGACAGTATGTGTCCTGACTGTGTTCAGACTGCAGCTCACAGTGCGTCTGTTTTCACAGCAGCTGCTGACAGGAAGAAGACAGTGTGTGGTTCAGAGGGCACCATCATCATCGTCATCATCATCATCATCATCATCCAGCTGTTCACAGGTCAGTACAGACAGGACGTGAACTGCGTTACTATGTGAGAACACGTGCTAACAGTGATGATGATGATGATGACGATGATGATGATGATGATGATGATGATGATCAGAGCTGCTGAGGCACTCTGGGTTCAGAACGTCTGAATGACTAAAACAGAAGACAAAATAAAATCCAGGTGGAGGTGGAGCAGAGCAAAATGGGCTCCCATGATGCCTTGCATCAATTATGGGCACAACTTCCAGTGCTGAACCAGAACTGGTGTTTTCCAGTGGTAACATTAAGCTAACGGCGCGCTGAACCTCTTTCGTAGAGCGGTTGGGAAATAAAACATGTGGAACTGACCACCTGGTCCACCTCAGACGGGATCATGTGATCACACCTCTGTCCTCTCTGAGCGCTGCCTCAAAGCGTCAGTTTTTAACCGAACACGTTAGCGGTTAGCTTACCTTGCTACACATTGTTTCATTTAACGGAGCCTGAGCTAGCTCACAGTAAACATCTGCTGCTGCTGAAAGATGATTTATGATTTCTTTTTTTAAAATACTCTTTATGTTTTTTTCAAAATTCTCAATTGTCCCTCACAGCAGCAGGTTACTGCTGACAGAAACAAAAGAAGAGAGGAAGTGTCACTCTTTACAGTAGCCTCTGTACGTCCCTCCCAACATCTCAAATAACAATAACAAACAGAACAATTCTGAAACAGATATAACAGTAATAATAATAATGATGATACAAACATATGATTAGCACCATAAATGATAAAGAGGACTAAAGTCAATAAAATAACTAATGCTTAAACAGTACACTGTACAATACATGTTTCTTTTTTCTCTTTTCTCCTTCTTTCCTTTCATCCCCTCATCTTCCCTCTACATTATTACTTTTGAATACTACCCGTTAAACTATAACGGTGCCCGGCCTCGTATCATGCCGTCCTTGAAGGGCAACTTTTATCATCAGTGTCTGACGCAAACGCCACCGCCCAAATGCCAGATTTTGACGACTCCAGAGTGACACTGGGCTCCAGAGACAGACAGCATGTGCTGATGTTCAGTGACAGACGTGGGAGTGTTTGTGTCGTTCTCTTCTACAAACTCTGATTTCATATTTCTACACTACTTCATTTGAAGCAGGTGAAAACATGGTGGATACATCAGAGTAAAGTGTGCACGAAAAATACAGGAAATCACATCTGGTATTGATTCAGTGAGGGACAGTAGATTTTGTTTTTCAATATGAGACGATCTGGTGTCGTACAGGACAGATGGAGACCTGTTTGTCTCTGTCGAGGATGGAAACTGTACCTCTGGTTGGACATTTTAGAAAATCTGAATTTAACGTTAGCTGAATATCTGTTTGAAAAAAGAAGCTAAATTGAAGTTGAATTTCTTTCCAAAAGAGACGCTGCTGGTGGTTAGCCATGGAGATCAGCCATGAGGACGAGCTACAGACTGTCAGTGCCCTGAGTTAGCTTACTGCCACTGTCGCCATCTCACTGGAAGTTCAGTCCATTTTCATTTCTACAGCAGCGCCGTCAGGAATAAGGTGGATGGGACGAAACATTGGAGGAGTTGTGTTTCATCACGCTGGTGAATCTGAACTGAAGATACTCCAGATCATCAGACACAGCTGAGCAGCACGTCCGTCGTCCTGATCGGAGAGATCATCACTTCCACCTGACGAGAGAAGAAGACAGACGACATGAATCAGTGTTTACAGAGACTCATTGTTTCTTATTTATCTCAAATACTGTGAACATCACTGCCATCGTACTTCTTCGTGTCCTTTATGATGTCACAGATACAGCCAATAGATGGCACTAGAGGGCGGTGGCAAACTGGTTGCGACAGTAGCTGAAAATGGACAAACCAGACTCTGGATCTAGAGGGACATTAGTGTCCACACACTGGCCACCATAGTTAGCAGCCCCTCTGTGACGAGGGGTCGAAGTCCTGTGTTTGTTTGACCCATCTGTCTTTGTCACTCTTTATAACACATCACCTGACTTCCTCCTCTGCTCCCGTCACAATCACTACAGCCATTAGAGGTCAGCACCTGACAATAAAGCTAAACATGGCTCGTTATAAGCTGCTGTTGAGGAAGGACGGTGTGTCGGAGCAGAGGTGGAGCGGCTGTGGAGCATAGCCAGCTTCCTGTCAGCTCTCAAGTCAACATGTTGGAGTGAACACGCTGAGCTGGAAGCTCACAGACTTGCAGAGACTCTGGACATCAAGTCTGTTTACTGTACAGATCTCAGGGAGGTACACGGTGAGAATAAACTCGTCAGCGCTCACTTTAATGATGGTTCACTGATGTTCAGGTTCAAAGCTGCTGTCGTTGCCTTTTGTTAAATAAATAATCATTTCTTAAACTGCACTGGAACTTTTATTCTCTATTCAAACCTGTCTTTATATATTTTAACTTGTGTTTTTCTTATCTTTTCTCTTAAATTGTATTTAAAGGTCCTCCTATAATGAGTTTCATTAAAACACCTCAACAACACAGTTTGAGATCAGATCTGATGGGACGACAGTTTGATGAATGAGGACCACTGTCTCTGTACATGTTGAGGTGTAAATCAAACAGTCATCTTCACACCACCTCAAATACAACAAGCTTTTGGCTGATCTGATTGGCTGACTGTTCTTTCTGCCTCCATCCTCCTCTCACAGGTTAACTGACAAGGTCGGAGGTTTACAGGAAATACTGGTACATACTGCTGAAACCAGCATGGGTTGACTCACACTGACCTACTGACCTCAGAGTCTCCAGTTGGCAGTGAGGACTCTTCTTCAGGTCACACAGCAACTTCACGTCTGAATCCTGCAGCTTGTTTCTTCTCAGGTCCAGCTCTGTCAGATGGGAGGGGTTGGCCACCAGAGCCGAGGCCAGGGAGGCACAGCTGATCTCTGACAGACTGCAGTCCTTCAGTCTGCATAAAGCATAATGTATGAGTGGATTATTGAACTGCAGGACACAGACTCACCGCCCCAAAGAGTCAGAGAAATGTGCTCTGCCAGTGAAGCTACTCAGAGAGGATCAGTACAATATCAGCCTCATGTCTCCAGTTTAGTGTCACACCACATCTTTCACATCACACTAATCTCAACACAGAAGAAAAAGAAAATGGTGTCTGACCTCAGAGTCTCCAGTCTGCAGTTTGAACTCTCCAGAAAATCACACAGCAGCTTCACATCTGAATCCTGCAGGTCGTTTCCACTCAGGTCCAGCTCTCTCAGATGGGAGGAATTAGACTTCAGAGCTGAGGCCAGAGAGGCACAGCTGGTCTCTGACAGACTGCACCAACTCAATCTGGTTAAAGAACGAAACATGTAGATTAAAATCCATGTATGATCAAATCAGACGTGTTCAGCTCGTCTTCACAAGGGTTTCCTGCAGCGGAGGTGTTCGGCCTCACTTGCAAAGCATCTTGGGTCAGGGCAAAGCAACACGTGCTAAATCACACAGCAAATGTTTAAGTTAACCTGGAGCACAATTAGTTGCCATAAAATATCTGTGTTGGATCAGACTTTATACACAATAGCTGTGATCCAGATCCAAAGTAAAAAATACTGACAAGAAAAAAATACATAAAACGTTCTGGAAAAATAATCTACAGTGATGTACAGTAAATACAAAAGCAGGTCGTTGACAAAAACTTTTAATAAACTGTTTGATTCTTTATGTGTTCTTTTTTTCAATTATTTGATGTCAGTGACTCCTTAATTAATTATTCCAAAATTTAATTGAAATTTAGTGACACCAAAAGAATAATTCTATTCAGCTAAATAGCTTGTTTACAATAATGTGATTATTATGATGCACAAAACTCAGCTGGAGGGCAGGAAGTGATAAATCCACACACTGCATGGACTGGATATAGAAAAAAGTGACTTAATAAAAGAGCTGGATAAACGTGCAGGCAGCAGGTCATCAGAAGATTGAATCTTGTATTAGATGTGATCCATACAAAATTTTATGAAAGTGAATTTTCCAAGAGTCAAGTGGACTATAACTATTTTGTGTGTGGTTGGGTCAACGACTTAAAAGACTGCCATCTTGTTTTTTGGTGAGTAAATGTGCTTGACTTTTATATTTCAGCTCTGTATGTAGATGCACCGCTGTCAGACTAATGTTACTGGGTAATGTTGGTGAGCTCGACATATTGACATTTGGTCCTTCATGTACAGTTAGATAACTTATGTAAAGTTACGGAGGTTATGTTTAGGAAAAGAAACATGGTGAGGACGTACCTTGAAATGACTCAAAGTTCAGACAGATCCAAACTCATGACTCCAGGGGAAAGTCCTGGCTAAAAGTCAGTTTTTTGTGACCCGTCCATCACCCCAACGCGCCTCCTTACAAGCGCTCAGGACTGATTCCTCGTTAACTGCCTTTAGCACATGTATCACGTGATCGCAGCCTTTCAAAGTACGTGGGATATGTACAAATATGCGTGCACTGCTTTTCGTAGCAATACATACAAAAAGACTGTGAGAGCAGCCCGGCTAACTGAAGCTAATATTTCCTGCCTACTAGATCAACAGCAGTCTGTCTGGTGAAATTTGGTTAAACATCTTTGTTGTTGCTTAAAACACAGAAAGGTTGTCACAGCACATTGTAATGAGGACTACATCCAACTCGAGACATGTTTAACACAACGCTTCAATGTTTGACATTAGTTGATTCAACTCTTCCAGACCTCTGCCGCTGTTTCTCACTGAGTTTTATTTTTTACTTCTCCCCCTTGTGTTCTGGTAAATTCTGGACTTTAAATGGCCTTCGTTCTTTTCCCAGTTTGATTGATGAAACAGCTGTAAACACAAATCAGAGGCATTTGTTCAGTGTTGGAAGTCTTTGCCTCCACTCACCTGCCCTCCATCTGGACAGCACACAGATGTATGACGTCATGTGCAAACAAACTATTGTACATGTCTGTGGCTCACCATAGAAACTGTGAATTATTGATTCTGATTGGTCGACAGATGTCTACGTATTTATTGAAATGAGCATGGTTTAGACAGACGTAAACAATATTAAACCACAGACCCAATACATGAGGCTTCAGTGGTTTGGTTAAAGAGCTCATTATTTTTTGGTTGTTGTTCACATTTAGTTTGTATAAACGCTCCAACCCTTTACTGACCTCAGAGTCTCCAGTTTACAGTCTGGACTCTCCAGAAAATCACAGAGCAGCTTCACACCCAAGTCCTGCAGGTTGTGATTGTAGCTCATCTGCAGCTCTTTCAGATGGGACGGGTTGGACTTCAGAGCTGAGGCCAGAGAAACACAGCTGATCCTTGACAACCTGCAGTCACTCAATCTGTAAAAAGAAGGCAAAGGTTTGCTTTTTCTTTCTCATTAAACCTGCCACTGTATCTGACACTTTGTGAGAATCTCACTGAACCGCTCATGTATGTTAGCACTCTCCCTCTCAGGACACACCCCAGTTAAAGACTTATAAACACAAACACATATGGGCCAGACAGAACAGCACCAGATGGACAGTGAACTGACCTCAGAGTCTCCAGTCTACAGTTTGGACTCTCCAATCCAGCAGACAGTAGCTTCACTTCTGAATCCTGCAGACTGTTGTTGTTCAGGTCCAGTTCTTTTAGATGGGAGGGATCGAACTTCAGAGCTGAGGCCACAACTTCAAAGTGAGTGTCTGAAAGTCCACAGTTAGGAAGTCTGTGAAGAGAAATTAATCTCAGATCTGTTAACTTGAAGGTACACAGTCTAATAATTACAGCAATGAACTAAAGGAGCATTGTATTGCTGATTGGTCTGCGTTGCTATGACATTTACTTACATTTCTGGGGAAGTACACGTCAGGCTAAGGTGTAGGCTATGGGGTACGCATTTACGCCGTACCTGCAGTGTACTTATGACGTAGATTAAACACAAACATATAAACCAGTCTGAGCCCTTCTGCTGCCCCAGCTGACAGCAGGATTAATTAAAATAGAAAAGTATCACTTCAGTCACATGTACGGGAGACGGCTGTAAAGAAACGCTGTTAGTTTCAGCTCACAGGCATGTCACACGCACGGTAAAACAACAACACACCATAAATAACGTATGCTTGTTTTTCTAAATCAAAGAAAAAGATAAATATACAAATTTTATTAGATGAAGATTATGTCAGAAAGTACATCATCATTTCAAAATAAAATATGAAGAAAAATGTTATTCTGTTTTCGCTTACTGTCTACTGCAAAATATTTACTGATGTGTTATGTCCAGTGGTGCAGTGATAGTTTATGAGGTCGGTGTTTTACTAGGTAGATGGGTAAGTTACAGAGGAGGAATTGGGTACTCTCTCTCATAGATTCCAATGGCTTTTTGGCTGATAGGTGGGGACACTGAAAACAGATAGAAAAATAGATGCGTATACCCTGAATTCCTGCAGATACTCTTGAAACTATTTCAGATTGTAGAATCTCTCACAATAGTCTCTGAATTGTAGCCAGTGTTCACTGACGGACAAAAGGCAGCACAATTTCTTAACTGAACTTCCTTTGTCAGATTTTAATTAAGGCAACGTCACATGAAGGTGGATAGCTTGAAGATTGAAAATAAACTCTGAAATTGAATAATTACAAATAAACACAGATTTAATCGACTGAAAAATCAACAGATTTTGTTGCCAAGGAATTCTTAACAACTCATGACAAAACCTGACATTTTTTGACAGGTGCATCACAAGTACGTCAACATTTGAGGAACTGAACTCTTCATTGATTTTTTTGTCAATAATCAGGCACTTACACAGCCTTTCTGCAGTTCCTCACAGCTGGAATCAGTCTTAGTCGTCCCTCCTCTGATGTGTTGTACTTCCTCAGGTCCAGCTCGTCCAGAACCTCTTCTGACATCTGCAGCATGTAGGCCAGAGCTGAGCAGTGGATCACAGAGAGTTCATTCTTTGATCTGCTCCCTGACTTCAAGAACTCTTGGATCTCCTGATGAACTGAGAGGTCGTTAATCTCCATCAGACAGTGGAAGATGTTGATGCTTCTGTCAGGAGAGATCTTGTCCAGGTTCATCTTCTTCAGGTCGTTCATGGCTGTCTGGATGACTTGTGGACTGTTGTTTGTCGGACCCAGCAGACCTCCTAAGAGCCTCTGGTTGGACTCTAGAGCAAGGCCATAAAGGAAGCGAACAAACAGATCCAGGTGGCCATTTTTACTTTTGAGGGATTTTTCCATGGCTGTCTTCAGGAAATCATCCAGGGATGAGAATGTGTCTACGTAATGATCAACATCTTGATCGTCTTGGTCGGAATCATCTTGGTCGGAATCATCTTGGTCGGAATCATCTTGGTCGGAATCATCTTGATCGTCTTGGTCGTAATCATCCAGATCGTCTTGGTCGTAATCATCTCGATCGTCTTGGTCGGAATCATCTAGATCGTCTTGGTCGGAATCATCTCGATCGTCTTGGTCGTAATCATCTAGATCGTCTTGGTCGTAATCATCTCGATCGTCTTGGTCGGAATCATCTAGATCGTCTTGGTCGGAATCATCTCGATCGTCTTGGTCGGAATCATCTAGATCGTCTTGGTCGTAATCATCTAGATCGTCTTGCTCAAAATCATCTAGATCGTCTTGTTCGAAATCATCTCGATCGTCTTGGTCGGAATCATCTCGATCGTCTTGGTTGGAATCATCTCGATCGTCTTCGTCATAATAATCATCGTCATCAGGTTGATAAGGATCAGACCTTCTCTGGGATGAGTAACTCTTCTTTTCCCCCAGAAAAGGCCCCAGTACCTGTGATTTCTTGTTGGTGTAACAGTGGAACAGGTAGACTGCGGCCAGAAACTCTTGGACACTCAGATGAACAAAGCTGTAGACAGTTTTCCCAAAGATCACACTCTCTTTTTTGAAGATCTCTGTACAAACTCCTGAGAACACTGAGGCTTCTGTGACATCCAGACCACACCGCTCCAGGTCTTCTTGGTAGAACATGATGTTTCCTTTATCCAGCTGTTCAAACGCCAGCCTCCCCAGCTTCAGAAGAACGTCCCTGTCAGCCTCTGTCAGCTCCTGTGGACTCGTCTCTTGTCCCTCATCATACTTCTGCTTCTTCCTCTTTGTCTGAACCAGCAGGAAGTGTGAGTACATCTCAGTCAGGGTCTTGGGCAGCTCTCCTCTCTGCTCTGTAGTCAACATGTGATCCAGAACTGTAGCAGTGATCCAGCAGAAGACTGGGATTAGACACATGATGTGGAGGCTCCTGGATGTCTTGATGTGTGAGATGATTCTGCTGGACTGTTCTTCATCACTGACTCTCCTCCTGAAGTACTCCTCCTTCTGGGCGTCAGTGAAGCCTCGTACTTCTGTTACCCTGTCAACACATGCAGGAGGGATCTGATTGGCTGCTGCAGGTCGGGAAGTTATCCAGACCAGAGCCAAGGGAAGCAGATTCCCCTGGATGAGGTTTGTCAGCAGCACGTTGACTGATGACTTCTGTGTGACATCAGACACGACCTCATTGCTGTGGAAATCCAGAGACAGTCTGCTTTCATCCAGGCCGTCAAATATGAACAGAACTTTCCAGACAGCCAGCTCCTCTGCTGTGACCTTCTGTAATGTTGGATGGAAAACATGGAGCAGCTTGAGAAGACTGTACTGCTCATCTTTGATCAAGTTCAGCTCCCTGAACGAAAGCAGAATCACCAGACTGACATCTTGGTTTTCCAAACCCTCGGCCCAGTCCAGAGTGAACTTCTGCACTGAGAAGGTTTTTCCAACGCCAGCAACGCCGTTCGTCAGAACCACTCTGATGTGTCTCTGTTGGTCAGGTAAGGCTTTAAAGATGTCGTGACACTTGATTGGAGTGTCGTGGAGGGTCTTTATCATGGAAGTTGTCTCAAGCTGCCTTACCTCATGTTGGGTATTAACCTCTTCATTCTGTCCCTCTGTGATGTAGAGCTCAGTGTAGATCCTGTTGAGGCAGGTTCCACTTCCTGTTTCATCAGCTCCTTCAGTCACACGTTCACATGTCTTCCTCAGACTGATCTTATGTTCATCTAAAACCTCCTGCAGACCAACATCGGCTGAAAGAGAAGAACAATGTGAGACTGAAGAAAAATATATTGGAGAATCTGGTAATTCTTTTCATGACCAACATTAAAACAACAAGTGGCATAGAAAATGAAAGGTTTTAAATTTTATAACTTTCTTAAAAAAATTCAATGTCTGTGCTGTAAAATGCAACAAATAAACCAAGAAGAATCCTGTGTTCAGACATGAAGACATCAGCAGACAGATGGACAGTCTTACTTTGTACAGTGATGGTCTGACTGGCTGTCTGCAGACCAGCTCTTGTTCTGGATCTTTTTCCACACTGGGGACAGGAGTAGTCTCCTGATGATGCAGACTGGTCCCAGTATGAGGTAATGCACTGTCTGCAGAACCAGTGTCCACAGCTGGTAGAGACTGGATCCTGCAGGACGTCCTGACACAAAGCACAGCAGGACAGCTGTTCCACTGCAGAAACATGAGTCCTCTTCTTCTTCTCTCTGTGGAGATGAACACATTCTTTCAAGTGAAACACTGAGTAGGTGTAAGTGTGCAGAAATCTTTTCTACCAGTTTGAACGTCTTGATGTTTCCAGCACCTTGCCAAGACTAAGCTGAGTGGAGCAACAAATCAACTTTTGTCAGCATCACAAATGTAAATCATTGTTCAAATATGAGAGAGGAGCTCTTGAATGAATGGATCAAAACCACACACCTCATAGAGGTCAAATCCCATACCTCTACCTTGTAACTAAATTAAAGTAATACCATTGTTAAAACTAGTGAACCAGGAGAGAATGGACGCACGACTCAAGAGGCAGTTCAGGTAAGTAAATAGTCTTTACTGGTCAAAAGAGAGGTCTGGTACACACAGGACGATCAGTCGAGGCAAACAAATCCAAAAGGGACAAGGCAGAGGCAGAGTCAAAAAACAGGCTAAGTTCAAAATACCAAGAAAGAGTCTCAGGGAAACAAAAGGCTGGAACGTTAGACACACGAGGAGCTAAGACGAACTGGCACAGAGAGAAAACAAGACACACACTAAATACTGTAGTGAGGGGAAGGATAACAAGGCAAAGGTGAGGCTAATCAGGGCGGGACAGACAATCAGACACAGGTGAAGCCATCAAAAGGGAGGGAAGGAAGTGAAGTGATCTAAGAAACTTGAGCTGTGACAACCGTGGTGTTTCCAAAGCTCTCAGCTCTCTGCAAAGACAGGACACAGTCTATAGTCGGTTCTGAAAACAGTCTCTTCAGGCTGTTGCAAATCTAACAAAAGCTTTTCAGAGTTATGAACATCATCCAACCAAAGCACCTGGAAGTACAAAGAGCTTGTTTTAGACCAGATCCTGACACTCATGTTTATGCATTTTATTCATACAGTCATTACAGTAGTAATATCTCGTGACAGGCTTGGACTGGTCATCAGGCAATTCTGACAAATGCCAGGCCACAAACAGCAATGTTGAAAACAAATTGTCGGAAAAAAGGAAAGACTTGACGGCTGCAGCCCACTTGATGTTGGAACAGTCCATCTGATAAGGGTTTACATGGTCACAAAGTGTTTAATACGTTACCCACACTGTAGGGTAGGTTAAGTGGAGAGATCCATCATGTAATGTGTAACTGAGAATAATAACAACAGTCTGCCAGATGGACTCAAGATCAATGACACAGGACAATGGATTAACAATAACAAGAATGCAGTGTATCTTCAGCAAAACCTGCAACAACACGAGGGGACTGAAGCTCTACCAGGCCAGGATTAGATCCTTAACAGTGGAGGTGATAACACAGCGCAAAGAAGCAACTTCTGCTGAGATGCAGGAGGACTCAGGCTCAGGGGGAAACCCACAGTACCCAGAGCCTCCCATATCCAACGTTCCAGTGGCTGCTTCTCCATCCAGCAGTGCACAGTGCCTCCAAGCAACATCCTTATCAGCTGCCTGTGCTCCAATGGCCCAAACAAGGATCCAATGGCCCCAATGGTCCCCACAAAGAAAGCTGAGTGGCACTAGTTTGACAAAGATGTAGATCACATCTTGAAACAAACTGCCAAAGGGGACATCAACCGCCAACTGAAAACTATGGCCACCGTTATAGGACACAGCAGCTGAGCAACAGAGGCAGCCAGGTTCCCACCATCAGCCTATGCTACAAACTACAGAGAAATGAAAATCCAGCAGATCAGGGAAGAACTCAAAGACGTCAAGATGCAGTACACGAAGGCAGGAGAGGGTGAGAAGGCCGACCTAGCAGATCTTCAGGCAATCCTCAGGAAGGAGCGTCTGACCCTGCAGACAGCTTCAGAAGGAGGAGGAGAAAGAGGGCGAGAAGGAGAGTAGCATTCATGGCCAACCCCATCAAACTGACAAGCAGCTGCTTGGCCAGAAGATCAATCAATGCTCCATCGATCATCACCTCAAGTGCACCTACAATGAAACCAGGAGAACCAAACCACTGGGTCCATGTAATGCACTGATAACTCCACAGTGGACTCCAGTCTGAAGGAGCCCTGCCTGAGTGCAGTCAAGGAAGCTGTAAGAGGGGTGAGATCTAGCTAAGCACCAAGTGGAGTGCCCTGTTAGGTCTACAAGAGCTATCTGAGGCAACTCCACTGGCTTTGGAGGGCCTCAAAGGTGATCTAGAGGGGAAGGAAGGTCGGCCAGTCATTGAGCTACGCTGGAAGGGGGTTTATATACCATAAGAGAAGAGATTTGAGAACATCAAATTTTGAATCATCTCCATGCAAGGTCTTCTTCAGTGTTGTGGCCAAGAGACTCTCCAACTTCCTGCTGAGTAACAACTACATTGACACATCAGTATAAAAGGGAGGCATACCAGGGTTCAATAGGCATCTTGAACACACAGACGTGGTGACCCAGCTTATCAGGGAGGTAAGAGAGGGCAAAGGGGACTTGGCTATACTTTGGCTAGATCTTACCAACACTTATGGCTCAATAACCCACAAGCTGGTCAAGGCTGCTCTTTAGAAACACCACATAAGACTTCATCCTGGACTTTTACAGCTACTTCAGCTCAAGGATTTTCTCTGGCCTCTGGCGTCTGACCAGCTGGAAGTGGTGATCAACAGGTGCAAAGGTTTAAAACCTACAAAGTCTCATCCCTCAGTTTTGAAGAGACCAAGGGTCACAAGTTCAGGGTGAGCGAAGATCAGGTCCCATCCGTCATGGACAAACAGCGAATAGTCTTGGGAATGTGTTTAACGACAGCCTGAAATACGCAAACTCCATCAAGGCTGCCAGTGCCCAACCGGAAGGCTGGTTGAGAATTGTGGACAAGTCCGGGCTCCCCGGAAAATTCAAGGCCTGGGTCTACTAACACGAGCGCTTTAAATATCAGCTCCTTCTTCCCATATTTTAACAATGTCAACAGGAAAATGATGAAATGTGACCAAATGATGAAAATGAAAAAAAAAAAAAGTTTGAATTTGAACACTCAACACCAAATCGTCTTCGGGTCAGCTTACCGTAGAAACCGTCTCCCATGATTCTTTGTGTCTGAGGGTCCAGGTTCATTACTGAAGTATGGAGGTTCCTCTTTGGAAAAGTCGCTCTTCATGGACAGAGAGCTGGATACTGGAGACTCTGTTTTCTGTCTGTGGAAACAACAGATGTTTTTATCATTAAGCTAAGCTAAGACTTCCTCTTCTGTGCGCCAGTTCTTGTTCACGATCTGATTAGCAACTCAAGACGCGAGAATGGAGTTGGAGTTGAGAAACGAGATCTACAACCAAAATGTTTCACAAGTATCCAGTTGCATCTGAATCCACATGAATTAGAAAAACAGATAAATCTTTCTCAAACATTAGCCAGTCGGTTAAGAGACTGAATTTCGATCAGTGTGATCCGCCTCCTTGGCTCTCCACACGGACTGTTTACCTGTTCTGCATGTGACCAAAGCCTGCTCAAACATGATTGGTCAACACTACTCAGACTACAAATGGAAACCAGAACCCTTCTGACAGCAAACTAACAGACTGTGCATTCATATACAGATATCTGTTTATACAGATTAACATTCAGGCCAATGTAAGTATCAGGTCGGACTCGGACAGGGCCCCCCAAAGTTTTGTTGATCAGGTCATCCTGAGGACCTGAATAGAAACACCTCATGTAGTTATGGAAGAACAGAGTTGTGGTGTAGAGCGTCAGACAACATTAAACACTGAGTCGTCTTCAGGTCAGCTTACCGTAGAAACCGTCTCCCATGATTCTTTGTGTCTGAGGGTCCAGGTTCATTACTGAAGTATGGAGGTTCCTCTTTGGAAAAGTCACTCTTCATGGACAGAGAGCTGGATACTGGAGACTCTGTTTTCTGTCTGTGGAAACAACAAATGTTTTTATCATTACAACTTGTAAAGAGCAGAGCTAACATCAACATGATCATGATTTAATAACAACAAATACTTATTTATTTCTTATTTCTATAATTCAGTTTTCCTTCTTTCTGTCTTTAGTGCTACTTTTATGTGCCTTGTTCTGTTTGAATTTTTAATTCTATTCTGATTTAAGTATTTCTCTTAACATGTTGTGTGTGTAGTGTTGAAGGGGCTGTTATTTCAGTGTGTCAGATACATCTTGGAACAAATCCGCTATTGGTCTGATGACGTTTTAGCCTCTGAGGGCAACATCCAATATTTCAAGGGTTCTGGTGTAGCCGGTTCATATCTGACCAAGACTTTCTCTCCTGTTGGTTGCTCACTGTGTTATGACCCTGTGGGTCATTTATTGTTTTGTTTGTGTTGTGCTGCACTGTCCCCTCTCTCCTTGGTGTGTGTGTTTTTATGAATGAGTGAATTAGGGGCAGGTGGTGCCAGTTCAGCCTCACCTGATTGCTGCTACGCGATTGGTCAGGGGGCGGTTCCCCTGACCTATTTGAACAGCCCGCCGCCTGCACTCTGTCTCCTCTCCAGCCTTTCCACCACCAGGAAATGTCAGCACATTGTAACGTTGTGTGTGGTCTTGAAGTAAACTGTTTTTGAGTAGCGATCAGATAGCTTTATGCTCCGTGTAGATTTTTGTTGTTTTGTTCTTGAAATTTGTACCGAGTGAGTTAGAACACAACCCTTGTAAATATCTGTAAATATTGGTAAAAACAAGCAGAGCAGTAGTAGGAGGGAGAAGCCCTTTTTGTTTTAACCCTTTTTCTCCTGTTTTCCTTAATTTTTAGGAGGTAGGTTAAATATTTGTCATTTATTTAACTCTTCTTTTGTTTAGGGAAGGTAGGGTTAATTTAGAGTATTTTTTTTGTTTGTTATGTTGGCTCATTTCTCCCTCTGAAGCAAATAAAAACTGCTCCTTATGAACTTAACTTTCTGATGTCGCTGGCCTTTCTTGGAGTGGGAAGACTGGGGGAGCACCTACTCATGTTGTGTCCATGGTTCCCCTAGACTGGGACGTAACAACTGTTCACCGCCAATGAGCAACTTTAGACGCGAGGATGAAACTGAGAGACAACATCTACAACCAAAATGTTGCACAAGTATCCAGTTGCATATGAATCCAGATGATCTTTAAAAAAGCGAAATCATTGTCACACAATAGTCAGTCGGTTTTAAAAATACACATTGGCTCATGCGTTCTGTCTCTTTTGTTCTGCACACAGACTGTTTACCTGTCCTGCATGCAACTCAAAGCTGCTTCTCACCGGCGTGATGCAAGAATGTGGTATGGAAATACAGAAAATTTGCATGCGGATTTTCATAACAACTATGCACTCCGTGTCCGGCGCGAATGATCAAGGTTGTCATGTTCCATTTTCATAAAAAAAAAACAACAAAGAGTTTTCTCTTAAATAGTGCCTGTGTCCACGCCACACAACCGAAACCTATCCAGATAGAGACTGGCCTGTGACTACACCACTCAGTAACTCACCAACTACACCATTCAGCTGCTGCAAACATCAGCCCTCCGATCTGACAACCAATCACCATCCAAAAAGAGACGTGAGTAACTTCATCTTCTTACAGGATTAATCCCTAATTACCGTCATATTATGACTGTTTCCTGGAAGGCTACGTGATGCCTACCAGGGAAGGATTGTTCGATTCAGGTCCAGTAGCACCAGGTGGTCCAATGACATCATTCTGCATAAAAGTTTGCTTATTTGAAATGTGACCAACATACATCATTAGCAAGTGCATATCAGCTACATTAGCATCTCCATCATATCAGCTGAAGCAAAGACCAAACTCATTAAACATTCACCATTTTTGGCAGCAAGCTAGTGATGACCTGGAGGTATGACATCAGCTGGAACAAAGGCTTTCATCAGTCAAACACATATTTCTGCAGGTGGATTTCTGCTGAAATCAAAGGCCGTCTGAATATTTTCTTTCCCTCATGTTACACAGGGGTTTTCAAACATTCCTGAGAACCATAAAATCAGTATAAATTTCCATGTGAAGTTTTCGGACAAAAATCAGTGTTTGGTGAGAAACAACTTTAAAGCCTGCTCAAACCTGATTGGTCAAACGGACCAAAAACAGACACCAGAACCCTTTTGATATTAAAAATCTTGTTTTGCCGTATCTATTCTGCATTGTATACAGATATCTGTTTATAGAGATTAACACTTAGATAAATGTAAGTATCGGGTCGGACTCAGATCAGCAAATATCCAAAACTAAAGCACTCGGTTCAGGCTCCAAAAACCTGTTTTGATCAGGTCATCCTGAGGACCTGAATAGAAACACCTCATGTAGTTATGGAAGAACAGAGTTGTGGTGTAGAGCGTCAGACAACATTAAACACTGAGTCGTCTTCAGGTCAGCTTACCGTAGAAACCGTCTCCCATGATTCTTTGTGTCTGAGGGTCCAGGTTCATTACTGAAGTATGGAGGTTCCTCTTTGGAAAAGTCACTCTTCATGGACAGAGAGCTGGATACTGGAGACTCTGTTTTCTGTCTGTGGAAACAACAAATGTTTTTATCATTAAGCTACGCTAAGACTTCCTCTTCTGTGCGCCAGTTCTTGTTCACGATCTGATTAGCAACTCGAGACACGAGATCTACAACCAAAATGTTTCACAAGTATCCCGTTGTATCTGAATCCACATGAATTAGAAAAACAGATAAATCTTTCTCAAACATTAGCCAGTCGGTTAAGAGACTGAATTTCGATCAGTGTGATCCGCCTCCTTGGCTCTCCACACGGACTGTTTACCTGTTCTGCATGTGACCAAAGCCTGCTCAAACATGATTGGTCAACACTACTCAGACTACAAATGGAAACCAGAACCCTTCTGATAGCAAACTAACAGACTGTGCATTCATATACAGATATCTGTTTATACAGATTGACATTCAGGCCAATGTAAGTATCAGGTCGGACTCGGACAGGGCCCCCCAAAGTTTTGTTGATCAGGTCATCCTGAGGACCTGAATAGAAACACCTCATGTAGTTATGGAAGAACAGAGTTGTGGTGTAGAGCGTCAGACAACATTAAACACTGAGTCGTCTTCAGGTCAGCTTACCGTAGAAACCGTCTCCCATGATTCTTTGTGTCTGAGGGTCCAGGTTCATTACTGAAGTATGGAGGTTCCTCTTTAGAAAAGTCACTCTTCATGGACAGAGAGCTGGATACTGGAGACTCTGTTTTCTGTCTGTGGAAACAACAAATGTTTTTATCATTACAACTTGTAAAGAGCAGAGCTAACATCAACATGATCATGATTTAATAACAACAAATACTTATTTATTTCTCCCATAGCTGTACATCTGGAAATATAATTCAGTCTTCTTTCTATCTTCTAGTTTAATTCTATTTTAACTTAAATATCTGTGTATACACGTCCTGTGTGTGTGTTTAGTGTGGAGGGGCTGCAGCTATAGTTTACTGTGTGAGCCTGTGTTGTACAGTGGTAATAAAGTGGCTGAACTTTGTACCTTGAACCAGTTTATGGATCAAGTAGCTTGTAAAAATAAGGTGTGTCTGTTTGAGCAGCTACAGCTGTAGTTTCAGTGTGTCAGATCCCTCTGTGGTCAACATATAAGTTAGGTGTCAAGTCAGACTCTGTATCAGCAGAAACCCCTTTATAAAGGACTCAGATCAGGCCCAGAAACATTTGATGGGGACATCTGTAGTGACTGAATACAATAAAAGAACCTTTATGTAATTATAAATTAACAGAGTTGCAGAGTATCAGATGACATTAAATACATCAAGATTTTGAAAAATGGGACAAACACCCCATTGAAATCTTGCACACAGAGATTTGCAAGAGCATCCTCAGAGTGCACAGGAACACCCCCAACAACGGATGCCGAGCTGAGCTAGGCCAATTCCCCCTCTTAATTAGAATTCAAAAAAGAGCCATCAAATTTTATAAACACCTTAAAACAAGTGACCCCAACTCCTACCACTACAAAGCTCTGCAATGCCAAGAGGAGAACATGGAGAAGAGCCCCCTCAGCCAGCTGATCCTGAGGCTCAGCTCCTCTAACAGCAGCAGACCTCAGGACAGCCCCCACACAATCTGGACCCACCAAATTATAGAAAAACAAAAAGAACATTACATTAACTATTGGACATCTACCACAAAAACGCAAAGCAAACTTCAGTGTTATTTGGCTCTAAACAGACAGTACACAGTGGCAGAATATCTGATGAGACACTGAGACAGACTTTGACCATGTCCAGACTCAGTGAGCACAGCTTGGCCATAGAGACAGGCAGACACAGGCAGACCTGGCTGCCCAGAGAGGACAGGTTGTGTCAGCTCTGTCCACACAGACAAGTGGAGACAGAGACACACTTCCTGATGCACTGCAGCAAATATGAACACGTCAGAGCTGAGTTCATCTCAAAAATAAAACAAAAAGTCACTGACTTTGATTCTCTGCCTGGTCAAACTAAAATGCAACACATCCTTGGAGAGAACAGAGTCAGCAGCTTAGCAGCAGCAAAATATGTCAGATTATGTCACAGCCTGAGGGACAACCATCGCAACACCTGACACACCTGTATATATTTACAGTCCCTGTAACTCACTATCTGCTTTTTTTTTTTTCTTTATTCTTGTTATTTTGTTCTTTTCCTCAATTCATGTGCCGCACAAAAACATACTGCGACACATGAATATAAAATATACTAGATATTTATTTTTCAATTTAATTGATGTTGTTGTTGTTGATGTATATTATATGTTTAAATTATCTATTATATATATATATATATTTTTTTTTCTTTTCTTTTCTTTCCATACCTTTATTATTATACCTTATTTGTAAATTTGTATTGGCTTTGGCAACACTGTTAATCTACAGTCATGCCACTTAAGCTTTTTTAATTGAAACTGAATTGAATTGAGAGACAAAAGGCAGTAAAGAAGGAGAAAGAAAGACAGAAGAAGGAGGAGAAAGAGATCATGACTGTGCTAAGGAAGGCTGCTCCACAAACCCCTGGAGTTACTTCATATGCTACAGCCCAATGCAAACGCACAGGTCACACAGACGTGCACACACCCTGCTAACAAAAAGGAGAGCAGTCTAAGAAATGGGACCAAATAGAGGAAAGTAATTGAGGGAGATGAAACATTTTAAATTTGACAAAACTAATTAAAATCTACATATCTAAAAAAAACAAACAAAGAAAAACACTGGTGACCACCTGAGGATGGTCTGTGACCACTTGATAGCACCCTGCATGTTGGCTTTGATTCAGTTAAGTGGTGAAATGGCATTGTGCAGTGTCCTAACCTAACAGGAAATAAATTCAAAACAGGCAAGTATGGAAGACTGGTTCGCCTATGACGGGTAAGATCCCCCTGCAGACTCGGGACAACCTAAGGCAGGCACAGCCACGAGTACTTGGCCTTGTTGCCACTGTGTGCAGGACAGTATGCAACACTGGGTCTCATGTTCTTACACAAGAACAGATGATTTGATGAAATCTGGCAAAAAAAAAAAGAAATCAACACTGACTAATGGTTGGACAAAAAATGACCAGCACAAGCACTCGAGTCTGTTTTGACCACACTGAGCCAGTATGCTGCCTTTTAAGTTTTTAAGGTGCTTCAGGTGATTGCCAGAGCATCGTTAGGTGGTCGCTAATACCTCATCACAAAGAGGTCATTTATATGGGGAATATTTAATTATCATACTCACTGCTCTCTCTAAAAAAAAAAAAATGTCTATGTATATGTGGTGTATGTGCCCAAGCTGACAGAGTTAAAGCCCCTTGTTGGCCAAATCCCCGAGAAAGTAAACATGGCCCTCTGCAGCTTCATGTCCTCAGCCTCCTCCAGCATCCAACAATATATGTCTCCACTGCATCAAACTGTGACTCCACCCATGGCAAATGTTGATCAGCAACTGTTGTCATGGCTTTGGCAGTATTGTTCTTTTCAGTTTTATTGATGTATATTATATGTTTAAATTATTTGTTACAGTGCTGGCCAAAAGTATTGGCACCCCTGCAATTCTGTCAGATAATGCTCAATTTCTCCCAGAAAATGATTGCAATTACAAATGCTTTGATATTAAAATGTTCATTTCTTTTGTCTTCAATGGAAAACCACAAAAATAATTGTCAAAAAGCCAAATTGGATATAATTCCACACAAAACATAAAAAAGGGGGTGGACAAAAGTATTGGCACCCTTTGAAAAATCATGTGATGCTTCTCTAATTTGTGTAATTAACAGCACCTGTTACTTACCTGTGGCACATAACAGGTGGTGGCAATAACTAAATCACACTTGCAGCCAGTTAAAATGGATTAAAGTTGACTCAACCTCTGTCCTGTGTCCTTATGTGTACCACATTGAGCATGGAGAAAAGGAAGAAGACCAAAGAACTGTCTGAGGACTTGAGAAGCAAAATTGTGAGGAAGCATGGGCAATCTCAAGGCCAGAAGTCCATCTCCAAAGACCTGAATGTTCCTGTGTCTACCGTGCGCAGTGTCATCAATAAGTTTAAAGCCCATGGCACTGTGGCTAACCTCCCTAGATGTGGACGGAAAAGAAAAATTGACGAGAGATTTCAACGAAAGATTGTGCGGATGGTGGATAAAGAACCTCGACTAACATCCAAACAAGTTCAAGCTGTCCTGCAGTCCGAGGGTACAACAGTGTCCACCCGTACTATCCGTCGGCATCTGAATGAAAAGGGACTCTATGGTAGGATACCCAGGAAGACCCCACTTCTGACCCAGAGACATAAAAAAGCCAGGCTGGAGTTTGCCAAAACTTACCTGAGAAAGCCAAAAACGTTTTGGAAGAATGTTCTCTGGTCAGATGAGACAAAAGTAGAGCTTTTTGGGAAAAGGCATCAACATAGAGTTTACAGGAAAAAAAACGAGGCCTTCAAAGAAAAGAACACGGTCCCCACAGTCAAACATGGCGGAGGTTCCCTGATGTTTTGGGGTTGCTTTGCTGCCTCTGGCACTGGACTGCTTGACCGTGTGCATGGCATTATGAAGTCTGAAGACTACCAACAAATTTTGCAGCGTAATGTAGGGCCCAGTGTGAGAAAGCTGGGTCTCCCTCAGAGGTCATGGGTCTTCCAGCAGGACAATGACCCAAAACACACTTCAAAAAGCACTAGAAAATGGTTTGAGAGAAAGCACTGGAGACTTCTAAAGTGGCCAGCAATGAGTCCAGACCTGAATCCCATAGAACACCTGTGGAGAGATCTCAAAATGGCAGTTTGGAGAAGGCACCCTTCAAATCTCAGGGACCTGGAGCAGTTTGCTAAAGAAGAATGGTCTAAAATTCCAGCAGAGCATTGTAAGAAACTCAGTGATGGTTACCGGAAGCGGTTGTTCGCAGTTATTTTGTCTAAAGGTTGTGCTACCAAGTATTAGGCTGAGGGTGCCAATACTTTTGTCCGGCCCATTTTTGGAGTTTTGTGTAAAATGATAATTGATTTGACTTTTTTTTCATTCTCTTTTGTGTTTTTTCATTGCAAGCAAAATAAATGAAGATATTAATACCAAAGCATTTGTAATTGCAATCATTTTCTGGGAGAAATTGAGCATTATCTGACAGAATTGCAGGGGTGCCAATACTTTTGGCCAGCACTGTATATATATTTTTTTTTCTTTTCATACTTACGTTTATTATTGTACATTATTTGTAAATTTGTAATGGCTTTGGCAATGTTGTTAATCTACAATCATGCCAATAAAGCTTATTAAAATTGAATTGAAAATTGAAATAACTGAATCTTCAGTTTACTTTGTGTCTGAGGGTTCAGCTTCATCACTGAAGTGTAGAGGGTTTCCTTTGGACTGATCACTCTGCATGGACAGACAGCTGGGGACAGGAGACACTGCTCTGTCCTCCACTTCTTCTAAATCACTCATCTTCTCAAGTCTGAAAGGAAAACACCTGACACACACACACACACACACACACACACACACACACACACACACACACACACACCTCTAACATTAGTTGGATTAAAATCGTGTCTTTCCAGCCACCACAGGCTTTTTTTCACCTTGTATTCAATCTGTCTTGAATCCAGATCGTTAATCTAAATATGATTTATCCTGTATACATTTACCCCCTGCTATTAACATGTGTCTCCTCTTTTGGACAATCCCTGGGGCGTGTCATCTGCAGGCATAACCTCCTGAGACCCTTCGTCCTCATATGAGGACATCACATATATACTTACATACTTCATTCTGCTTCACTCTGACCTGTTGCTCTCCTTCGTGGACATTTTTGTGCCATTCAGTGGCAGTAAGAGCACGATACACTAATCCTTGTAAAACAAGATGGCAGCCATCTCTGCCAAGTCAGTTTGCAGCTGATCCCGACACAAAAGGGGACAAGGTCCAAAACAGATTTAATGGTTAAAACTTGTTTATTTATATTCATTCTGTTCTTCGAGTGTGGAACAAGGAAAATTCATCCAGAGTTACAAAACAAACAAATGAACAAAAACGTCCTCATATGATGACATCAGTTTTTTTTCTCCAAAACGACTTCCTGTTCAAAGACAATGTTTTTTTTTAATACTTATCAGGTCCGACTGAAAATGCAGACCGAACAGAAGCTGCTCCACAGCTGTATCTTATCTTGTGCTTTTCTCTTTTAGTCAGACAAGGGTATTTTTAATTCATACCTGACATATTTCGACAGAGCCTTCCGTCTTCTTCAGAGGTGTCACCCGATGTTAGTGTGACGTGTCCTTATATCAGCTGATCTTACTGAGGTGTGATCGCCCTGTCAGGTTTGACAGGTCGACCACGCCTCCTGCTGTCTGGTCGCTCCTCCAGGACGGCGCTCCAGGTATGAATTAAAAATACCCTTGTCTGACTAAAAGAAAAAAGCACAAGATATCATTCATAGAGACATAATGAACCTTGTTGGAATATACAGCTGTATCTTTCTTTTTAACCACAATGACTTTCATCAAATCAACACACTCGACAGCTGCATCCTCGACTATAAACGTTGGATGGCCCAGAGCTTCCTGCAGCTAAATACTGATGAGACTGTGGTACTTATTTTTGGCCCCGGCACAGTAAATTCTTACACTTCAAATTATCTCGGCTCTCTGTCCCAAAATATATCCCCCAAAACTGTAAAAATGTGAATGTTGTCTTTCCAATAAAACACACCTCGAGACAGTATTTCAATGTCTTATACCTCTATTTGGGGTAGTGCTACCCAAACTTTCCTCTCACAGTCTGTGCCACAGGACTCCTTTCAAACTGGGTGTAACTAGCTTCATTGTGTCTCTGTAAACACAACAATAATTAATAATATGACCTCATGTAAGTAGTTCAAACAGTGTCACCATTGAATAAAACAAAATAAACCACAAAGCACTTTTGCTGCACTGAATTTCAGGTCACTTTAGCTAAAGTTAGCTAACAGTTAGCTAACAGTGCTAGTCAGCCAGAGTAACATCAACCAGTCTTTGCACCAGTTTGAATTAAAGTCCCTGAGAGAAGCCAGCAGAGCGTCAGAGTGTTTGTCAGCACAGTCAAAGCACAACCTTTGGTGTCATGCCTGGGAACAGCTCGTGAGATAGTTTATGTAACTGATATCAGATCTGTGTCCCTGATGTTGGACTCACAGTGCCAGAGAGACGAAGGGTTAAGTTGACTGCTTCCATTGGTGACTCTGAGCATCCTTACTCCTGTCACCATCATCATCATCATCATCATCATCTTATTCACTCAGTCACTGAAACACTGCGTGGTTAATGTCTACGTCTGTGCTCTGTCATATTAAATAAAGTATTTTCTAAAACTTAGCCTCTGGTTTCTTCAGTCATTCTCAGCATATTGTTCAAACTGGCAGCATGATGAGGTCATATATCAGGATCAATATCAAAATCAATCACTATGGACAAAATAATGTGATAATAATTGTTGCTATATTGTCCCGCCATGCTCAGGATTCAAAACAGCTCATTTTGATGTAAGGTTACACCCAAAGGTCATACCAGAGGGTCGCATGTGAAAGAACATCCTTAAAAACCATTGAATTAAATGAAAGTATCATGTTGTCATGAAGCAGAGACGAGCACTTCTTACTGTGATGCTGTGACGTGACGGTGTTTCAGATTGACTTTCAGCTGAACGCGTCTGTGGTTGTCATAGTGACAGCAGCTGTTTTCAACCAGGAAGAGAAGACGTAGCTGTCCTCGCGACAGCCTCTTTATTCAAATTTTCATCATAATATCAAAACACAGCCAACCAGATCCATCTGTGGACTCTTGTTAGAGGAAACCAGTCACGGACTGACACTCAGTCGCGGTTTGAATCACACTTCTTGTGACGGATTGTTGAAAACAGGAAGAGGACAAGTTGCTTTTCCTGTAAATTTAACTCATATGTCTACGTAATTCTCTAAATGGGCCCACACACTTTCGTCCTGGGCCTGTTAAATGAACATGTGCCATATTAAAGAAGCGTTCAGCCCTTTGACATGTAAAAAATAACATTTTTATGGGATTCGAACTCGCGCCGTCATGGGAAAATAAATGAAAAGCAGACACCTTATGTAATGCGCTACTGTCACCACATCATGATCCTGGCAGATACCCTAACTGTCCAACAATATACAGCCAGCAGCGTCTTCACACTGGGAGGCAGCCAGATCAACTTGTGACCACACTGTCCATGCACCTGACAACATTTAACCATCTGACTGGTTTACAACACAAAAAGCAGCGATCTGATCCACCTAATTCATGAACGTAACGTTTATTGTGGTGCTACAGATCGATGAAGCCAATATTTATATGATCACGTGGAAACACTTTATTTTAAATTACACAATGAAGCAGATGAATAAATCCAGTTCATTCATAAACGTGACACAACATAACGTATCTAATAATAATATATAGGTCACATTGAAAATCAAATATCTTTATGTAAACCTAGAGAAATAATCTGAAAAGTTGAGGGTTGAGGAAAAAAACACGGTATATACCAAACATGTACACTGAAGACACAAATAGGTAAGATCTGTGGCACCGACCAACCTAACTCCTTTGGACAAAAGGTCATATTTCCTTGAGTTGATGCACAGGTGGAACTGATGCACTGATCTGAGGAACATGCATGAAACTAAACTTGCATTCAGTGTTCACCTTTTATTAATGTGGCTGTGCCTCTAGTTTCCAGCAGGTCATGGTTTACTAGGTAGCACTGTGACGGTGGGAAACATGACATCAGAACTAAGTGAGTGAGTCAAAGTCAAGTTAATATCCTGAGCAAAGAGGGGCCTTCTAGGATCAGGACCAAAGGATTCCAAGGGTACATTGGATGGAACTCCAAAACGCTCTGCAGGTGTTAACTGAGCACCATGCCGTGTGTATAGAGTTTGTCATATCTGTATGCTTTTAACTGTCTTAATGCTACAACATGAATAAATTATTTATCTTAGAGATAAATCTGTTATACAGCTGCTTGCTTTATTTATTTCCTGATTATTTCTCTAGGTTTACATAAAAGATATTTGATTTTCAGTATGACCTATATATTAAGGCTACGCCATAAAGAGATACGTTATGTTGCGTTACGTTTATGAATGAACTGAATTTATACACCTGCTGCTTCACTGCTTAATTTAAAATAAAAATGGGCGCATTTAGAGAAGTTCATAGACATACGAGTTAAATTGACAGGAAAAGCAACTTGTCCTCTTCCTGTTTTCAACAATCCGTCACAAGAAGTGTGATTCAAACCGCGACTGAGTGTCAGTCCGTGACTGGTTTCCTCTAACAAGAGTCCACAGACGGATCTGGTTGGCTGTGTTTTGATATTATGATGAACAACTGAATAAAGAGGCTGTCGCGAGGACAGCTACGTCTTCTCTTCCTGGTTGAAAACAGCTGTTGTCACTATGACAACCACAGACGCATTCAGCTGAAAGTCGCCAGTTAACAGGGTCGCGAGTAAATCTGAAACACCTGCCCTACATTTTGACCCACTGAGTTTATTTTGGTTTAATATGTTATTTGGGTGCTGTTTCAGATTGTTCTGTCTTTCTCTAAACTACACAAACTGGACAGGTGAGTATTACCCTACTCACAGGGAACTTTATTAAACACGTCTCGTAACTCACAGTACAACACGGTCTCATCACAGGAACATCAACAACTGCGCATGAGCGGTGCTTCACCTAATGCAGTCCGTGTGTAAACAACAGTAGTAAACAATCCCATTGTCACAGGTACCTCTAAGGATCACTTAAAACCTTAAATGATTTTATTTTCCGCTGAGTCAAACCACAGACTGCACTAACAGTTTGGTCATCACTCAGAAACCAGAGAAAGACAAAAGCAAACGTCTGAAGGCGTCACGTCGTGCTCTCAGATGTGACATCATGTTTCTGTCCTCACAATAAAAAGGAAACAGTTCATCAGAGCAGATCAGCAGGATAATCAATAAAGGTAATGACGTGTTTCAGGTAACACTCACCTGCCTCAGACGTCCTGCTGTGTCGAGTTCAAACTGGAGTCTGACAGTGACTCCATCCTTTACGATCAGGGCCCCTCCCTGTTTCCTGTGTTTGAGGAAATTAAACTAGAAAACAGACTGGGAGGGAACAGCTTAAAGGAACACTTCACACACAGAACTTTGTCCTTCTTGCATTTCTCCACAGAAAACGGCAGACACATTGATGTATTGATTGACTGGGAGCCACTCTAACAACAGTCCAACGACATCAAAACATCTGTTAACAAACTCTCACACAGCTCAGTGTGAACACAGTCTCCTTTATCTTCACAGACACAGCACCATTTACACTGAAGTGAAAGTGAAACTAATCTGCACTCTGCAGAGCCAAACTCAAACACTCAAGTTTTATAAAATCACTGAGCATCTGACTGGATAAATCAGACCCTTGGTCACTAACAGACGGACCACAGTCCGAGTCCAGACCCAGACGCCGTCCTGTACGGACCCAGACCTGTAACCAGTAAATTTCTGTGCAATATTTCCACATATAAATATTTTTGTATGTATATTGAAAATATTCTCGTGACAAAAAATTTTGTACAGCTCATTCTCAAAAGTATCTTACTGTTTAAATATATTTTTGTATATTTTTAACACACATATTTCCTATTTTTAATCTTTATTTTATTTTTTAGAATACACTGTTCACTCTTCACTTCCTGTCTGTGCTTTGAGCTGCTGTGACATGTGAATCTCCCCAGTGTGGGATCAATAAAGTTTATCTTATCTTATCTTAATAAGGGATTTTAAATGTTGACGGGACGCCTCTATTTTAACCAGCACAACTTTTCTAGTCTTGACAGCACCAGTTTAGCTGATCGGACCAATTGCATGCCAGTTAAGCATCCCACGATGCTTAACTGGGAGAGAAGACAGAGAGGAAGAGGCAAGTGAGCGACAGGCTCCAAATACAGCCGCGAGGCAGATGGATATTTTTTCAAAAACTAGTTCATTTATTTTTTTCATCCATTTTATTTTTAAATGCATCTCTATAGTTCAATGTTAAGTGACAATAAATATTGTTGAAATGTTTTTGAATTGTACTTTGACAGTCGGACGTTGATCCAACGACGAGGCGACTTCAGTTTGTGTCATGTCAGACATCGTGATGTTCCCGACCTTTGCTTTAGGGAATCTTCTCTAACTGGAGCTCTTTCAATTTCAGTTGAACACCTCTGAATTACACTGTGATTAAACTGCACAGTTGTGTGAGACTTTGTAAACAGGTGTTTTGCTATAGTTTGCTCTTGGTATCAGCTGTGGGGTTAAAATGTTCTTCCCAGAGTACACGCTGCTCTGCACCGTGCCACCAGAGTGTGGAGCAAAGAAGAACACAACGCTATATGTATATTTTGACTTAATGACCAGTGCAGCTCCAAGACATCAAAATGTTGGCGGCAGATTTAATCGTGATGGGTCACCACAAAGAAATGAATGTGTCGAAACCCTGCAGCTAGCTGAAACACCTGGTGCATGCTGGGGGATTTTAGGATCTTCACTGATTTTAAAAACATGGGAGACAACAGATCAAAACTTATTTTAAATGTTTTAATTGTAAGAACGCACACACAAGATGAGTCTGTCAAAATGCAGGAACACACGTGGCGTTTATACTGAACAGTTTGAACGTGGCCATCGTCAGTATAGCTAGCTAACAGCTAACTAACCCTGTCTGTGTTTGTGACTGAAGTTAGCCAACATGCTAACAGCTAACTAACCCCAGTAAAGTTCCCACCCGTCCTGTATAATATGAGATGAGATGTTCATGTCGTTCAGCTCTGCTGTCCATGTTTTGATCGTACACTGAGAACTACAAAATTTACAGAGAATTATTAAATCATAATGAAAGACAAATCATCTGTCATCATCAGCATATTTTGTTTTTATTAATAAACTCTTCTTTTGTCTATTTTTCAATAACGTTTGAGTTTTGACAGACTGAAAACACACATTTAAAGATAAATGGAAACACAGTGATGTTGTGCTCTGAATAAGACAAACTGCAGCGTGATGTAAACCTCTGAAGATCATGTGACTGTGCTGAGTGTGTTCATCAGACGCTGACACACACTCACTCTGGTTACACTGCAGCAGGATTTAACTAATGAAAGGAAAGCAAAGTGTGTGTGTGTGTGTGTGTGTGTGTGTGTGTGTGTGTGTGTGTGTGTGTGAAGGGGACCCAGCAGGGACCTCCCACAGCAGCACTGGGAACAACCCAGTCAAGTCAGGCAGGGAAACTGGGTCAGGAAGCAGCAGCAGCTCTGCTGCTGAAACCGTGACGCCACACGCTGAACGCTATTCAGGATCAGGGTCGCACTGACATACGGAGATGAAGCTGGACCTCAGGAGGGTCGTCGACAGTGTGCAGGGCTCGAGTCCCCCCGTCCGTCCCTCTGTTCCTCGAGCCTCCACTATGTTCACAGAGTTTCTTTCATCGTCCTCTCTGAGACGCTGAAACACGTTTCCTGTCCATGTTCTGAGGCTGAATAAAATCCACACACACTCCTGTAGCACACAGTGACGCCAGAGCTTTTTTTTCTTGTTTCTTCAAACAGCAAAATCCAGCTGAAATTAAACTGCATGTTTTTGTCTGTCACATATCTGATCTTTAAATCTGTGGTCCTGTGGGAGCCTCCGTGAGGCAGATGTGTGATACTGGGGTAAATAAATGAGACCGACTTCTCTTTGGAGAAAAAATCTAAAATCCGCCTATTCTCACCCTGAACTCGTCAAATACGGCCGCTCAGGTCAGTGATTTTGTCTCCAGACACAAACGCCAAAAGCCAACTTTCCACCAGATGGGGTGTCAGTTTGTGAAGCAGCCACACAGACTGAGGGCCCAGAGGCTAGAGCGCAGAAACACGAGGCAGCTAGCAACGCAAAAACAACGAGCAAAAAGTTTTATTCTCATTAAAAACAGTTACAAAAAGCCTCCAGCTGCTGAAACACTCTGTGTGATCAGAGCCAAACTGAATTTTATATGCTTCACCTGCTCATGTTTCAATGTACTGTCCATCTGTAACTACTGTACGCTGTGTATTCTTGGAGCCTGTTAACATAACAGAGGGGCCGACAATGAAAATGAGCTGTTTAGCTAACTGCATGTTAATGAACACTGTCCCTTCTTAAATAAAAGATAAACACTGACGTGTCAGAGGATGTGTCCTACTGATGAATGTTCAAAACTTTTCCATAATAATTCATCACATTTCTATCACTTTATTTAAGTTGTTCAAAATGCCTGTAAACAAGCACTTCTCAGGCATTTCTGGAAAACCAAACGGCGAGCGCTCACTACCTTCACTCACAAGTCACAGCTAACGAGCACTTATTCGAAATTTCAATTTAAAATCAGTATTCTGTGTCATGTTTGACAAGTTTTCATAGTTTTAGGAACATAATTTGAACAACAGTGAAAACAATGTAGATTTTAAACTTTTCAGAAACTTTCTGTTAATTCCAGGTTATTTCCAGGCCCTTGGAAACAATGCTTTTCTTTAACTGTGGGGACCCTGGGTTGTTTCATAAAGTTGTATAGTTGAATTTGTGCTCATTCAAGATGTAATGGAGGAACTGATTACTTTAAAACAGTTCAGTCCTTTTTAATGATGAAGATGTCTTTGTTTCCCTGTGACAGAGGGAGGAGTAAACAACAACAACAACAACAACAACATAAACATCAGTACCATTTTTAGCTTTCGGCCAAATTGTTCTTACAGACGTCTGTACCGTCTGAGGTCACACTGAGTCATGTGACATGTTAGTGTGACAAAGAGTCACACCTGCAGAGACAGTAAATGACAGCATGCTGCCCCCTGCTGGAGATCTCTGATCATACACTCTGCTCCTGACCCTCAGTCACAATGACGTCACAGTCACAGTCAGTCTGAGCTGGTCGACAGTTAAAAGACCTTCTATTGTTTAAATTCACATCATTTGCTCCTCAACACACCGTCAGTCACACCCAGATATCAGACATTAAGTTTATGACCCTAAATAAGGTCAAATTAATTCCAGAGGAAGTCTTTGAGTCAGTAATGAGATCTGTGTTCCCCTCTGGAGACTTTGCAGGTACGTTCAGAGCCTGTCAACGTGCACCAAATACAGTTACCATTAAAGACATTTAATTAATTAAGTTTGTATTAAAAAATCCAAATCATCTCAGCTTTGAATATAATTGTGTCAAAAGTCAAATTACAGCAGTTTTTATCCACAAACTGTTTCTATGAGTGAAATCTGGTGAAAATAATATCAGATGTGTTTTGGACTTTATTTTAATCCCATAAACAAATACATGCTCACATGTGCTGCTCAAAAGTTATCGTCCAACATCTGAACGTGGCTGCTGTTCATCTGTTGACATGGTTTTTGATGCCTGAGCAGCAGATTAGACTTTAGTGTCGGCCATGTTTGGTCCCTGTGTGAGATCAATATATTTATTAAAAACATCTAAAGTCAGACACACTTCCATCCACTGATGGGTTTAAGGCATCATAAAGAACGTGGTGACTCTTCTTGAGAGGCTGCTGTGTTTGAATCATTTGGATTATATCTTGTATTTGTTGTATCTTAACGTGTTTTGATGGGCTGTGTCTGAAGCAGCCACTGAGGGCTGAACAGGTGATCGTGTTTGGGACGTGTGTTCTCAGCTAAGAATAAACCAAAGTCCAGAGCGCGTGATCTCTTTGGATTTGTAATAAACACACGCTCTCCATGACACAGAAGGAAGACAGCATCGTCCTCTGAGATCATCACTCCTGATTCCATCACCTGGAGCTCACCTATATGCACTGCACACCTGAGTGCTCCCCCCTGTGTTCAGTTCCTGAACTGCATGTGTGTGTTTATATTTACCTTGTTTAGATCAGGACAGAATAAATAAACAAAGCTACATTATGGCTCCAACAGGCCGCTGCCTCAGACAGGTCTCTGTGAAGAGGTTTTCAGTCTTAATGGGACCTCCTGCTTAAATAAAGGTAACAGTTAAATAAATAAATAAACCAGTACAGCCAGTGTGTGTCCCAGCTCCTGCTGTGGCTTGAATCATATTTCCTGCTTTTTATAATTAATACAAAAGGTGATATAAGTTAACAACTGGGGACGTCCAACACAACAACAGCTGAATTAAACAAATATTTTTTATTGATGTACTTTTGCAGACATGAAACTTATCTTCTTTGAATCATGATTTGAACTGTAAACTACACAGCTCATGTTTTCTGCTTTTTAATTCATGTTCAAATACTAGAGACTAAACTTCACCCCTCATCATCATCACTTCTCCGTGTTACAATCACAAGTCCTTGACGTGCTCAACAAAAACCTGAAGCTCCAGCACAGCTGCTAAAATAATCTTACAGGGAGATTTTGAAAACCAACGTCCAAATACATTAATTTAAAAATGTATAAAAGGATCATCTGTATGACCATGTTTGATTTATTTACTGCAGCACACACATGTAGGGGTGAACACTGGACTTCAGCCATTTAACTATGATTTGAGAAATGAGTTTAAAGAAGGTATTATTAACTTTATACTGGTTAATAATATTTATTATTGTGTTACTTAAAATGAGTCCCTGAGCTGTAATGATGTCTTCCAGCCTGTTGGAGGCACTGTGACCATGTGATGAGCAGAAAACAGAGTGGAGGAGGCTGTTTGAGCTTCAGAGACTGAATTTATCTTAAAGTTAATATTACTAAAGTCTTATTGTCACGATTCTTTTTTTTAATATATATATAAAATACAGGTAAGTGAACAAAACCTGCCACAGGTGCAGTTTCTCACCTTTTAATATTTTAAGTTCATGCTTTGTAACATATATATACATGTATACATACAGACGTATTACTAGAGCTGAATCTGAGCGAGAAATAAACGACACAATATTGGTGGTAAAAACACAAACTCAGTCAAAACTCTCAAAAACTTTTATAAAAAACATCAAGATGCACTGATCAGTGGATAATGTGTTAATATGCTCCTTGAAATCATTTCTTCATATCTCTGAATTTAATGCTTTTATGTTTTATGTGTTTTCACATAAATGCAGCGTTATGTAACAGAGTTAATTAGTTAATAAGTTAATTAGTGACCCCACTCATCATTACAAGCTGTCACTGTGTCATCATGGGAGGTGCACTGATTATAATTTATTGTTAACCTGTGTCATCATTATGTCATTCACTGTCTTATTTTGATGTTGTTGTGATGTAAACAGAGATTTTTCTTTTTTATCGTGTACTTGAACGCCACACTGACGAGCCCCTGCAGACTTCGTGGGGCCCCCGGGCTCTGTTCCAGCCTGCGGTCTCTGGACTCAGGTAGGTTGACTTCAGCAAAGTTACGTCAAAAATATTTTACTTTTTTTGGTAAAAGTTTGTTTTATTTTCCATAAATGTGCCATAAAGGCTCCTGTAAACACTGATGAATGTTCTGTGATGATGTTGGGTGGTGGGAGGTGTATTTGGAGCCAGCAGCTGTGCAGCTTACTGTGTGGGTAACTTCATTAGCTTGTTAGCCGTTAGCTGAGGCTAATCCAGGTGTTGTGGCCGTTTGATTTGCAGCGAGCCTCACGTGTTCTGTTTGGTTTTGTTTCAGTGCACGCTGAGCTGCGTCGTTCATGAAAACTGGCTGTGGAGGCTGAGTTTGTTGTTTTATATTCACCAGGGTCAAAATGAATACAGGTCTAAGCCCAACAGTGACTGAGTGTGGGTCATCATCTCATCTACACAACTCAAGAGTGCTAACCCGTCACGTTAGCTACCTAGCTGCAGCACAGACACAATACACACGTGTAGAACGTCATTTAAAAACACTGGGAGCATTTCTTTAATGAAGCTGTGGGATGAAGCGCTCCTCAGCGTCCTGACACCACTTTCCTGCTGAAGAAAACTCTGACACATGGTTCAGTCGGCCTGAGAGGATCTGACCAACATGTGAGTACTGGTTTCCAACATATTTAAATAATGGAGATTCACCTGAACACTGAGAGGTTTACTGTGTTTGTGTAACTGAAGATACGAATAAGCTACACTGCCAATATGACAAGCTATGCTAACATTAGCCAGTGAGAAAACAGTTAGCTAACGTGAGTAACAGCAGGGCTCTTAGTGAACGCCTGATCAGTCAGTAAGTGTCTTAGTTTGTTTAAAAAAAAAAAAAAAACATGTTCAAAAGTTAATGCATCAGGAGAAAAATGTATTTTATTATCTTTACTTTATTTTACTAATCCAGCAGTGGGTTACTGTCTGAAATGATGGTGGCTAGCTGTAGTCACTGTGGTTTCATGTTGTCACAAGTGAACATGATGTTTCATAGCTACTTTTCCCCACACTTCAGTTTGTCTGAACATAAAGCAGAACCTACAACAAGATTAAAGGTAAAACGCTCCTTTAATTGTTCCATAAATATTTGGATGATGGCTCCAGTGTCCAACTTAAGGAAGTGCATGTCTTTACATGGATAGAAACCTGATAGAAACTACCTGTAGCCATGGGGGAGGGGCTAAAGTCTGTTTTTCACCATCCACTACTTTGGACTATGCGCTCGGAATATTACCGGGACAGAAACAGGACCAATATTGCCATGGCAACAAATAAGTGAAGATGTTAGCCTGTCAGGTACGTAGCATGTTTTGTGAAATATTTCATGAAAAAGATGTATTGACCGAGTCACACGTCTACACTTTGATATCAAACTGATAAATCGGTAACGTTAGGCTATGTCACATTAAAATGATAAATCTGATAGTGACAGTCTGACTGTATATATTAACCGTATTTTAGCAGAGTATCATGACTCAGTTTTACAATTTGTAAAATCTGGATAAACAAGTTCTTTTTGATTAAACAAACTCATTTGACAACATAGGCAACCGAATAAAAGGAATTAGCCTGTTAGCTAGTTAGCAGCCTGTTAGCTAAGCTAGCACACTGTCATACAGTCTCTCTGAAATCCATCGCAAAAGTTCAATTCTTTGAGCTGACACTGGATGTTGCTGATGAGTGTTGTGTTTTTAATGTACTGTTGTTTCCAACCTTCTGTTAATGTTTCTTAACGTTAGCTACCTAGCTGCAGCACAGACACAATACACATGTGTAGAACGTCATTTAAAAACACTGGGAGCATTTCTTTAATGAAGCTGTGGGATGAAGCGCTCCTCAGCGTCCTGACACCACTTTCCTGCTGAAGAAAACTCTGACACATGGTTCAGTCGGACTGAGAGGATCTGACCAACATGTGAGTACTGGTTTCCAACATATTTAAATAATGAAGATTCACCTGAACACTGAGAGGTTTACTGTGTTTGTGTAACTGAAGATACGAACAAGCTACACTGCCAATATGACAAGCTATGCTAACATTAGCCAGTGAGAAAACAGTTAGCTAACGTGAGTAACAGCAGGGCTCTTAGTGAACGCCTGATCAGTCAGTAAGTGTTCTTAGTTTGTTTAAAAAAACATGTTCAAATGTTCATACATCAGGAGAAAAAAATATTTCATTTATTTATTTGACTTATTTATGTATTTGGGTCAAAGACGAATAAGGATTTAAAAAATGAAAAAAAAATCAAATTGGCTAAAAATGCCTATTAAGTTACTTTCTATCTTTATTAGAGTGTTCTGTATACCACTCAACAACAGGAATTTGTTATAAGAATGCAATAAACATTTTTCAGTGAATCATGTGATTTCTCCCATGAAAAATGTCCTTCCTGGGTAACGTAAATGGATTTGAAAATAAATTAAAATGTCTATCATTGTTGGCATTTAAGAGTTTATAGATAACAACAGTTAGAGTCCAACAAATAATTACTGCTCAGAAAACAACATTTTCATCAGAATTAATGTAATGCATTTGGACATTTATAGTGAAATCGCTGCATTTGTTCCTGTTTGTCACACTATAGTTAATGCCAAAAAGAGAAAAATGATAGAAAATGTCTTAATTTTTTTTTACATTATAAGTAAAAGGGTTGTTATTGTATCCTCAACTCAAAAAACACAATACTGTAGTATAATATGAAATTTGGGTTAAATTATTTGACTGTGTCATTGTTACCCAGAATGACATGCTGTTAGCCAGGAATGACCACTGCAAGATTTCAGTGTAATCAAGAGACACTGGCATCTGCAAGAACAAAACTGACTCTTAAACATCTAAAACTATACTCATTTTTGGGCAATAACTATACAATATCTATGATAATGTCCTGTGTTGCTATCATTGAAAAAGATAAAAGAAAGAATACCACAGAAGTTTAAAAAATACATAATACTGCTTCTTTGACTGAATTAATCAATTGCTGTTATTAATAATAATAAAAGTTTAACAATACAACATCGAATCAATGCCTAAAAAGCTACAGATACCAATACAAATCTGAATTGATTAACATGTCCATTCTGGATAACAGAGGACATGTCCTGGGTAACAGAATATCTTTGTTATCCAGGGAGGACATATTGTTATCCAGGAAGGACAAAATAACTATTTTTCCTTTATTATCAGGCACTAACTGGGTCTACTGTGTAAAATATTAGCTTAATCTTCAATACATCGATGTCATATTTCACATGAAATAGGTCATTTTAAAATGTAAAAAAATTATAAATGTTTTTTTAGCGTTATCCAGAAAGACACATCATGGTGGTACATCATGTACCACTGAGCGAAAAGGTCAAATTATCAACATTTTAAGAGAGACTTACTGATCTTGTGGTATATTTTGGGGGTCCTTCAGAATCTGTTGGCTGATGCAACACCCTGTCACATGACTATCAAAATCCAAATATGGTCATGTATAGCCACTTTATGTCTGTTACCCAGGAAGGACATTTGAGAATCCAAAAATGGGGACAAAAGTATTTCTTTAATAAAAATGTAAATGATCTTAGTGTTGTTACTATATTTGTAGGTGTCATTACAAACATCGACACAATTATGCCCCAGTACATCACTTATGCTTTTATTAAGATTTTTGACATTTTTAGCATATATTTATGCTTAGATTTTTAGCCCGGACGTTATCCAGGAAGGACAGTTTTGTACTTTTGAGCTAAATAGCTCCTTAAATTTTCATTTCTTATAGTAAATACTCATATGAGTAAGTAAAGTGACCAGAGTTGAGTAACAAAATGTAGTGTTTTAAATTTTTTATATATTTTTAACATTATAAACATGCCTCGGACACCAGAATTGACATGCCACGTCTTTCACCCATTTACTTCTTTAGAAGTGGGTTACTGTCTGAAATGATGGTGGCTAGCTGTAGTCACTGTGGTTTCATGTTGTTACAAGTGAACAACATGATGTTTCATAGCTACTTTTCCCCATATTTTTTGTTATATACAAATGTCAACATATACACATATATTGCTCTCCTAAACTGACACCACAACAGTAAGACCCCCATGATGAATAAAAAAACCTTCAGGAGTCACAGCAACAGGTCGAGGTCCTGTGACATAAAAACATCGTACGATACTTCACGATCACGAGGAGGACTGTACTGGTCACATATTACTGAACTGGGAGGAGGTAAGTTTAATAATGTCGACCCCCCCTGCTGATTTAAACATATGTATTGTGGTCAAAACTGCAGGTAAAGCTGCTGGAAATGAAACGATATCATAAACTATTTTGAGTTTCCTACACATGCAGATATTTCACCGTTAAATTACAGCACCAACATCACAAGTTAGTAATAATGACAATAACTACACAAGCTGAAATAACCACAAACACAATAATGAGCAAAAATAAATATAGTTACATTTCAGTTGTTTTTTTTCTTTTTTTTGTGAGAGGAGTATACATTACAAAAAAGATTTACGTCACATTACATTTCAAATGTAATGCAAATTAAATGCAGATCTAAATTAAGATAGAGGAGAGTACAAAGCTGAATAAAGGTACCCTCATTAGTTGGATTTCATGTTGACTGTGTAGTTGTGACAAACTAGTTAACTGCCGTCATTCAGACCTGTCGTTACACATGGAGGATGACTGACAGCTCCTACACATGGTTCAGCTGCACTGAGAGGATCCAGCTAATGTGTAAGTACCAGTTTACAACTTATTACATGTGGTTTTATTAAAATGATTAAACATCACAGGTCAACAGTTCTGACTGTACAACATTAATATTGATTGATATTGATTTTGTTGCTGTTATTACTGGTGAACATTACCTCAACCAGCTGAAGCCTTAATTACACCTACACATTAGTTTCAGCTGACTTGGTGAATTGCAAAGTCAATGCCTAAGCAGCTCGTTTTGTACTGTAAGTGTTAGCCAGGCTAATGTTAGCAAGGCAAGTAATGTTATGTAAGCTAACGCATGTAGCTGCAGGCCTATCACTGAAAACCTGTTCAAAATTTCTTGGAAGCATAAATGATGAAATGGTGGAAAAAATATTCTTAGAGAGTTACGAGGTAATGGCGGTCTGTACGTTACTCTTTGGTCGATGTACGTCCCCAACGTAAACATTAGGAAACTCGTGTTTGTACCTGCAGCAGAAGATTTGTAGAATCATAGTTGCAGCTGAAATGTTGTCACAGCAGTTATGGTGATGGAACAAGATGTATTTTTTCCACCAGTAGGTTCAGAGCAACGTGTGTTTGGGTGTTGGTGTCTAAAAACTGTCATTGGCCCAGACTACATTAAAAAAAATAAAAATAAAAGTTGGGCCTCGTTCAGATATCTGTTTCCCTGCTCCTCTGTAGGTGGATCGTTTTGTCATAGTGACCTGGTGATGTGTAGGGCAGTTTGTTCGAAGGTAAATCAGAACCTACGACAAAATCAAAGGTGAGATGCTCCTTCAATTGTTCTGTAAGTATTCAGATGATGCCTCTAGTGTCCAACGTAAGGAAGTGCATTTCTTTACAGATGGATAGAAATCTGATAGAAACTACCTGTAGCCATGGGGGAGGGGCTAAAGTCTGTTTTTCACCATCTAGTACTTTGGACTATTTGGACTTGTTAGCTAGTTTGCAGCCTGTTAGTTGAGTCAGCACAATGTAATACGGTCTCTCCGAAATCCACCGCAATTTTTCGAACGTACTCGAGACAGATTCCAGAGCAAAATATTACGGAGGGGAGTTTCACAGGCACATCAGATATCATGGAGATTTCCACAGGAATGAATGGACTAAAGGTTGACTCATCTCTGTACACACATGTAAGTGGAAATGAGGCGTAACTTTACCATTGCTTCGCTTTGTTATTCTTAACTTAGTTAAAATGACTTCATTTTCTTACACTCTGTGTCTGTGAATAGCGAGGTTAGCCAGTCAGTTAACTAACATGAAGAAAAGCACTGTCAAGTTCATGATAAGGGTGGTTAGCTGTACGGAGCTTGACTGCACGCTTTTACGAGACAGTGTACGTCAGTCACTTCAATATTTTTGGCAGCTCTTCCAAGCACTGAGTTTAAAAAAAGCCACAATGACCTGACGCTAGCTAAGCTCTGAAAATCAACATCAGAGCCACACTGAGTGACCAACGGCAGCTGATGGTTGTCTTGTAAGATACTGAGGTGATTATGAAAATGATCAAAAGCACAGAAATGGACAGTAAATACTATCAGAAATACAGTTACAAAGTTGATCGTGAAAAGTGCTGTCCACATACTTCCTGTCAATGTTACAGAGACGTTATTACTCTTATCTCAACCTTGGTGATCGCAGTGCGTTTTCATCCTGAAGTTGGTTACTTCACTTTCCACAGTTAGCTTTGTACATGGTGTTAATAGAAAAGTGGGATTGAAATATTGATCCAAAAGCTGGACTAAAGGAACTAAACAGTCGGTAAGGAATTGATCTAATTCATCCACTGAGTAGGACGCGGAGGTATTGATGTGTTCAAATCTTTGTTTCTTTGGTACATACAGTACAGAATTCGTGTGTCAATAAAATGTCATGTTTTTGTGTTTTTTTTTTTGTCTGGCACGCCGTGTTACATGTTAATAGCCTTGCTTCATCAAAACTGTCTCTCAGAAACATTGAAATATAACTAACCACGTGTTTTCTTACACATGGTTAGTTACACATTGCTCAGTGAATGAAAATTGCAAAAATGACAGTTTGACCTTAAAATGTAACGTGTATGAATTTTATAAATAGTGAGGACATCTGAGAGAAACTTAAAATGATTCCAGCTGTTTATTGAAGGTGTATGATGTTTACACTGAGGAGAAAGATTTAAAAAAAGCACAAAACACTGCATCATTCCTATACATGAAAAACATTTCAGATGTCTTGCATCACTTTCAAATTGACCTCTAAGTCACCAGTTGGTCAGTGGAATGGTCATTATACAGCAAATTCAAATAAAAGTCAAGCAAACGCATAAGCAGAAACTGAAAACATCTGGCACAAGATATGGTGTTAACTTCTGATGTCATATATAGGTATTTTGAAGAAGAGAGAAATTCTGCCAACTTTTACCAAGCTGTGTTTAAACATATGTGACTGAAGATTTACTGTTGATGACGGTTATGAAGTCTTCTCCCTCGTCAGTAATGTGTTTCAGGATCAGTGAGTCAACGTCCCTGTTGAGGTCAATGTCTAAATCATAGTTCTTCACAGGGAAGATGCAGTTCATGGGAATACCCACTTCTTTACTGAACTCCTCCATCTATATTTAAATAAATCACATCTCAGTTCACAAACGACGTCTCAGAGCTCAGAACAAATAAAGCCTCTGTGGTCATATACTGGGATCTTTTTAATTATAAATATTATATTTCAAAGTTGGTTCCATCTCAAGGCAAAAAGTGAGCCTTTGGACTATCATTAGTCATTTTTTGACTATTAATATAATAAAACTATAAGTAACATATTCAGTTTTTCTCCCACTCCAGGTTTTAGTTTCACTCTGGACAAATATGTAATGTTGTGGCATCACATGTTCCTCTGTCTCTTCAGATCACAGACCACACATCACATCACATCACATCACATCACATCACATCACATCACATCCTCCTCTCTCTGTGGCTGCTGTTAGTTATCTCTTTCTGACGAGTCTCAAACAGCTCCACAGTGTGACATATTTTATCGAAGTGTGAGAGTTGTTTCTAAAGTTCACATTGAGGCCTCAGAGACAGCTGGGAAATAAACAGGAATATTTCAATCTCTTAACTCATGTTTTTGATAGTGAATCAAAGAGTTAATCTGAATAACAGGTGACTGATTGGATTAGTGGTTGCTGGTGCTCTCATATCTAACATATCTTGCAGCTGCTGACCATTGTTAGAACAACACTGTGACGTGTCTGTGCCACAGTGAGACACTTTAATGGATAATTTTTGTCTTCAAGGACAGACAGAATATAAACCTCTTTAACACAATGTCTCTCCAACACAACAGTCATTACATACTCACTGTGAGCAGCCAAACTTTGTTTATAGTCAGAGAACTGAATTTAAATTAAAGAAGCAATAGTTTCCAATTATACCAAATAAGCTCACTACAAACTTCTAAGTAGGGCCGATAAACGCTCTGAACTAAAAAAAGAACAAACATGGTGCCATGAGCAAAAATCAATTAAGTCATTTACCAGACTCTCTCAGAGACTCTCCAGCCTTGGTATGCTGTTACTACGTATGCTTGTATCTGAACATTCAGACTGGTTCTTGCGGAAGTTGATGCAGTCGTCCCCAAAGTTGATGATGTTTTTCAGGGCGCTCAGGATCAGTGAGTCAACCTCACTGTTGACGTCAGCTTCTGAAGAGTAGTTCTTCACAGGGAAGATGCAGTTCATGGGGATTCCCACATCTGCACTGAACTGCCCCATCTGTGTTTAAAGAACAAATTACAGCTCAGAACAGTCTACAAGTACCGGTCTTGCATCTCTACATGACAGCAGGCTTTTCACCTGGTGTTTGTGTGTGGCTGTTCGAAACAACTGTAAACACTTATGCCCTCAGTATACCTGAAATCAGCAGGATGATGTGTGGTTTTTGTTGTTGTTGTTTTTTTCAGAATTTTATCACCAACGCTTTAACTTAATGATATCTCATTGCTTTTTGAAGATATTGACCAATGAACTTTAAAGGGGGCGTGGCACAGCAAATGACTCCACAATGTTTGGGCCAATCATCACAAACCTTGGAAGCAATATCTTAAGAGGTACCAGGAACATATCCTGAAAGTTTCATTCAAATTGACCACTAGGGGGCACCACAAATACAAAAAAAGCAATGACACAAATCAGACTAAAAATCAGAAATCGATTGTCCAATCAATACAAAACTTGCAGAGTATGTTGAATAATAATTATGAACCACGTGTATTTACTTATTTTAAATGTGGTCAATAGGGGGCACCACAAGTTACAAACAAGTGCAATGGCTTTTTGCAAAATTGGGCCATAATCATTGAAGAAACCTTTATTGATTCAAACATGAACAAACTTGGTGGACTTTTTTAATGAAGCTATTAAAGCATGTCCCCAAAATGTTTCTGCAGTTGACCTTTAGGAAACGACAGTGCTTCCAAAGAAGAGCGTGGCCCAATAAAGATTTGGACATAAACGAATGAGTGTCTGTCTGATTGTCATAAAACCTGTTGGTAATCTTTCAAACAGGTGTCGTAAACTGTCAAAGGTCTTGATTCTACCAAGCTTTCAAGTTTTAAATGTCCATGCTGGTCTGAACCCCAGAATTGCCGCTTGCAGCAATATTGTAAACTAATTTGTTTCAAGCATGAATTCAATCACAGCAGCTCGCTGCGGCTTGTAAGGTCTGTATTTGCAGTAATCCTACAACAGGAACTGTGTTTCATTTACAAGAAGGTAGTACAGGTGAATGCTGAGGGCACCATCATCCACAGGGGGCGCCACAAATGGGGGAAGAAAAAAAAAGTTTATCTTTTACTATTTTTTTTTTTTACTATTATTATTTTAAAATATGACATAAGGCCACAACAACATAACTACATATCAAAGACTACTAAATAATGGAGCCCCCCCGACCACAGCTCGTTACACTTTACCTGCTCTCTGGGGGCAGTGGGCGGAAAGTTAATTTGTACATTTTATCATTTAACAATGTCATGTATTATTTTATTGTTTATTCCTCTGAACAAGTTAATTTGTAATTCTTTGTACTGATTTATATGATTATGACAACACCTTATAATATAATGAACAGGAAGCGGGGGGGGGGGGGGTCACATTTAACTGGAATATATGCCTATGTGAATAATATCTTGACAGATAAAAGTATGTGGCCTAGATAAACATGTTTGCATAGGTGCAGTTATGCTGTGGGCAAAAACAAACAAACAAACAAACAAACAAACAAAAACACGGTATTGCTGACACAAAAATGAACTAACTGTTTTTCACTGTTGTTCTTCAACACAAAACGCAGTGCACTCCCTCTGAGGACTCACCATTTGCTTCATTACTCACTCTTACAGATAACCTTAACTGGAACCCAACAACTTAACTCTTAACCCCTCATCTCCCAGAGCTGACTTACTACAAACGTAAATAGTGACCTTAACTTCAGAGTGGTGTTAATTGTGTAGTTGAGATCAAAATAAAGGTCAAGATCAAAGATGGATGTGGTCTACACAAGGGCACAGGAAGTAGGGTAGAAAGTGGGGAAGGGGCCACATTTACTGAAATAATGCCATCGCAAGATGATCTCAAAGACACTTTGTACCTCTGGGTTTCAAAGCAAAACTACTATGAATAACTTTCATAACGGTGTGCAAAGTTTTTATGTGACATGATACTGAAATATTTTCTTCTTCAACACAAGCAAAAGTTCTTCGTACCTTTTAGTGAAACTTTTGTCAGAGGTGTTGTCTGCCAAGGCCTGTGCATACATTCTGCCTCGTAAGACACTTTGGACAGAGTTGATGAAACTGGATTTTCCAGCTCCAACTGGTCCATGAAGAAGAATCCTGAGCAGCTGGCCTTCAGGCTGAGGTTTGTAGTCCCTCACATGCTGCAGAGCGCTCTGGTTGTATCTGCTCAGAGGAATGAAACTTTATAGCACACTGACTGAACTTTTATTTTGTAGGAACTTTCCAATTTGATGCCCATATGAAACAGCAAATAGGAAATTAATCAGGAGGTCGTCTAACAAGAAAAAACAAAACAAGTAAACGTGTGCAGTGAAAAGGAACAGACACTCACCCCCAATTTATTTTCCTCCATGGTTTGTCTAGAAATGACAAATACATGACACGTGTTAAGATGAGACAAAGAGATTGTGAAAAAATTCAGTCATGAAACAATGTTTAATTTTCCATAAATGAAGAACAGACTGTTCTTTTTGTTTTGTTGTTAAACAACTTACATAGGAGATGACAAGACCCAGGAGGAGGAGATTGAGGACGAGAATGAGGACGAGGAGGAGGAGGAGGAGGAGGAGGAGGAGAAGGAGGAGGAGGAGAAGGTTTTTTTTCTTTTCCTTCCATGACTGCAGAATAAAACATTTCAGTACACAGTTAAACTCTGAGTTCATATCTCAATGTGTGAATGACACTCCAACCAAACAAATCAAAATTACACATTACTGGAAAAACTACCAACTAAAGAAAGAAAAAAAACAGCAACTAAAATGTATATCACTTAAACTGAAACTAAATCATAGTGAACACAAAACTATAAAATGATGAAGGTTTTTAAAATACGATTTATTTTGTCACGTAAACATTAGTTCTTACAATGATCATATTTTGTTTATTCTATTCCACAATAGACACACTACTGGTTTATAAAACAAACTACACACTAAAATATAACAAACACAAGAAGCACAAATTGATGAAACATTCAAAGGTAATAGAAGCTCTGTACCTGGGTTGTTGTGCTGGAACAGTGACTGGATGTGAGCCTTGGGCGAAGTGTTGAAATTTATATAACCGTTCGTCACGTCAATGCAATAATCAACATGTTACAGACACCTCTCACTCACAACACACACCCCTAAAGTTACCCTTATCTCATCGGACCACAAACCACATTTTCACTTTCATTTTCATCAGGATGTTTGTTTACTTCACATTTTAAAGCAGACTTCTTTCTCTCTGTCTTCCACTGACTTTTATCACCTCTGAACTTGTTGTTACAGTTTAAACTGAGGCCCAGGAGGCACAGCTGAGAAACAAACACAGATCAGTGAGATTATCTCTACTAGAGCTGAGCCGAACAGGTCAGAGCTTCATTCATGACGTTGACATTCAAATTATAAATCAACATTTGAATGCACTGCAGCTTTTTATTTATGGAAACATCTGTTTTTTAAGTTTTATATACCCTTATTAATCCTGTGAGGGGAAATTCCAAGTTTGTCACTCTGTTTTACACACACACACACACACACACACAGGCCTGAAAATACCCACACACATGCACAAACAGGACCTATACATGCATCAGATGGAGACATGTCAGAGAGAGAGGGAGGGGGCTGCCCATGGACAGGCCGCTGTTGTGCGAGATGTGCAAGAAAAATATGTCTGCCTCAAATATATCTGACAGCAGCATAACAACTAATGGGACTGACTATTAGCCAATCAGCGTCACAGACAGGACTAACACAGTTATAAAGCTTTCTTCAAACTGCACCAGAACCAATGAGGAGTAATAACCACAGTGTAGTGTGTAGGCAAGAGAGACGATGATATTAGGCTGTTCTGAATCAACACGTCTTCTCAATATCGCCTGACATCGTAGTTTGTTTTCACTCACTATTTTCACTGACACACTGGTGTGTTGGCACGGCTACACACCAGTGTGTTGGCACGGCTACACACCAGTGTGTTGGCACGGCTACACACCAGTGTGGACTTAGAATGACATGAGATTCAGACAGATACGTTGAATACGTGAATCCCCATCACTCACGAAAATCAGTTGGAGTGGACGTAATGACTGAAGATGAAGAGGAAAATCTCCTGCTGCCTCAGTTTGCAGTGATGCAGGTCAAGTGTTGACTCTGGTAAAATGACGGGATCAGGACACTGAGGTTTGTTTGTTGGGTCGGCCTGGAGAGGCTGTTCTGGCATACACACAACAGTACAGAAGTCTGTCACTAACAATGGAGTGTTCACTATCTTCAACAGAGTGCTTTGAGCCAACAGGTCCTACATTACATCAACTCTTGCACTTCATCGTGTATCTTCCAGTCAAGCACCGGTCTTCATCATCACACACACACACACACACACACACACACACACACACACAGACAGGTGATCTATAGGTGAAATGACATCAGCACGAGGAATAACACCACAGATTATCACGTGAAAACACATCCTCTTTTGCTAACTACAAAGAGACAGTCACTGTGAGGACACTACATACACACTAACTCAGTTGGTGAAGACCAAATTAAAGATAAAAGGAAGTGGACCCAGACTGGACCTCAGTGGTTTCTCTGTGTCTGCGTAATGTTATCAGTGAATTTCTTCCTTGACAGATACAAGGTCTCATATTTAAGGCCTCAGCTGCTAAAACTCACTGAAATCAGGAGCCTGGTGAAAGTTTCAGTTCAGACATGTTTTATTTATGAACAGATAAAAACACAGTGGACATTTTTTATCTGAAACATGAATCAGACTCTTTTCAGCTGGTTTGGATCAAATACATTCAGATTTTTTTTAAATGAATGTTAAAAAAAGAAAAACATAATGTGACTCTCACCCCTTTAAACACTTTTACTTCTTATTATTTATCAGTGAGGTAATGATGTTTAAATCTGGAGTGAACTTTGTCTGAGAAAACAAAAACAAAAAACTGGTTAGCTAGCATTTGGTAGTCCAGCTAGCTGACTGGTGAATAAAAACCTCCCTGACACTCCCAAATTAACTCCATACATTTGATTTTACCGAATCAACACATTTAGTACAGCACTGCTCCATTTTGTAGCCCTTACTAGTCATTTCCCTCGTCTTTCACAGGAGCTGTAGATCTGTGAAAAGGTAACAAACAGCACAGAAATTTGTCTCTATTAACAGTCAAGAAACACCTGATGATTTTTAGTGTTTTCAAACTGAATGTGGAGTCTTACTTTTTCAAATATCAGTGTGAAAGTAAGGAGCAACTTTTGAGCCAAATCTGTTCCGTATTTATTTACTGAAGCCCTGAGAGGTAAGGTGCTTTTCTTTTGCAGTTAATAATCTCCTTCACAGGATGGACTGTCGATGAGATAGACTTAAGGTAGAGGCGAATGATTGCAGGCTGTGATTATTCTTACAGCTGGGAGATTGTATTTCCGGAGAAACGAGACAGCGGAGCAATGGGCGTTTGTTGTGGGAGAAATCGACTTTTGGTCCAAGGGGACATTTTTCAGACTCTGGTCGTACAGTTTCCAAAAAAAGAGTAGTGTTCCCAAATTCGTACATATCCTACATATTTCAAAAGGCTGCAATGTGAGTATACATCCATTTGATGCACCGCTATTGTCATGGAGACAAGCCAGAGCCCTCGCCGCTGTTGCTCGTGTTGAAGCGATCTCCGATGCAGCCTGTAGGGGGCTCCAGTCAGGAGGGCTGAGCTGGAGCCCCCTACAGGCTGCATTGCACACACACACATGAATCTCTCTGTGTCTCTTGCTCGCTCCCTCTCCTTGCTAAATAGGCTACGTGTGTGCGAGCGTGGGAACCTCGACATTGCAGGTCTGTGGTTCTTGTACGTAACATGAAACAGAATCCAGCCGGCACCACCGCACAGTTTTATTATGTGTTACACTGAAAATCTGATGTTAACTGAGAAGATACAACTTTCTGTTTTTGCTACATGTGGCTGAACTTTCAATGTCCTTTGTATCATGCATTTGGTGCTTCATTCTGCAAAACATTCGTACTCTCAGAACAGATTCAACCTACAAGTTTATCTCCTAGGAGATAATATCTCTGATGAAGGAGATGAGGTATGTACAGTACAGGCCAAAAGTTTGGACACACCATCTCATTCAATGCGTTTTCTTTATTTTCATGACTATTTACATTGTAGATTCTCACTGAAGGCATCAAAACTATGAATGAACACATGTGGAGTTATGTACTTAACAAAAAAAGGTGAAATAACTGAAAACATGTTTTATATTCTAGTTTCTTCAAAATAGCCACCCTTTGCTCTGATTACTGCTTTGCACACTCTTGGCATTCTCTCCATGAGCTTCAAGAGGTAGTCACCTGAAATGGTTTTCACTTCACAGGTGTGCCTTATCAGGGTTAATTAGTGGAATTTCTTGCTTTATCAATGGGGTTGGGACCATCAGTTGTGTTGTGCAGAAGTCAGGTTAATACACAGCCGACAGCCCTATTGGACAACTGTTAAAATTCATATTATGGCAAGAACCAATCAGCTAACTAAAGAAAAACCAGTGGCCATCATTACTTTAAGAAATGAAGGTCAGTCAGTCCGGAAAATTGCAAAAACTTTAAATGTGTCCCCAAGTGGAGTCGCAAAAACCATCAAGCGCTACAACGAAACTGGCACACATGAGGACCGACCCAGGAAAGGAAGACCAAGAGTCACCTCTGCTTCTGAGGATGAGTTCATCCGAGTCACCAGCCTCAGAAATCGCAAGTTAACAGCAGCTCAGATCAGAGACCAGATGAATGCCACACAGAGTTCTAGCAGCAGACCCATCTCTAGAACAACTGTTAAGAGGAGACTGTGCGAATCAGGCCTTCATGGTCAAATAGCTGCTAGGAAACCACTGCTAAGGAGAGGCAACAAGCAGAAGAGATTTGTTTGGGCCAAGAAACACAAGGACTGGACATTAGACCAGTGGAAATCTGTGCTTTGGTCTGATGAGTCCAAATTTGAGATCTTTGGTTCCAACCGCCGTGTCTTTGTGAGACGCAGAAAAGGTGAAGGGATGGATTCCACATGCCTGGTTCCCACTGTGAAGCATGGAGGAGGAGGTGTGATGGTGTGGGGGTGTTTTGCTGGTGACACTGTTGGGGATTTATTCAAAATTGAAGGCACACTGAACCAGCATGGCTACCACAGCATCCTGCAGCGACATGCCATCCCATCCGGTTTGGGTTTAGTTGGACGATCATTTATTTTTCAACAGGACAATGACCCCAAACACACCTCCAGGCTGTGTAAGGGCTATTTGACCAAGAAGGAGAGTGATGGAGTGCTGCGGCAGATGACCTGGCCTCCACAGTCACCGGACCTGAACCCAATCGAGATGGTTTGGGGTGAGCTGGACCGCAGAGTGAAGGCAAAGGGGCCAACAAGTGCTAAACACCTCTGGGAACTCCTTCAAGACTGTTGGAAAACCATTTCAGGTGACTACCTCTTGAAGCTCATGGAGAGAATGCCAAGAGTGTGCAAAGCAGTAATCAGAGCAAAGGGTGGCTATTTTGAAGAAACTAGAATATAAAACATGTTTTCAGTTATTTCACCTTTTTTTGTTAAGTACATAACTCCACATGTGTTCATTCATAGTTTTGATGCCTTCAGTGAGAATCTACAATGTAAATAGTCATGAAAATAAAGAAAACGCATTGAATGAGAAGGTGTGTCCAAACTTTTGGCCTGTACTGTACATACGAGATAATACCTCATAAGATGAGGGTAAACTTTGTATTGACTTATTTTAAAAAAGGTCGATGTTTCCTTTTTCTAGACGACATCTTTGAGACTGGATCGTCAATCTTTTTTAAATAAATCAATACAAAGGTGAAGAAGTGTGTGTGGGAATCACAATTTTTTTATTGAGTTGAGTTTTGTGGGACCTGAGTCCCTGCACCGCTAAATAAGCAGGAGGTGTGCATGTCGTCTTCAGCTCAAACTTCGGCCAAAAAAGTGTATTTTTTCACGTTGCCTTTCAGGGCGATCTTTTTTATGTTTTAATTTAGTTTGGAAGAAACCACCTCAGAAAAATAAAAATAGGGTAAATGTTTGACCAGACAATCCAAACAGTCACAGATTAAAAACTGTAGTAAATAAAATGTTGATAAAATGAGGCTGTTGTATCTTAAAAAAAAACCCAACAACATTCAGGTGCTCTGGCTTTGGGTTGAGAGAATGGTGCGACCTTTGTGTTAAACCTTTTGATGGGGTGAGGTCTGAGTCCAAAAACAGAAGAAGCAGCTGAGTCACAGAACAGAAATGATTCTGTTGGAGCTTTTTTGTCTTTGTGCCATGCTTTGATTTTTCTAGTTGAGCCTGAATGTCCTGTTTTCTACAGTAAAGCATCACCGTCAGGTCTGACAGTGAACTGTCGCTGCAGCGCTGATGAATCGACTCTATTTTCTCCTCTGAATCTTTTTTTTTTTTGCAGGTTTGAAGCTTTTCCTGAGAGGCAGTGTGGGCGTTCAGCTCAGCGCTTTCTTTCCTTTTTATTTCCAAGAAGCGTCGGCAGGTTTGAGTGACAGCTCACCTCAGGTTAGAGGACAAACCGCCCACCAGTGCTGAGGACTGTCCGGTCTCCATTAGGCTTTAAGTTACATTCTGAAATGACTGGATGTCCTTTTCATACAGCTGAAGGAGGAGGTGTGTGTGTGTGTGTGTGTGTGTGTGTGTGTGTGTGTGTGTGTGTGTGTGTGTGTGCATCCAACCATGGTGAGAGGATAATGGGAAAGCAAAGAGCATCATTACCTCTCTCCACGCTGCTCTGCACCTCTCGCCTCCCCCCGAACCGCCGGGAAAAGACGGAGTGGACGCCGTCATTTTGACGCTTTGGATCTGGACTCGTTTTAATCTTCGACTGCGCTGTGAAAGTGTTTCTGTTGCTTCAGGCACAGTTTCTACAACAGCAGCTTTCACTAACTTTAAGCTATGAGCATCTGAAGCACTGAGAGCATGCAGTGAGTTCAGAGCCGAACCAAAGCAGACATGACAGGAAATAGTTAATGAATTTAAATGTGTATTGGTGGCTTTCTCTGTTTAAGACACACTTTAAGATTGTGTAATAAAAGTCTTAAGGACATTTTTAAAAAGGAAGACATTTGGTTTTCTCAAAGTTTTATCAGGATATGGATTTAGCCCTGCACAGTGAGCTCTGTGTGTTTCCTTTCTGCGAGGTTTTACCTTTGAAAATGAGACTCAACAACATTTAAAGTGTTGAGGGTTCACAGCTAAGTTTAGAATTCTGGGGCTCTATCACATTTTGAGTGTTAAGTTATATTTATTCTACTTTTTATTTGCTTTCTTTCCATAAAAACCTTAGGGTTTTTTTTTCATTTAAAGCACCGACTGTAAACAAAGTGTAAACCCATCAGTAGCAGTACGCGTCACAGGAGATCCTGACGTTAATGTGAAAACTGAGGGGGGGGTCAAACAAATCCAGAGTTTCATCCTGAAGACCGCAGTTTGTGTCTCGTTTGAAACCAAGTCGATGTTGTTCTAATGCAACGTTACGCAATTTACATATGGTCACCATGGAAACGTGACATATTTAAATTATGTTACGTTACAGAACAAACGTGCTTACTTTAACCAAAACATGATGTTTTTTCTAAGTTGCTTAAACCAAACTGCGACCACAACATTAACCCCGTGTTAGCTGTGTTTCTGCTGTGTAGTCTGTGTCACTATGAGACGCTGAGGGGCGTGACCGTTGGTTGGTATTTAACGACCTGGGATGAGAACAGGTTGAGTGCACCTGCATTATAAAACTGTTAAAGAAGGTTTTTAAATGTACTTTTGTTTTATGCAGGGCTCCCACAGTCATGGAAAACCTGGAAAAGTCATGGAATTCCACAGTCTCGTTTTCCAGGCCTGGGAAATTTGTTGAATTAGTGAAATCCTTTGAAGGTTCAGTGAATTTATTTTCTGTAGCTGTTGATGTAACGTACCTCTAATATTTGCTGATGCAACCTGGTGTCGCTGAAACTGGCCTCCGACGGCGTCGGGGGGAAACGTGGCGGGACAACAACTTCAGAACTGAAGAAGCCTCTTGGATGAGACGTCATAAAGAAACTCAAGCAGGTCCAGCTGCCTACAGTACGGCACTTCATCAATATGATGTAGTTACAGCAGTAATTACTTAGAAATAAAATATTTCAAATAAAACCAAATCTTACATTCTAGGTTTTCTGGGGCCCCCCACCCAGTGGGGCCCTGGGTAATCAGTCCCACTTTTCCTTCTTTACAACACCCCTGTCTGGTGTAACGAGCTCCAGCTCTGACTGTATGTCAGCCTGCTTCAGTAAATGGAATTAATACCGTTAGTTAATGGCACCAATGAATCTGAATAATGTTTGAAATTATCTGGAAAGTTTGGTGATTTATACCAAAGTTTCTAAAGCGCTACAGCAAAATCAGAAAGTGTGTCTTAAAGTCACAATATATCCTCTTTTGTGTGCTTTTTAATTTTTCTTAAAATAAATCTCTACAGTATAGATATTGTTTAAAGTTTATTGTGTTTTTTTTTATATGTGTTTCTGGGGTTTAAATCCAGCTCCCACCCTCAGAGAGCTTTGGTCCGGCCCTGTGTGAGACGGCAGACAGCTGCAAACTGATGGCTTTTTGATTTCAGGCAGAGCTCAGATTTTTTTTAAATGATCAGCAGATTCAGCTCTTTTTTTTTCAGACCTTTGGTTTGGGAACGCTGCGGCAGTTGTTAAAGGATTTACAGTGTTTGGTTCCTGTGCAGTTTTTTTAAGCTCCTCTTTCCCTCACTGAGCTCCTGTTCTTGGATTTTTGTCTTGTTTCTGAGACATTCGGCTGAATCCACAATCTGTCGTCTCCAACATTTGGTAATTATTCCCCTCAAACACACCTCCCCCAGCCCGCCTCCCCCTGACTACAAGCCAGAGAGCCTCAGCTGAAAACTCCACATTTCAGCGCTCAGCTGGGAGGATTACACGTACTCCTGGAGACTGTAGCTGTCCTTGATGTCTTTTGGAGGGAGTTTGGAGGGAGACGAGTAGACTCTCTGCTGCTGAATCTGTTGGGGTTTGTCCTGAGGAGCTTTCTGCTGCTTCACTCCATCCATCTGCAGCTGAACTGTCTTGTTTTGTCTTGTTTTCAGCTGCACACATTCAGTCTGCAGCTCCCGCCTCCGCTGCTGATCTCCGTACGGCACAGCTCCATCAGGGTCAGCGGAGGAAACGTAGTTCGGTCGTCTTGTTCTTTTTCCAGGACATGACAAACAAAAAATGACGCCTCCGGCCAGGAGGAAGCCGGCGGAGAGAAACGTCACGCACAGAGCTCCTCCAGGCTGATATTTACTGCTGTCCGGCAGGTCCGTGGTCAGGAAGGTGGTGATGACTTCATTGGTAAACCAGGACGCAGGGACCAGGACGAGGAAGCTGGCCAGGATGAAGCAGCCGCCTGCAGCGATGGCTGTGTGCCCCTTCGCTCGGTGGCTGCCCCCCCAGCGGGTACATTTAAGCCCCAGGGAGGCGAGGCAGAGTCCAAACAACGCCACGAGGCACGACAGAACCATGGCAGGCCCGCGTGGTCTGCAGATACGCCGGCAGCGACAGCATCGAGTTCTTCATGGTGCAACTGAAGACGCCGGAGCTGTACCAGACGCAGTCCATCCACAGCCCCTGCATCTGCGAGATAGGGGTCATGATGCTGGACCACACGTTGACGCTCACCTTCCAGTTGGGTAGCAGAGTGGCCACGGTGGTACCGAGGACCCCCAGGAGCGCCAGGGCGAACGCCAGGATCTGAACGGCAGCGGACAACATGGCTCGGCCCCCCCGTCCAGCTCCGCTCCCTGTTGGCGTCCCGGACGGGTCCTGACAGCAGATAATTCCTCAGCGCAGCTCCAGCGAGCTGCAACCAGAGGAGAAATGAGAATTGAAGTGAGCGTGGGAGCGTGACGGACGCACAGCTGAGGCTGCTGATGCGTTTTTCTCTGTTTGATTTGTGAGCTTGTGTGAGCGCGCTGATTGCCTGCGTTAGTTACTCTGCAGCTGATGTGGTGATCATTGACACTCAATTATGTCCATTTAAAGCTGCAGCATCCCCTGGGTGTACCCCCCCCCCAGAGCTGCCTTTCCTCTGCAGGAAACATTCACCACAGAAGAAGAACTAACAGCTCCGTCAGACTGAAGTTATTTGTCCAACCTTTACACATCTGCACTCAGAGGACACGTGAAGAGAAGTTGTATGAAAGCTGGAGTCTTACCTGTGTTGTGTCTTTGGCAGCGTCTCTCCAAGTGTCTCCTGAGGACGAAGCACACAGAGGCAGTGTGAATGAAAACAGGGTGTGTGGGTTAACAGCCTCTAACTACCCCTCCGCCTCCCGTCTCCTTGGCAACTGTACATACAGTTTCATCCCATTCTGCGTCCTGGAAAAAAGATGCACCAGGCGTCCTCCTGTTTTTTTTTTTCTCCCTCTGAATGGAGGAAACCTCCGTACCAACAAAACTGACCGAAGTCTGGTTCAGGAAGCAGGTTTTTGTTTCTAACCTGAAGGTCACGTCTCTGCTGAAGGAGCCGCAGAGCAGCGCTCTTATCTGATGAGTTGATGGCGGGGTACGACAGAGCCTCGCAACGCCGCAGAAACGCTTCTCTGTCGCCTCCGGCCAAACAAAAGCTGCCGTTCACCTGAAAATAACTGTTTCTGATTGTTAGATTTTGTTTTTGTGCTCTGGCTTTGACGCAGAAGAGTTTTACGAGCACTTGAACAATGCGGTGCTACATCTTAAAATGATAGAGCGTGAAGGTGGCGGCTGATTACTGATGATTACTGATCGTATCTGCTGGTCAGAGTCCACGGTCACATTTCAGACGACAGTCAGGATCATTTGTGCTTTTGAAACAATCAACATGAACCATCGAGTCGTCGTTTTGGTTGTGGTTTGGTGATAAAACCCGCTGAGCTGTTCTTTGTCCAGCTGCAGTGTGGATGGAGGTGTCGCCTGTCATGTGACTGTGTGAAGAATCGCCCGCTGCAACACGGTGATAAGCGTCCGCAGCCCGCCCACCCGTTCAGCTGTGATGGGACCCTGCAGTCAGTCAGTCAGTCGGCAGCCTGTTATTATGATAATCCTCCAGTGTGGCTGTTATCAGCGTCAGACCTGCACAGACACGAGCGGCTTCTCCAATAAACACACAGTTTCTCCCAGTTCCACCAGCCAGCCGCCCCGTGGGAAAATACCAGCTTAAAGTCCGTGTGAGCGTCACCGCAACCATCAACACTCATTAGCTCATGTTGCTGTGTTCATACAGGAACTCATAACAAATAAGAACTCAGTGAAGACGACTGTTTCCCACGGAGCGATGAGGTCATCGTGTTCGCCAAACCAGGCGTTACTGCAGCTCGACTGTGCGCAGAGTTTTAATGGACGTGTGTGCGGTGGTCAGAAACTCAGAGTCTCAACATGCTTTGGTTTTAACAGGTTGTTTCATCGTCCTCATCCCATCTCATCACTTATCAACTCTTTGTCAGTGCCGTTCATGTCCACGTATGACGCACCACGTTTGCCTCTGCAGAGTTAGGGTTAGGGTTACACTTCCATTTCTGCAGGACATTGACAGTTTCTGCTCGTTAGATGCAGACTGTCTTTTTCATCAACATGTGTAAATCACCTCGTATGTATGTTCACTTCCTTGTGCAACTAAAGCTCGTGGTTAGGTTCAGAAAAAAAAACATCATGGCTTGGCTCGACATTCACACAGGAAGTGCACAGTGACACCTGGTTTTTTGGATTTGTCCACCTCCTGCCCGCCCTGTCAGGACTTTCTGCTCCTTAGATGATGTCGTTGTCAGTGGCGTTTCAAACTGAGGCCTCCGGCGGCGTATCATACCGCTGTGAAAGGTTCCTTTTTGTGTCGGTGTCTGACGCTGTAACCGCTGACAAAGCAGTGATGTTTGACGACTTGGGAATAAGAACAGGCCGAGGCTTTTAAGGCCTGAGGAGGTCAAAGTGTTGGACCAGAAAAACGGCAGCATTTAATGAAAAATTATAAAAACTAAACTCCTTTAATAATCCTGTGATAATAATCCTGTGACTCCTCAGACTGATGTTGAGTACCTGAGGATCTGTATATGAACCAAACACACTCAGAATAAAAAAATAAAAGTCAGAGTCTGGAGTCAGCAGAGTGCCGTCACAGTGATCACTGAACTTTAATTATTATCAGTTAATAAATCAGTATATTAAAATTTCAATCAGCTTTTCAGAGCTGCTGTATCCAAACCGGACGAATTAATGGAAATAAAAAACATTTTCTTTTGTTTACAGAATAAGTCTAAGTTTCTAAAGTGTGGTCTGTATTTTGATCAGATTTAATTACTCAGATTTCATCGTTACACTTTACTCCAAAAGACAAGAAATAAAATAACGTGAACTGTTACTAGTTGATTCTCAAACCTCAGATATCAGAGTGTCCTTGAATGCACCAACAGGGAGTTTTCCCAGCAGCCCCTGCTGCTCTGAACTGCATGTTGAAAATAATAATAATGTCACTTTAAAAAATGACTAAATTAAAAGTGGAATAAATGCTGACTGTGATGGATCGCCTCTCTGCAGGCTGACTCTCACACAGATGAAAACTACGGCAGCCTGGAAGGAAGGAAGGAAGTCAATGTTAAAACCTGATGGAAGATCTGGAGGACGATCGGCTGCACCAACGGCTACCTTTCATGATCTGTTGATTTCATTTTGATAAATCAGTTCATAAATGATCAGAAACAGAGTAAAGCAGCCGTTCTGAGTTTTTCTACGACGACGTCTTTAAATGTTTTTTCTCAGTTTGTTTGAAGAAAGATTTTAAAAATAAAAACTGTCGACTGACTGAGAGACGACTCGATCAATAATCAGCTGAGCCCAGATGTCTTCAAACGGTGGTATGTTCCTTTAAACGTGGTGTGTAATCACTCATGTTGATGTGCTGACGTGTTCAGTGTGTCCCTCTGAACAGTGTGTGTTAACGTGCAGCTGCTCCTGTTCACTGATGTGAGACATGGCGGCGGCGGCGGAGGTGGCGGTCTATTAGAGTCAGACTCTGGAGGTTTGAGTCGATGCCTGCGGGCCTCTGCAGTCTGAACAGGAACAGAAACATCCCACTGCTGCTGCAGAGGACACACTGAGGACAGGCTGAGGACACACTGAGAGGACAGGCTGAAGACACACTGAAGGCTGAGGACATTCATATGAGACGTGGCTCCAACATTTATTGTGTTTGTTTCACATCATATTTAGAGAAAACTTTATTTTGGTGCAGATTTTATTTTTTGTTTTTAATTGTTTGTAGTTTTGATACTTTTTATTTATGTCTATTTTTGTTTTATTTTGTTGAACCTTTAATTCTTTGGTTTCTTGTGTCATTTTCTTTTTTTTGCTGGTTTTATTTTCTATTATTTTTTCAAATTTCTTGTCTGGTTCTTGTTTGACTTGTTTTTTCTTTTGTGTATTTATTTGGTAATTTTCTCATCTTTAATCTTTAATTTTTTTCTTTAATTATTACTTAGTTTTTTCATTTAATATTTATTTTTGATGTAGCGTGTTCATTTTCTGTTTTTTAAATATGTTGTTTAATCTGTAATTTTTTTTATGTTTCTTGTTTCATTTTCAGGGTTTTTTGCTAGTTTTTTTAATCTAATTTTTTATTTCTTGTTTTTTTGTTCGACTTTTAATGTTTTGTTTTTCTTTTGTATTTTTGTTAGTTTTCTTTTGCTTAATGTTTTTTTTCTTTAATTCTGTTTTTGTTTCATTTTTATTTTGTAGTTATTGTTAAATATAAATCTTAATCCTAATAATCTTTCATTTCTTCATTTTCTGTTAGACTTTTGATGTTTTGTTTTTCTTTTGTTTAGTCAATTTTTGGGGTTTTTGTCTGTTTTTATTTTTTATTCTGGCATAAATTGGCATCATTTAAAATAAATTGTTTTGTTAGTAAATTTAACAGTTTTTTTGTTAGAGACCAAAAACCTGTAATCTTTCATTTCTTCTTTTTGTTAGATTTTCACATTTGTATTTTGTTTCATTTCATTTTTTAATGTATGTGTCACATTTAATTTTTCAACATTTTAAATGAAATGTTTTTGTTTATTCCTTTGTGTTTTGGGGTTAGGGTTAATAATGACTTCAGTTCGACCTCTGGTCATTTAAAAATGTAATAAACATAACTGTGATGATCAGCTGCTGGATGTTTTTGCTTCATATTAAATTCTGAGATAAAACAACAGAATTGTTGTTGGTGAGTGTTTGTTTTAATTTGAAAGGATTTCCTGCCACATTAGATTAAATACCAAAGAAGAAGAAAACAATGACGCTCTGCTGAGGACGAGCACATGAAGAAGTCGTTCCTCATGACAGATGAACTCCGACTGATTCTCTTTGATTCAATACGACTGAAATTAGCTTCATATTAAAGCAGACGGTTTGACCTTTGACCCCCCCATTCACACTGATAATAGTTCAGAGCCAAACCATCTGGCAGAAACACACACACACACACACACACACACACACACACACACACACACACACACACACACACACACACACACACACACACACACACACAGACCCCCGAGGCTCCATCAACCATCAATCAGCTCACAGACAGGAATATAAATGAACTGCTTTATCTCAGCTGAACACACACACACACACACACACACACACACACACACACACACACTGGTTTCCTCTTTATCTCCTGCTGTGAGTCTGTCGTTGATTTGTTCATTTTACAGCCTGATATTCAGATTAGCAGAGTACGGAGTCCCGAGGTGTCACAAAGGGAGACAACAATATTACTATTATTGTTATTGTTGTTGTTGTTGTTGTTGTTGCTCTCAGTTTAGCATAACTTATCAGGCCCAAAGGTAATCTGCAGATTTTTAAATTGTTTTCAATGTTGATCCAAACAAAAAAAGTAGACTTTTCTTTTTTTGCTCATAATAACAACAATAATAAAAATAATAAATAAAATAACAGCTGTTTTTGAACCAAAATAACCTCACACACATTCAAACCTAAAATGACCTCCAGCAGGCTGAAATAACTACTGAGGAGATTTTAGAAGAAACGTTGTTGTTTTCATACAGTGATCAGGATTAAATCAAATTTCTGACTCAAACTGTGGAACATGTGGTCGCTAACACTGCAGCTTTAATACAGAGCAGAGAACAAACATTAACTATCTGTTAACAGGAAATCTGACCTGCTGACTGAATACAACACACGCCTGTCACACACACGTTAGAGGAGGAGACTCTGACAACACTCTGTGTTTTACAAGCAGCAGCTAGATTCAGAAAATCAGCAGAGGTCTGCAGGATGCACATTCTGTGGGCCTGTTCTTCACCTGCACATCATCACTTTGTTTTAATCTGGTTTCATTTTGATCTTAGACTGAGATTTATAGATTTTAATCTTTATTTATTTCAGCACACAGAAGTTAAATCTTGATCTTCTTCAGCTTTATTCTTATTTTCTCTGCATGTTTGTTTCTGTGTGAGGACGCTGAGGGCAAAGACACAACTCTGTGTTCATAAACTTCACAAAGCTGAATCTGAAAAATGAAGTTTTCTGTTTCCTTCAGTTTATTTTACAGAGTAACTGATGTAAAAACTCAGACAGCCATATGGCCCAAAATGCCGAACCAACATCAAAATATGACATGTTACCTCACAGACATGAAGCAGCAGCGTCCTGTAGACACATCACACTGATCAGCTCAGAGGAAACATGAATCATATTTTGTCATGATGCAAAAACAGTTGAAAGAAAATATTCCCACTGTGACTCTCCAGATTTTCCTGAAGCTCCAGATTAGTTTTTGTGAAAGTGAAAATAATCCGCTCTGCGTGCGCCCTGTACGGAGTGCCACAGTGTTTGATGTTAAACGACTTAATATGACATCATGAAATAAATAATAAATATGAGACTGTTAAAAGTTAAATTAATGATTATTTCATCCTGTTTCTCTCCACAGTGACTAAACTTCATTTCTCTCAGCAGGTAAAAAACTGTGAACATGTAAAACATAAAAATATAAAAAACTAAGACTCACCAGCCGACAGACGTGACGAGCTCGTCATCCTACAGTTACTGTGAGGAGACACACACACACACACACACACACACACACACACACACACACACACACACTGCTTGTCAGGTGTGTGTAAATGCAGATGTTCAGCACATTCCTGCTGTTCAAACACAACACACTGACTGTGTGTGACAGCGGGGGGGCAAGCAGCGGCCCGCGGCTCAGATCTGGGCCTCTAACAAACATACTGGGCGTCCTGACAGACACTTCCTGTTCAGAGTTTACATCTAAACTTTGATATGTTTCTATAAATGTACTCAACATATCCTTACAGAAGGGTTCATCTGATGTCCTATGAATTAGCGCCCCCTAGCTGACGCTACATCCTGAACGTAAAGTCACATAATTAACGTAAAGTCCTGCAGGTTAGGTTTAGGAAAAGAACAACTGGATCTCACCCCGAAGTCGTCGAATACTGGAGCGTGGTCAGTGACGTCTGGCGTCAGACGCTGATGAAAGAAGTCCTCCAGACGTCCCTCTCCTCATCAACACTCCCCAGCTCCTCCTGGAGGACCCCGAGGTGTTCCCAGACCAGATGAGATCTATAATCCCTCCAGTGTGTTCTGGGTCTGCCCCGGGGCCTCCTACCAGCTGGACCAGGAGGATCCTGATCAGATGTTGAACCACCTCAACATGAAGGAGCAGCGGCTCTACTCCGAGCTCCCTCCAAAAGACCTTGATGACTTCATATTTGGATGGTATGGGGACACGGGGACCCTCCTGGAGTCAGACCTGTTGAGGAGCTCGCCAGCGAGCGTCAGGTGGCCAGGCCTTACATTTTTACACAGAACCAAACGACGGCAGCGTCATGTTGCTACTGTTCTTCCTCTTTGAGTTAGCTGCTAACTGCTAACAGCTGCTTTTTAAATCTCCCACAGTGGGTCACACACATAACACCTGTGCTGCCCATGATCCCGTCCTGCCGCCTGTCACTTTAATAACGACAACTCTGTCCCTCATTCTGTGATCATACCTTTCACACATAACTGTGAGGTGGAACAACAGCTTTGGTGTCGGCCGCTTCAGTTAGCAGCAAACAGTGTCAGAAAAACACTGATTTTTAAGGTGGATCTGTTTTATTCAGAGTGTTGTGTGTCTTTCAAAGTCTGAAATAAAAAACAGGCTGATGACAGTAAATGATGACAAAACTAAAGACAGATTATTCTGCTCTGATCCAAACATGAGTCAAAGTGTGTATGAAGGATTTTTCTTTCTCCTCAGCGCAGCAGTTACTGTGGCAACAAGAGCCGAAGAGACTCAACACACACACACACACACACACACACACACACTTTTAACACTTTCATTTCTTTTGTAAAATCTCGTCCCTGTAAAATAAATCCGGATGTTGGGAGCATGCAGGGACTCTGAGGTCTGAGCTGAAGCTAAAATAACTCAGAAACATAAAGGCGTTCACACTCTAACGTTCCTCAGTGAGAACGTAAACACACACCTCCTCTTTGTTCTCTTTTGTTCAGAAAAGTGTTTTCAGCCCGACTGTGACGAGAACAAAGACCCAACATGTGTTCTTGTACCTCTATCTCTGTGAGGACCCTCACTGACACGATGCAGCCCTCAGCCCCTAACCCTGACCTGACCCATCAGGACTAACGGCCTAACCCTGACCTGAACCCTAAAGCCAAGTCTTAGTCCTCAAACAGGTCTTTGAAGAAGTGAACACCAGCCAATATGTCCTCACTGTGTTGATTAAATACATATTCTGGTCCTCACTATGTAGAATGTACAAGTACACACACACACACACACACACACACACACACACACACACACACACACACACACACACACACAGTGTGTAGCAGCAGTGAGTCACAGTTTCATCTCCATCTGTATAAAATGAGTGTTTTCTGGGGACAGTCTCATGACCTCAGCTGATCATGTGACTCTGGTTCAAACTGATGAAACGAGGTTCAGTCTGTTGTTTTTGTGACGATCAATTAAATCTGTTAATACCTGACATCAGGTAGGCTCTGTGAGGAGGAGGAGGAAGAACATCTGCCAAACCACTCAAACCACTGACAGGTGAAGAGACGACCTTTGATCATCTCGTTACAGTGTTTTGCAGGGAAACATTTAGTCCTGATGTTCATGTGGACGACACGTGACGCGCTCCACCCATCCAAACGCTGCTACAGACCAAGTACGATCGACCATCTGCAGGACGTGCTGGTACACCACCTCCCAACCTGCAGGACTCAAAGGGTCCGTCACCAACACCACAGGACACCCCAAAGTCCTGTGTCCATGTCTCCACAGGTCAGAGACAAGTCCAAACCAAAGTAGAACCTCTGAGATCCCCCTGATCAGCCACCAATCCACCGACCTGACCGCCGGGCCAGCTGTTAAGAAATACAGGGCAGGGGGATGTTTTCTAAACAGACTCATATCTCCACATGTACTTTGTATCTACTCTGTATTATGAGAGTGTTTTCTTATTCTGAAAGGTACAGGAAGTCACGTGCTGAAAAAAACGCCCTCCAATGACTGATGAGAGAAAAGTCACATCAAACATTGTAGAAATTACTGCGAGGTGTCAAATCATAAGATCTTCGTTGATTCATTCAGTCTTGAGGCTTCTTTAATTAAAAATCACTCAGATTGAACTAAAACAGTGTGTTATACTCATTTTATGTCGTTTAAAGTCAGCTCAGGGACTCAGTGTGCAGAGATATGGAAATACACCATTCTGAAAAATAACTATCTTCCTTCTTCCTTCACAAAATCTGGTGTAACTCTGGAGCCTTATTTGGCCCCTCTGTGACAGGTGTCATGACGTGGTGGGAACCAACAGACCCTCTGGTTTAATATGGTGCCTGTGGCTCTGAACTGGGAGACTATACAGCAGGGTTAATGTGCTAAAAATGAGTCTTCATCACTTCTCACCTTCAGCTCTGTCACACCTGCTGCTTTTTGTCCGTCACCTCTCTGCATCCTGTCACTCTCTTCTTCTGTCTGTTCTCTCACTTCTCCTTTAGCAGCCTCTGAATTTTGGTGAGGCGTGTGACACACACACCATTTCACAATACCTGCGGGGGGGTGGGGGTGGGGGTGGGGGTGGAGTATCAGATGGATGTTGAAATGTGTTTTAATGATAAAAATACATTTATTCATCATGTTAATACATAGAACTTGTATTGTCAGTGACTGCAGTCAGTAAGGAAACTGTTGTACTTGATCCCATTTAAGGGTTAACCACAGACCTTTCATGGGCCCCGCCCCCCCCCCCCCCCCCAGTCTTGGGCCGGGGTCATCTGTACCCTTTGACCCCCCGATGGAGGGCCAGCTGACCTCATCACTGTCGTGCCACAAATGACGTTAAAGCACGCTCTCTCGTGTTCGACTGCTTCGCTGTGAGCATGTTAGCACACTGATGTAGCATTTAGCTCAGGGCCAGTGTTACAGAGCTGCCGACTCCTCTCACCACGACTTCACACTGAACTCCAGCTGAATCTTAGAGGCAGAAAAACGGCTTCAGAAAAGTGATGGAGAGACGTGACTGGTTCGATTTAAAATCGTGACCTGAGACGAGGACACACCCACTGCTGATCATCATCATGAAGCTCCACGAACTCTGCTTCATCTCAACATGTGTCAGACTGTGAAAGAGTCCAGAAACTGCTGAACTGTTTGAATGTTTACAGTGAAATAAACTTTGTTAAAACACGTATTAAATACTCATTTATTGGACTTTAACAGCATCAAAAGTCGTTAAAAAGATGTACACAAATATTTAAGAAAATAAATTACCAAATACTTTAACAGTTCATAAAAAATAACTCAAGTTAAGTTCATTAAAAACGAGACACTGTCTGCGTCGCAGTGTTTCAGTCACACAACAAAAAGTATAAATACAAAAACTCAGAAGTCTTTTTGATTCGATCCAGCAGCTCCGAGCGGTTTCCTCCAAACTGCTTTTGTCAAGAAAATATCTGTTGAACAGGAAACTACGACGGAGAAATAAGCCGTACAGGAAGAACATTTACAGCACGAACACGATGACACACCACGCTAAAAAATACTGACGCGCTCCTTCAGGCAGCCGAGTGCAGCAGTCGACTGTCTCTGAGTCCTGGAACCAAAAATCCTGGTCTGACTGGAACACAGAGAAATATAAGTGTCCATAGATCCATCAGACTGAGAGCTTCCTGCAGTCAGAAACAGCTCTGAGCTGCAGATATTTGTGATTTGAAGTTTTTGAGGTCACTCGTGATTTTTGAGTCTTTGGTCATTTTACAAATGGTAAAAATCCACCGTGCGATTTTTAACGTAGGAAAGTTTTCTTTAAAGTTCCCAACAAACTTTAACTGTTTTCTTCTGACGGGAGTCAAAAGAATCCTCCGTCGTTCTTCATCGTTGAATCTCATTAATCCTCAGCTGATTTCCTGAAAAGTTAAAAAATGGTTTCAAGCTTCCTCAAAGTGTTTTGTGGATTGGCTCCACTGGTTGATGCAGCTGTGACTGATCAGTTTGATCAGTTTGATCATTTCAGTCCTGAACACTGAGGTTTTCATCCCGAAACATGAAAGAAGCTTCTGGAGTCTGCTGACAGAGTTTGGAGCCGCTGAGAGGAAAAAACATGAAGTTTAAATATTTTGATAAAAAAGTTGAAAAAGAAGAAACTGTAATATTTTAAGAGTTAACAAGAATCAAATGTATTTTTGTTATTTTTAAGAGAAATGTCAGAAATTTCATCGTGTTATGTTCATAGAGTCGTAAAACCTGGAGCTAGCATGTTAGCATGTTAGCACCTGGTTCCTGGTCTTTAAGTCAGTGTGTTTTTGGTTCAGTGTCTGAAATAAGGTCTGTGGCTCACACGAGCTGAGGAGACTTTTATGTTTTGTTCTCCGACATTAAATACATCAGTAACAGTTGCTAACAAGCATCTAAACGAGACTACAGAACGTCATCACGCCAAACACAACTTTACGGCCTCGCTGTGGTGATGTTGAGTCATGTGACTGTGGTGTAGTGTGTTTATTGCTTAACGTTAGCTTTTTACTTCTGCTGATTGAATGAAGGCTTCAATAATAAAGTCAATAAAGTTGTGTTCATTAGTGAAGATGATCTCACTGAACGAGACCTGTGAGTATCAGAAACATTTGTTTGTCAGAGTTTATTGTCTTCAATGATCCACAATGGAAAAATCCTGTTGGCTTTTGGAGGAGGGAACCAGGGCGACGCTAACCTCAGGGTCGACCTACAGGAAAGTGCCATCCTATAAAGTGTGTCAGGGATAATGTTTTAACCAGAACAAAAGAAATACATATTTTATGATGAATGAGTTTAATTTTACCAAAATAAAAAGGTCATTTTAAGAGAAAAAAAAGTTTTAAATTTCAGAGAAAAGTTTTGATATTTCAAAAAAAATTTGAAGTAAAAATATTTTATGTGAAAAATATTTCAAGATTTTTTTGAGAATAAAATTCACAATTAATAAAGCTAAGGCCAAAAAAGTTGTGTTGAGATATTTAAAAAAAACATTTTACCATAGAATGAACTTTTCCTTAAAACATTGCACCTGCTCCTTTTTGTAAAATTTTACTTTTATTCCAGTAATATTCTGATTTTTCTCTCCAAGTTATGTTTGTATTTTTGGACATTTTTTGTTTGAATGTTTTGATTTAATTTTTGAAATCTGTTTCCTGTCACAGTGGCTCTGCCCTCTGCTGGAGTCCAGTTCAACCACACCGTGTCTGATTTTAACTTTTAGCGTGAAGCTCTGATGTGATTTATACTTCAGGTGTTTTCATGACGCAGAGGAGAACGTTTAAAAGAAGAAACATCTGAAATGCTTGAAGAAAACTTGTGGAGCCAGCGTCTCCTTTCACTTCACATCTCTATAACTTTGTGACGCTGACTGGTCGGGTGTCACAGCCGGCTGGGTTTCATCTTCTGGAGGAAATTTAATTTGTTTCCAGAGGTAGAGATGAGCCAATCAGACGGCTGCCAAAGGTCGTTATGTTCCAAATGTTTAAGATGAGATTTTTTCCAGACGTGTGTAGAGATGGACGTTAGCTCATCAGTCAGCTGTGTGTTTGTGTTCACGTCTGTGTGAGTTGATTTGTGAGAACTTGCTGATGGAGGACAGACGTCAGACACTCTGCTCAGGTCCAATAAAAAGTTTCCAGTCATGTTTTGGCGTCAGTCTCCTCCCTGTTAGCACGTTAGCTTTAGCCCTGTAGCGTGTGAACGGCGGCCTTCTGTATGCCCAGCACGCTGTCGTAGAAGCAGTCCTCGTTGATCATGGAGCTCATGCTCTGAACACTGAAGTCTCTCTCCAGCAGGCTGCTCAGGTCCAACACTTCTCCTGGGCTCCGTCTCAGACTGGAGCTCCGCCTCTTCTCCTCATCGCTCTGAGACGCCGCCGCTCCTCGCTCCGCCTCCTCCTCGGTGAAGTTGAGCCGCTGCAGCTGAGCCTCCAGCTCGCTGGTCAGGGAGCAGAGTCTGGTCCTCTTCCCTGCAGGGTCGGAGGTGGCGTGGCTGGGCAGCAGAGGCTCCGAGCAGGTTTCTCCCAGGACGGATCTGCCGTCAGGTCGGCAGCTCTCCTCCTGACGATGATGATGATGATGATGATGAGTCGTCCTCTGGGTGTCGGAGCGACAGCGCTGCTGCCTCCTCCTCCAGGAGCTGCTCCTCTCTGCCATCGACAGCCTGGTCCTCCTCAGGGAGCCGGCGGGCACTCGGTCTCTGAGGAGGGAGCGCAGCGCTCGCAGCACGCTGGCCTTCGTCTCCAAACCGCTGAAACACAAACACAACACCACGCTCAGCATCATCGTCAGTTAATCAGCTGATCAGTGACATCATAGAGTTCAAGAGTCACATGTGACGTTTGGTCCAAAAACATAAAAACATTAAATTCACTCTGATGTCAGTCAGAAAAGCTCAAAGCTCTCGCAGCAGGAAGTCATTCACAACAATTAACTGATGATTAAAATAGCTGCTGGTTAATTATCTGTGAGCTGATCACTGATCACCTGATCGAACCGTTGACCTGAATCTGACCTGAAAACCTTTAAACTGAGTCGAACACCTGAGACACAGCTTTGAAATAAGACGCCCTGACAAAATGTCCAGACACGACAAAACAGACACAAACAGGTCACAGAAACAAATATAAATATAAACTAACACAAATAAAGACGTTTGTTCTTTGATCGTTTGTTTACATCCTGTGTTTATCTGTAAACTTCCTGTGTTCATGTGCTCTGTGTGTGTTTGATCCAGAAATAAACATTTCTTATCTAATCACTGTAAAAACTGTTACATCTACAGACTGACATGTTAATAATAATAATGATAATAATGACAATGATCTGTGATCAAACAGAATGATGATGAATATTAAGATGTCTTCACCTGCTGCAGAGCTGAAACACTGTCTCTGGTCGTCCCTCCATCTCTGACCTGCAGTGAACCAGCTCCCACACACACTCATTCTCTGAGCCTGAAACACAGATATTCAACACTTTGACTCAGTACTGTGATGTAGAAACACCCTGCTAAACTCTGAATTTAAAATGTTTACTGAAGTAAAAACATTCACCAGTAAAAATCTGTCTCTGTCTGTAGTATGTGGTGTATCGATCGTTGGTTTGTACCAAAGTAAACATTCTCACTCTGCAGAATAATAAACGTGATATTATTGGATTATAATAATGATGCATTGATCAGTTTGCAGCTGATGAAGGTGGAGCTCATTTTAATGACCTCATTCAGTTCAGTTTCATCATCACTGTACACTCAGCAGTGTTTATATGTGTGTGTGTATAAAGAGTGACTGAGATGTTGTTACTCATGAAGCACACAGGACGCTCAACACAGAGCGTCACACAAAGAGCACTGTGAATACTCAGAGAAATAAAATGAGGTAAATGCAGAGGAACACTGCAAAGTGACAAACTAATAACTCAGCAGAATGATGATCTGCATAAACACGTATGTAAATGTATTAAAATCATTTGTAGAGGAAAATAAATGATGAAAAGCAGTGAAGAGTTTCAGTGTGTGTGCTGAGAGTGATACTTCATGGACTGCTGGTTAGTTTGTGAACTCCTCTACTTACTCTACTGTCCCTGAACACATCGTCATTTATCTGATATCATAACATACTGTATTATATTATTATTATCTGTATTATATTATGTAGTGAAGTTATTAAATGAATGCAGCATGGTCAGAAGCATCACACTGAAATATAAACGCTCAAGTAAAGTACAAGTAAAATCAAATTAGACTTAAGTACAGTGTGTGACACACACACACACACACACACACACACACTCATATGTCAGGGGTCATAGTCTCTGCAGCGCAGCGCCTCCTGCTGGACACTCACACAGATGGATTAACGACACTCACCCTGTTTACACACATGAAAACATGAGTATTGCACTAACACTCATGTCTCCATGCAGCCGTGCTGATTAACGTGTCGTTTATGATCAGCAGAACATTAGTGTGTACGTTCATGTGGTCACTGAGAGATTCACTGACCTGTGATGTTGGCCGGTCGAACCTGAACCGCTGAAACTGGGATTAACCAGCGGAACCTGAAGGGGTCCAGATCAGCTGAGCGAGAGCCGGTCTGTCCAACAGAGAACAAACATCATATGTTAATAATGTCTCATAGTCAGTGGACACTGAGACCTGCTGCAGGCGAGGTCAAAGTGTCATCATGTGAAAACAGATACCAGAGCAGTGAGGCGTTCAGGAACATCAGAGAACTGATGCTCTGCTGCTGAAGAGAGGTCACAACATCACAGAACTCAAACAACGAACAGGAAAACCTCAGACCTGACTTTTACTGTTCAGCAGCTGAGTCTGAAGTCACCCACAGAGTGTCCTTGAACGCACCAAAGGAGCTTTTAAAACAGTCCCTGCTTTAATAGTCGATTACTGAACGCAGCATTAAAGCGTTTAGTTCCAAGCTGCCGAACTCTGATGCATTCGGTAATCAACTTGTTAGGGCTTTCCCACGACTAGGAAGCAGCTGGAGGACAGTGGATGAGTATCGTTTTCGTCTTCTGAAAATACAAACCAGGCAAACCTAGCAAGTGTTTGATGCCTCGTATTGTGCGTAGGGACCCTATTTGTATAGTTGAAGAAGTATGGTGTTGTTCTGAACATCATCTGTGGTTATGAGTGGCTTTTCTGATCGTGGTTGGCTGACGGCTCCTAAGGCAGCAGCATTGTGCTATCTGGCTGTTAGCGCTGAAGTCGCTGGTACTAGAGAAGTTTGCTGTCTGCGAAGTCATTCTCTCGAGGGCGTGTTCTGCTCGGTGTCACGGTGCGTCAGACCCAGAGTGTCTCTTTAACGTTTACACAGTCCCCTGAATGTCCAAAATCTGGACTTGGATCATTTTCTGAAATCAAAGCTGAACCTTTGATTCTCTGGGACGAAGACATAAAGCTGACGGGTCATTTATTAACGACACGTCTCTGCAGGCTGGTTGTTAAAGTGCTGAACTGACACCAGTGTGTGACGGAGGTTCATCTGACACCTGATGGAGGTTTGAGACGGAGATCAGCAGGAACACAGTGTTCACATATAAAACTGTCCTCTGGAGGACTTTTGTCTCCAGAGGAAGACTCACCATCCTCTTCTTCATCTTGCCGTTCTCTCGGTAAACCAGGATGACGGCTCGTTTGAACACTGAGGAGACAACAGGAGGACACACACCGTTACTCACACACTCACACTGGTCTACACACACACACACTGAGCGATCAGAGCGTGGACGCACCGAACAGCGTGAGCTCAGGTTCTTTCCTCAGGCGGCCCAGAGAGGGCAGAGGGTTCAACCACACCACCGACGAGTGCACCAGGAACTCCCCCATGGAGATCTCCGTCACCTGCAGGGGACAGATCGATGACTGCACACGGTCCGACAGGAAACACTGAGCGTCCATCAGAGTGTGTGTGTGTGTGTGTGTGTGTGTGTGTGTGTGTGTGTACCTGTTTGTCAGGTGAGCTCTGCTCTGCAGCCAGCTGGTCGAACACACAGCCGTAATCCTCGTAGATTTTCTGCATCTCATTAATGTGAGTCGCCACCTTCTCCATCGCTCGCAGCGCCTCTGTGTGGACGACAGGGGGATTACACACACACACACACACACACACACACACACACACACACACACCGTCATTTACATAACTACACTTTATGTATATATTTAAATACCAGAGATACTAACACACCTGTCAGGTGTGTGTGTGTGTACCTGTGAGGTGTGTGTGTTCGGGGCTTTCAGGGTCAGTCAGAGACACCAGCTCTCTCAGCAGCAGCGGATACTTCAGGACCCTCTGAACCGGTTTGATCAGGTACGACTCCAGAGACGAGGAGTGCTGATTGGTGGGATTCCTGGCCTCCAGGAAGTGTTTGAAGGCTCCGTCTGTCTTCGCTGTGAGAGACGGACACAGTCAAGTTTTAAATTATCGGTTTGTTTCAGACTCAGAACATCAACAGAGAATGTGAGGTTGTGTTCAGGTGCAGTGGGACAGATGACACTCGCCTCTCTCCAGGACCTTCTGGACCTTGATGTGGTTGGCACAGAAGCCGCTGTAGTGTTTGAAGTGGTCGGCGTAGTAAAGGAACGACCCTCCGAGCGAGAAGAGGAGTTTCTTTGGACAAAGAGAGACAAAGATTTAAAACCTCTGCTGCGACAGGTCGGACTGAATCTGTGATGTCACTGCTGAGTCGTCACCTTGAACTGCGCAGGTGTTTCCAGGTGAGTGAAGTTGGGACAGGAAGCGATCCTCTCCTCCAGCGTCTGAAGGAAAACTCTCTGGAAGTCCAACATCTCCGGCAGGCTGCCGAACAACGCCTCCATCTGAGGGAGAGACGCTGCGTTCAGAGACACCGCTGACAACAACATGCTGAACGTGACGCCAGTGTAAAGGTGTGTGTGTGTGTGTGTACCTCTTCTTTACTGAGGAAGGTTTCCTTCTGCAGCGGAGTCAGGTAGACGTCAAACAGACAGACCAGGTCCTGACAGAGACAACAGCAGGTCATGGTCACAGCTCGGACACACAGCGTCCTCAGTGTTGGTGTATTACTGCAGCAGCACTGACTGACCTTGACGTAGGACTTCTCGGTGTCGACCAGCTCCTGGATGACCTTCCGAAGGTGCTGACAGACACTCAGGTGGGCGGGGCTTGCGGGCTGCAGGCTGGCCTCTCGGCTGTAGGGGTTTCTGGGGACTTCGGCCTCGGCCGCTTGGCCTTCTGGGAAGGTTTGGTACAGAGCGTGAACCCGCTCCACGTTCTGAGGACAAAATGAAACCAGAGTCTATTTTAAAGATGTTCATGTTGATGTGTCGCCGCCTCAGACCTGAGAACGTTTGGCTCAGACTGAAGAGACGACCACGAGGAAACAGAGAGGCGTCGCCGCAGCGTTCTCAGTTCGACCCTGTAGGACGAGGTGTTCACTGACCAACCAGCCGCCTCGTTCATCATCATAATCTGAGCTGTCAGACTAATAAACTGCAGACGGTCTGATAAACTCAGCGTGTTCGCTCTGCACACGCTCAGACGACGCCTCATGTTCACACACAGACTGAGTGAGTGATAAAAGGCTCTGATGACACTGAAACATCTGCTGTTTACACCACAGAGGAGACAACACTGACATGTACGACTGTAACAAGGGTTCATAAACACAACACCAGCCTCCAGAGAAACAACAGAAACACACACAGACAGACAGACAGACACACAGACAGACAGACACACACACAGACACACAGACAGACAGACAGACAGACACACAGACAGACACACAGACAGACAGACAGACACACAGACAGACAGACAGACACACACACAGACAGACAGACAGACAGACAGACAGACAGACACACAGACAGACACACAGACAGACAGACAGACAGACAGACACACAGACACACAGACAGACAGACAGACACACAGACAGACAGACAGACAGACACACAGACAGACAGACAGACAGACAGACACACAGACAGACAGACAGACAGACAGACACACAGACAGACAGACACACAGACAGACAGACAGACAGACACACAGACAGACAGACACACAGACAGACAGACAGACACACAGACAGACAGACACACAGACAGACAGACACACAGACAGACAGACAGACACACAGACAGACAGACAGACAGACAGACACACAGACAGACAGACAGACAGACAGACACACAGACAGACAGACACACAGACAGACAGACACACAGACACACAGACAGACACACAGACACACAGACAGACAGACACACAGACAGACAGACAGACAGACACACAGACAGACAGACAGACAGACAGACACACAGACAGACAGACACACAGACAGACAGACAGACAGACACACAGACACACAGACAGACACACAGACAGACAGACACACAGACAGACACACAGACAGACAGACACACAGACACACAGACACACAGACAGACACACAGACAGACAGACAGACAGACAGACAGACACACAGACAGACACACAGACAGACACACAGACAGACACACAGACAGTGTCAGTGTACCAGCAGGACGAGGCCCTCGGCCGGCTGCCGGCAGCTCAGGCAGCGGGCCACCTCGTCCACCAGCCGCTCCACCAGCCCGACACCAGGAAACACCTCCCCTCCCTCCTCCTCCTCCTCCTCCTCCGCTTCCTCCTCCAGCACCTCCTCGTCCTCCTCCAGCGGCAGCACCCAGCACAGAGCGCCCATGTTCAGAGAGCAGGAGGTCGGGGAGGTCTCGGCCGGGGTCAGAGGTCGCCTCCGGGAGCCGTCGGTTAGGAACAACATCTACGAGCTCTCTGCGCTCCTCCGAGCGGACGCCATTAATCCACGTCAGGTCAGACTCTACACACAAACACTGCTGCAGGTGTAAGCCGGGATTATGGACTGATCACAGGTCACGTGACACAGAAGGTGTCTGAGCTTCAGGGAGCACAGGAGGATTGTGGGAAAAGGATTTCAGCAGGTTGAGAGAAGTAAACACACAGACTGTGACATCATCAGGACAGTTGGTCCTCTCAGCGGGTTCCTGACTGACAGGAGGGAAAGTTTCACCTGTTTCACCTGTGACTCCTTCAAACACAGACTCCGCCCACATCAGAGCTCCTCTGTGTGATGTCTCACATGTACCCATCAGGTTTAATGACCAACAGGTGACGTAACAACGGAAACCCACGCTGACACGGGGAGAACATGTGGGAGCACCCGGAGGAAACCCACGCTGACACGCTCCATGTCGGAGCAAACCTGACCTGCCGTCTCAGGAAGCTTTCATCAAAGGCAGGCGTGCTGTAGAGAGCATGGAGCGACACTTCAGGGTTACAGACTTCACCCGCCGTGTGTTTGGTTCATCTTAGTCTTTATTGTCTGATAAAGTCGTTTCACACTCTGCTGATCTGAACTTTGGTTTTTAAAGGCCTGTTTGTTTGTTTGTTTGTTTGTTTGTTTGTTTGTTTGTTTTTGTCTTCATTATTTTCAACGCGACAGTCGAGACAGTCTGTTCATGGCGTCATCATCCTGTCAGCTCTAAAACCAACCGAAGCAGCTGCATCATCAAACAGGAAGTTAAACTAAACCTAAGACAGTGAGGTCATCACGTCTCCCGTCATGGCGGCTGTTTCTGAACGTATCTGGAAGCCACAGCAGTCCTGACGTTTTAGGACAAAGATGGTGTTTGGGGTTAAAATGAAAAGATTTCCTCCAGAAAGGTCTTTGTGTCTGTAGTGCTTCAAATATCAGAGACAGGGTCAGTGTTCAGGTTAAACCCAGTCTGAGTCCAGACTCACACGCAGCCAGGAGACAAAGCTTCAAATCTGCAGATTCACCAATTCAGTATCTGACCAAATGTCTCCCCTTCTGTTCCTGAGATATGACGTTAAAACATGATGATGTCACAGTCAGGCTGACCTTTGACCTTTGACCTTCATCATTTTATCCTGTTAGACATTTGTGTCAAGTTTGGTCAGAGTTAGTGTATGAACTCTTCAGTTATATGAGGTCACACTGACCTTTGACCTCTGACCACATTAAATCTAATCAGTTCATCATCGAGTCCAAGTCGACTCGACGATGACACGTTTACAACCACGACAAGAGACGAAGAGGAATAACTGAAACAAAGACGTGACTCTCACCTCTCTGTGCAGCTCAGCGTCCTCTGACGGTTTAGATGAGACCTCATCACAAACAGGAAGTGGGACGCCGTCTGGAGGATCTGTGGGATCAGGATCAGGTTACACGTCAAAGTTCAGTGACTCTGAAGACCTGCTTCCATCTGACCGTCTCTGAGGGCAGTTTACCCAGAATCCTCTGGGGCTGAAGCCTCTGCTCTGCAGCTCTACCTGTGTCTGACTGAGCATCGACCACCCTTCACAATAAAAGACTTTTCAAACTAAATGCCCCCCTGGGAGCTGCTGGTGCCTTCAGGCGCCACAGGAAACTGGAGCTGCTTTATTAAATACTGATAGTGTCCTGTTGAACAGCTGTGTGTCGCTGTACTTCCTGTCTGCTCCACTGTCACTGTCAAATCTGCTGATAAAGTTCAGAACATTAACAAATGGACTGCGTGTGTGTGTATATGTGTGTGTGTGCGTGGTACCGGTGCTGGCGCAGGGGTGGAGGTCCGGTGGCGCCGGCGGCTGGCAGGGCTCGGCGGCCTCCTCGTCTCTCCTGAGCAGCAGCTGCAGCCTCTGGTGGCTGAAGAGACTCTGCATCAGGTCCAGGTCCAGACCGGACAGCACGGCCCCGTTCACAGCCAGGACCTCGTCCCCCGCCCTGAGGCCTGATGGGAAACAAGCACATGAACACAGGGGTTAACCCTTTAATGACACGTGACACGGTATAACTGCAGGTGAGACAGAGTCAGTCAGAAACATAAAGTCACGTCTTTTACAGACATAAATCAAAGAGGAAGTGTCCTTCACAATAAAGCTCCATCATAGACTCTGGACTGTTTTTATCTTCTGTCTCTTTGTTTCAGGTCGAGTCGTGACTGCCCCCTGCTGTCAGACAGGCAGAATTAACCCTTTGATTCTGCAACAAAAACAGTCTGCCAGTACCTACATCACTATTTCTGCTTATTGTGATGTCATTTCCTGGAGCATCGTCAAATCCTTCAAATCCCTAAAATCTGTACAACCTGAGCCAACAAGTTCTGTGAGTCAATGAACCATAATATTGAATCAAGAATTAAAATTGTGGCATAAAACAGAAAAAAAGACAAAAAAGTCTGATGTTTTTCATCAGATTTTACAAAATAAAAACACAAAACATTTTGATCCAAAAGATTTAAAACTGTAGAAACATGAACAAAACATTTCCTCACACTTCACAAGTTACTTTAACTCTGAACAATATTTAATTTTTGAGATATGATCATTTTTATGTGCAGAGTGAGAAGATGTGATGAAGTCATCATTCACTCCTGTGGCATCTTCACACAGATTTGCTCCACACGTAACATAGTGCAGTGATGTCATCACAATGGTGCGACATGATGGCGGTGACGACAGCAGCCTCGACTCTCTGCTGTTAAAACAATGAATGTTCTGTCTCTTGTAGTTTCTATTTTAGATCTGTTTAAACAGGATCATGCAGCCAGCGACCTCCAGCAGCTGTAAGCAGGATGTTTGTTTCTTTAAAGGGTTAAAGGTTTTAGAATCAACAGAAATTCATCTGTATTTGTACATGAAACATTTATAATTATATCTTCACCAGCACTGTTTGATTAGACGTGACAGACTGAGCCGTCAACATGAGGACTGTGTGTGAAATAAAGCGGACTGTCCCTTTAAACAGAAACATCAGCAGGGTTCAGACCTTCTCCGGCCGACAGTCCCAGCGGGTCCACCTCACTGACGAAGACGCGGCTTTTTCCTGCTCCGTCCACGTGACCCGTCACCGCAAAACCTGCGCCATCAAAGTGGAAACAAAACGTCCGTTAGTTTTTATTTACACACAGAGAAACTGAAACACGTTTGAAAAACTGTCGACATCAAAACTTGTGAAACACACAGCTCTGTGGTGCAGATGTCAATGGGGACACAGGGGACATGTCCCCGTCAATATCTGGAAACGAGAAGTGTGTGTGTGTGTGTGTGTGTGTACGTTCTCACCAAAGTCTTTCTCGGCGTCGAGTCGACAGACGTTCAGAGTGAAAACAGCCGACAGCTGCAGCTCATCAAACACCTGAACAACAAGACTCTGATCAGTCACTGACTCGTGTCTGATTTACATCTGAAACATTTAAACATTTGACTGAATTTATTATTAAACTGAAAAATAACAACAAAAAACTTTGAGATGTATATGTTAGTGAATTAATGTGTGAGAGCTGATCATTAATGTCTGTGCGTCACTAAAGAGGAGTTGAAGATGAGTCTGAGTGTCAGTGAACGCACCTGCAGAGCCGCAGGACGTCCTGCAGGGGGCGCCGCCTCCCTCTGTGTGGACACACTGTCCACTCTCTGGAGGAAGAAACACACGTTTAGTTCAATGAACACTTTTTAACTGCAGGTCAAACAAAACAAAGTTTATGAACACGAGCTTCAAATAAAACATTTTATAAACCTCTTTATATTTTTAGTTTATTTATTTATTCGCACAAAAAAAAACATGAACAAAGTCAGAAACACTGAAGCATTAAAACACAAAAACTTCGGTGTAGAAATTCATCTAAGAAATCAAACTTTGTCATGAACACTTGAACGCACCACAGACGACGAGTTTCAAACCAAATGTGACAGAAAAATAAAGTTTTTATTTATTTATTTTCTACTGAGAAAAAAACTGCTTTGTGATTGGCTGAGAGGTGTTTAATGTCACAGGTCAACTACAGAGGAAAGATGAAGGAGGAGGAAGAGGAGGAGGAGGAGGAGGAGGAGGAGGAGGAGACAGGAGAGGAAATATGATGAGAATAAAGCAGAGAAAGATGTAAATGAAACAGAGTTAAAGACGCAGCAGCAGGACGTCAGAGGAGACGGACGAGGAGGCGTCACGTTGAGAGGAAGGAGAGGGAGGAAGGAGGTTAAAAGAGGAGCAGCTGAGTGGAAGAAAAGAGGTGGAGGTGGAGGTCATGTGACAGCAGCAGGAGGAGGAGGTCATGTGGAGAGGAGAGGAGGTGGGGGGGTCATTTTCTGCCTCTACAGAAGGATTAACAGCGCCGGACAAAGGAATTCTGGGAGAATAAAAGACTGTGAGACCTTTTAATCCTCCTCCCCCACCTCCTCCTCCTCCTCCTCTTCCTCCTCCTCCTCCTCACAGATCAGCAGGCTGCTCTCTCACAGCTGTCCCACTGACCAAACAGAGTCCTCCTCTCCTCTCTCCTCACATCCTCCCTTTGTTCTCCACTCCTCCTCGGGGGGGGGGTGGTGAGGAGCGACAGGTGGCTGCTGAGAAAATCTATCTGGCCAAAAGTGTGTGGACGCCGTGTCCACTCATCTCTGTCAGCTTTATTTTAACCCTTAAGTCTCCCGAAGACAAAAAAGCATCTGAAATGTCAAATATTTTCCCTCAGAACTCGTCTTCATCTTCATCTTCATCTTCAGCAGCACCTCCATTCACTCTATGTGGTCAAAAGTATGTGGACGCCTCGTGTGGTCTGTTCCTCTCGTTTCAACACGACACCATCAGAACAACGTTCGAGCTACAGATGTGACGCAGTAACTTCTAGTTGTACTGTGACTTCAGTTTTACAATAACATGACTATTTGTGATTCACTACCTCACGTTTAGAGCCACAAGAAAACAAACATGTTGAAATAATGGATGTGTGTCATGACTTCACTGTTTAAAAAACTATTTTCTGATAATATTATAATTTATTGACACGTAGTTTCAAAAGGACTCAACAGGAAGTCAGGTGTTTGTGTAAAGCTGCTGCCATCAGTCCATAAATCTCTTTTTTGCACTCATTTCATTCTTTGAGACAAAATGCTAAAAATTTGATTGTCGCAGTTTCTCATGTCGGTCGTAAATTTACGTGAATGAAAACGTAACTTTGCATTTTGTTCTCAGACTACATGAAATCTTTTCTTGTTCTACTGCAGCTGAATTTCTCTAACATTGCTACGTAGTTTGAATGTCACTGTAACAAACATCGAAGTTGAGATATATTTTAAAAATTAAATGTTATGAGTGAAAGTAATAATAATGTATGATATGATGAAATGTTTCCTGTTTTAACATGACGATGTAACTGATCTCAAGACAGTCGTACTTTTATGAGAAAAACATCACAACTTCACAATATTTTGGCCTCAAACTACAACAGGCTCTTTTTGGATTATAATGATTCACTGCTACAGAATTTAGAATAAAAAGAACTTTATTAAGTATAAGTCATAACTCTATGTGAAGCTGCAGTGATCAGACGTAAAGCAGTCCATAAATCAATTTGTTGTAAATCATTTTAGTTTTTTCTGAGGTGAAAATGCTAAAAGTTCATGTTTTAGATTTTCAAATTAAAAGATTTGCAGCCTCATTTTGTTTTATATGAATGTCAACTGAACACACACACTCTTGTATCTGTATCTTTGTGAGGACTCTCATTGACATCATTCTCTAGGCCCTAACCCTCAACGGTCACACCTCAGTGCCTGACACCAGCCCCAGCCCCAGCCCCAGCCTAACACTAACTGTAACATGAACCCTAAAACCAACTGTTAACCCTCAAACAGGCCTCTGAAGAAGAGAGGACTGTCCTCACACTGAGCTTACACTGTTACGGTCCTCACTATCCAGCAAGTACACACACACACACACACACACACACACACGCACACACGCACACACACAGAGTGAAGTCATGACTCAGAACGAAACTAAAAATAAACCCTGCCCAGTTTAAATCTACACGTAATTAAAAACAATCTGTCAGAAATAAAAACTTTGATGCTGAATTCTGTTCTTGATCAAAACCAAAATGAGCCCCGGGGCATCCTGGGAAAAAAATGAGGGGCTGAGCCGAGCTGAAATTACAGGTTTGTGCAGTTGGAGCAGTAATCAGAGCGGAGTCAGTCTGGAGTCTGAAGACCACCGACAGACAGGAAACACATCGTCCACACACTGGAGGCTCGACTCAGACGACACAAACTTTGGACGTCTGCTGCACGACTGCTGAAAAAGGCTCATGGGAAATGACGTGTGAAACATATCTGTTCACGTTATACTGTCCAACCCCCCGACATATTTTTATGTTTCATTTTGTTCTGATTAAAAACCATGAGGGATGAAGGAGGAGCCTGACGAGCAGCTTAAAGGATGATTGGACGATGAGTTTATGGAGTGACATCATCAGATACCTGACCCTCTGAGAAGCTGATTTACTGTCAAAGTTTTCAGGAAGGACTGAAGCGTGTTACAGTAACAGTCAGAGAGCAGCTGTTTGTCTCCTGCAGAGACCACGACGCAGAAATTGACTCCACATGTCCCTCAGAGCTCAGACTCTCATGTCTCCGTGAGACGGGACGGACTGCCAGAAACCTGAACCAGACCTCAGAGGAATCAGAGCCGCTTTCTAACAGAAACTTCAAGGCAGGAAATTCAAACACTGACGCTGTGAATCTGTTTGATTTCAGCAGCTCTGTTCGGTCAGATCTGCTCCTACGATCGCTGAGCACCGCGGCGTGAAGAGTTCAAAGTGGTCAGAGGACGTGGACTGTGTGAGTCAACATGAGAGACTCCTGAAGGAGAGACGTGATGTCACCAACACAAACACTTACAGATGTGACGATGATCACATGATAAATGAAGCCAGAAAACCTCCCTCCAAAATACAAAATGATACTGATTATAATATATGTAAAGCCTCAGTGAGTCGCGTTCAGGAGGATCAGCATGTGTTCTTTAGTGTAGAATCAGCTGTGCTCCCGTTACCTCAGAATGAGATGTTTATATCCCCACAGGGAGCAGGTCCTCGTCTACAGAGATCACCATGTTGCACCGCCATGTTTCTACAGTAGCCCAGAGGGGACAAACCAAACACACAGTATGTTTACATGCAGCTTGTGAAAATCGAATTATTGGCTTTTTGACTTTTGACTTTTAAATGCATGTAAACAGCTTAGTCCGACTGAAACTGGACTATCCGTAGCTCGACTAACACACCTAGATAACTGGATTGAAAATCAAACTATTGCTGCATGTATCCACTTAGTCCGACTGGAGTCAGACTCGGCGCTCTGCACATGCACCACTTTTTCTTTCGCGGCCTTTCACAAAGACATGCTGCCACAGAGCTGCTATGACGTCTCTTCTTCACGCCTCCTTTACATTTTCATACAGAACCAAACGACGGTGGCGTTGTGTCGCTCCACTGTGTGATGTTACACAGCATGATGACATCACAGAATCAAAGAGGCGTGAGTTAGCTGCTAACTGCTAACAGCTGCTTGTCAAATCTCCTGCAAGGGTCGCACACGACACCTCTTCCAAACGTCACACCCATCCTGCCCATGGTCCCGTCCTATTGGCTGTCCCATTTATAGACGTTGTTTCAGTGTTGTTTCTACCTCAGCTGCGACCTTAAAGGCGAGATAACTCTGTCCCCACATTCTGTGACCATTTATACAGAACGGCGAGGTGGAATAACGACGTGAAATTCCCTCCTTGCAGAGGCAGCGTAGGCGGGCATGAGCACTGATTTGTAACATCAAACATCTTAAAATTGAGTAAACAGGAAACAGTTTACCTGATTAGCCTGCAAGCTAAGCTGCGCCTCTTTTAATCATGTGACCTTCACCTTGTAGGTTGTGGCGGCCTGTTCAGAGCCTCCTGTGTCCACATACTTTTGGACAGACAGTGTATGTTTGTTAAAAAAAGAACAGCTGCTGGTGCTTCATTGAGTTATTGACACATGTGGAAGTTTTCGGATCGTTAGAGGCGTTCTTTGTTTCCTCCATCAGATCAGTTCAACAAACTGAATCAGCCGCACAGACAGAAAAACGTTTTGACAGCGAGCGACCGACATTGTAAAAATTATGTCTCAACTTTATTAAAAAATGAAGACTTTAAGATTTAAAGCAGCTGACGCTGTTCAGCCTCAGAGCTCACCGAGCGCTCTGATTGGTCAGTTTTCAGTCAGATGAAGGAAACTACCGTCTGACTGCTGTTCAACAAACCGTCCACAGACTTTATCTCAGCGGGACAGACCCAGAGCTGAGTCATGTTTCAGCTCTGTGAGTTTACACTGAGCGTCAACACGTGTCGAGGAGTTCACACAGGAGTGTTACAGCGTCCGTCAAAACAAACTGCAGAGATTTATCCTCCTCTGCGCCCCCCCGCCCCCAGGCTGAAAATAGCTCTGCTGTTTATCAGGAGGGGCCTCAGGAGCCGAGCATGATGGGAACTTCAGCTGGACGAAGCACTGAGCTTCACCAGAGTCCGAGCAGCTGGAGACATTAAACTGTGTTTAACTGCAGGATTTTAATCTGAAGGAGAACCAGCAGCCGTAACATCCACCAATCAGAGCACTGCTGGAAGGATGATGAAGAAATCTTTATAAAATAAAACTTGGTCACTCAGGAGAAACGTGACTTTGACCTTTTGACATCTTTTTTATTTATTTTTTTCAACAAATTTATACCTTTTTGTTTTTACATTTTTTAAAAAACTTTTTAAACTTTACAAACATTTTTTATATTATAAACAAAAGCATAACTTTCTGTTTTTACATTTTTTTGGTTTTTTTAAACAAATTTTACTTTTACAAACTTTTTACTTTAAAAAAACATGTTTCACGTTTTTTAAACAAATGTGTACGTTTTTGTTTTTACAAAGTTTTTACTTTTTTTAATACAAATTTTTACTTTTTTTTTTTTTTTACAAAATTTTGTAAAACTTTTTTTTTTATTTTTCTTACCAAATGTCTCCTTCTTTGTTTTTTACCAGTTCAAACAAATGTTTTACTTTTTCTTTAAATTTTTTCAAATTTTTTTTTTTTTAAAAAGCAAATTTTACAGTTTTTACAATAATCTTTTTTTCTCCCTGTTGTCCTGTTATCTCTTTGGTTGTTTTATCTGTGTACTCTTCTAACACAGGATGAAGCTGTGTTTCCTCTGTGCCCTGAGATCATGAAAATGGATCATGTCAGATTGTTTTTAGGTTTATATCTTGAATAATAATCTAAACTTTTAAAATAAGAATCTGATTTAGGTTTTTTCACAGGAACCAATTCTACGAGCCTGCTGTATATTTTAATTCTTTTCTCCCCGTGACCTCTGTGAGTCTGCAGCGACCTCTAACAGGTATTGGGACCCCAGGTTGAGACCCAGAGCTCCACCCCCCCACACTATGCTGTGTGTCCTCAGGTGGTTGGTGCGGTGTATTACCTGGGACGTGGAGTGTCTGCTGTCCCTGCTGCGTCTCTTCAGTCCGTCCAGAGCCCTCAGAGACGACGGCAGGCCCCTCCTCCTGCTGCCTCCTCCTGACAGAGACCGACAGCGTCGCCTCAGCGTCACCTCGTCTCTGCTGCACACCTGGGGACAGACAGACGTCCACCATCAGACCCTCGCTATCTTAACACAGAAAGATGAAGGCTGTGTTTCCTGTTGGAGGCAGCTGTTACCAGAGCGTGGAGGGACGACACGGAGAAGACCCCCAGGCGTCCCAGCATGCTCTTGGAGGGCCGGTTAGCCACGGCGAGGAGGCTCTTGGGGTTGGGGAGCTCGCTGCCCTGCAGGCTGGACAGGTAACAGCGCAGCCGGAACAGATCCAGGTTGAGTTTCTCCAGGTTCTGCTCCCACTGCTGGATCTGCACACGACACGGTCACACGTACGTCATATGTTATACGTCATATGTTACACGTCATGTGCTATAAGTCATAAATCACTGAAGTCTCTGATCCTGTCGTGCAGTAAAACTACAAACACCATCACGTATATCAGGACGTGTTCACGTGTAGTGACAGGAGGTCAGTGAGGTCACACAGACGTGATCACATGGTCATGTTTCTTTCATGTTGCCTCTCGCCATCGTCTGTGTTGAGACGAAGTTATTTTGTTTAATCTGACATCAGAGGACCTCCTCCTCTCCTCTCCTCTCCTCTCCTCTCCTCTCCTCTCCTCTCTCTGACTCTTTCACACAGACAGAAACTTGAAATAATAATTCACAGGTAAACATGAACTCCAGTCAGCGAGCAGTGGGTGAGAAGAACAGACAGAAGTCAGTGACACAGTGTGACCTTTGACCCCATGGTCACATTGGTCACCGACGTGGAGGACTCCAGCCATGACACTGTGCAGGCCGAGGATGAGGTGGCAGCCTACATGGAGGTTTGATGGTGGTGGGAGGAGCATGCTGACATGTGATTGAATGTTTCCACCATCCAGTCAAAGAGACGTCCAGTTCAACAACAGAGAACCAGCTTCATGTGACGGACTGGAGCCTGGGGGGGGGGTCATGGGTGACAGGTCGGTTCTGGCGCTGAGCTTCACAGGTATGGGTGGATGCAGGTCTAGAGGCCCATGAAGGCTCTGATTGGTCAGTTATCAGATCAAAGGATCAGACAGGATGCTGGTTATGTCAGTTTAAATACTATCAGTCTGAGATGTTCAGATTGTCAGCGACGTGATGACGACTCCTCCATCAGCTGGTACAAGGTGTTTATTTCCTCTCTCAGGTTTGTGTCCATCGGCTGCAGGTCTTTTCTCCCCGCCTCAACATTGGGTTGATGATGTCACCCTCAGCAGCCTCATCTGGCTGCGTCGTTAGCGGGAAAGCTAAGGTTTGTTGTTTCAGGCTGCCGGTAACAGCCCAACACATCTGGAAGAGATATTAAAGTGGACTCCACGTGAGCTCCAGCTCCAACATGTTTCTGCTCTGCAGCTGCAGCTCGTCCTTCACACTGCTCGTTACGTCAAGACAGAGAGTTTCCTCTCAGAGCTGCTGACGCTGCCGGCAGGACGACGACTACCTCACAACATCCCTCTACCACCTTCACCTGAGCTCCAACTGGAAACCATCAGACACAGTCTCAGAGACTGAATGATGAATCTGCTGATTCAGCTCTCATGAAATCAGGTCATTGTCTTTGTTAGTGAATATTAAAATCAAGTAAAAAAAAAAAGCATTGAAGTCAAACGGTGATGTTTTCAGACTGTCGTCATGTTTCTGCACACTGACTGCAAACACATTATTAAAGATCAAACGTTGCTGTCCTGAGAGGAGTCACTGTGCTGATGTTACAGAGACAAATACTGCAAATATGAAGCTGTGAAATACTAAAGAGGTGCAAATCAAAAATACACACGACCCCTAAATACAACAGTTTGGATTGTAAGTATCTGGAGAGGTTAATGTGTCGTTCAGTGTCAGCAGGCTGCACGTTAACATGTTCACACAGTGTCACATCTTTAAGGGAATCGAACCTGCAACCCCAGCAGACGATGACCTTTGACACACACACACACTGACCTGGCTCTCCACGGCCTTCCTGTTCTTCTGCTCCTTGATGACGGACAGCTGCAGCTCCGCCATCTTCTTCATCTTCCCGTCCATGTCGATCTTGTGCAGCAGCGAGCGGCTCTGGCAGCGCAGCAGCCGCAGCGTGTCCTCCTTCCCCTGACGCTTCGCCAGCAGCGAGGCGCTCGCCGAGTGGATCGCTGTCACCCAGTTCTCCAGGTCTGTCTGGTTGGTGGCCTGGATGAAGGGAGGAGGAGGAGGAGGAGGAGGAGGAGGAGGAGGAGGAGGAGGAGACAAACACAGAGTTAAGGCTGCATCTGACACATGAGCACATTGATGACACGTCTGTTTTAAGGTCGTAGGTTCAGCTCTGAGGTTCTGTCAGAGACGCCAAACAGGAGTGAATCTGTTCCTCGGCTCAGTCTGACTCATAAGGAGACGTCTCAGAGGGTCTGATGTCCTCACAGATGTGTCGTCCCCTCGCTCAGAGGTCCACTGTGTTTCCCTGCAGGTCAACACGTTGAAATCACCTGCTGATGTTTCACTCTTTGAAACCGTCGGTCTCAGATCTGCAGGCTTTATTTCAGATGTTGATATCTGCAGTGACTGAACAGAGTTTACTGTTCAGACTGTGTTTGACACGTCGTCTCCATCCCTCGCTGACCTCTGACCTCTGACCTCTGACTGTCAGTCTGTTTCCATGACGTCATGACAAAATATTTATTGTGTCAGTGCAACTAAAATTGGACTTTTAAATCAGTGGTTCCCAACTGGTCCAGCCACTGGCCCATGTTTCCACCCAGTTAGATATATTCAGTGTCATACTTCCATTTGGCCGTGCTGAAAACTCTGTGCCTGAAATTTACTACACTTCAAAATAAATTATGTTTTTTTACAAACTTGACACATTCGCAAGTCACTTATAGTTTTGGACCATGACCCCGACCAAACCACTGTGTGCGTGTGTGTGTGCGTGTGTGTGTGGTGTGTGTGTGTGTGTGTGTGTGTGTGTGTGTGTGTGTGTGTGTGTGTGTGTGCGTGTGTGCGTGCGTGCGTGCGTGCGTGCGTGCGTGTGTGTTTGAATGTAAAGACAGAGCCTGAAAATCTCAGCTCTCCCATCAGTGGATCTTTTCTGACACACCTCATCATCATTTCACCATAAAAAAAGCACCATTGTTTCCATTAAAGGGACAGTTCACCCCAAACATCAACGACACATATTTTACTTTAAACAGCATCAGATTTTCTGGAGCGTGAAGCTCACAGCTGATTGGTTCCATCAACAGACAGCAGGTGACAGACTCTGAGAACTTAATGGTGGGAAACGAATTATGACGTCTGCGTTTTGATCTTAACGTAAATGTTTTTAGCCCAAACAGCCGACAGAGTGTCCTGATGGTCTGAACGTCTCAGAGCCTTTCCTCTGGTCTCTTGACACTAACAGGTGTTTCGGTGCGCAGGATTAAAGCGGCTCGTTGTTCTAAAAGAGGGACATTTGTTGCAGTAATTAGCCGGGTGTCATGACTCCCATTAGAGGCTCTTTCACCCTCCTCCACCCTCCACCCTCAGCTCCTTTCAGCTCCTCACAAAAGCTCCTCGACACCTCGGTAAAATCCACCCCCCTCCTCCTCCTCCTCCTCCTCCTCCTCCTCCTCCTCCTCCTCAGTGAACCCTCGGGGGAACCATGGAGAGCAGTGAGAATTAAAAGGTGCTTTCTGAGTTCGTAAAAAGAGAAATGTGGAGGAAACGTGTGGCGGCTATTTTTAGAGCTGTGACCCTCTCAGCTCAGAGATCAGTAAATTAATCTGCTCTGAGTTTATCCTGAGGTGGAGGCAGGATTCAGATCCTTCACTGCAGTCAAAGTACTGTGTCCTGTGTCTCCTGTGTGTGTCCTGTGTGTCCTGTGTGTCTCCTGTGTGTCCTGTGTGTTGGATCTTTGCAGCAGGAACACACTCATCAGACGCAGAGAGAAACAGAAACCCTGGGATGTGTTTGGGCGCTCTGTGCATGTTTGTGGTGACGCTGATGGTTCTGTGCTGCAGAGGGAAACCACAGCCGTCCACAAACACTAAGTCCCATTCATTCACACTGTCCCGGGGCTGAAATAACACTGTGTGATGGACGGACAGAGACGCAGCCAGCAATCAGAGGTCTGACAATCAGGAGGAAAATTTAGAAGGAATGTAACGAGAACTTTCCTGGAAAACAACATTAAAAATGTCACGGAGTTATTTACAGAGAGATCTGAGTCTAATTCAGGGAGCAGTGGTGCGTTCAAGGACACTGAGATTGACAGTTTTTTACCCTATTTATCCATTTGTCTTCTTGTGAACACACAGCTCAGCGCTCACATGTCACATGTACCAATGACCTTTGACTCCTGCTCAGATTCACATTAAAAACTGGGCCCTCGTCAGATACAGCGTCTGTTTGTGTCTGTCTCACCTGGAACAGGTAGACATCTCCGTGTGAGTTGCTGAGACAGAAGACGTGTTCCTTCTTGGGATGTTCAGGGACGGCCTGGACGATGCTGTCGTCGGCCAGCAGGGCGTAACATGGAGACAGCTCTCGCTCTGCGCTGATGGTTTTCCCGTACGTCTCATAAAACAGCAGCGTGCAGCCTGAGGGGCCACAGACATTATTTTATATCATCAACAGATTCATTTTTCAAAGCTGTAACGTTATCAGACTCATGACAGACACTAAATCCTAGTTAACGTTAGCTGTCAGCAGCTTTTGGCCGGAACTAACAGCTAACAAAGGTTTCACTGAGTTACATTATGATGCGTTCAAGCTCTACTCAGTAAAAATGAGTTTTTAGGTGAAGGTCAATTATAATGTTGTCGTGGTGTGTTCAATGTAATCTTGTAAAATGTAGTTTTTGGTGAGAGACTTGAATAAGTCAGCTGTTTGAAGGAGAAATGTGTTGATGTTTTCACAGCACTATAAAACAGATATTAGAGCGGGAATTATGATTTATTACACACTGTAAAAAGGGAATCAGTTATATTTAAAACAAATGTTGTTTCATAAATGTGAGTTTGTGCTTGTTCACTGGTCATGTAATGAAGGACTGAATGACTTTATAACAGTTCAGATATTTTACAAATTTTATAGTTTAAATGTTTACATTTAACATTAAATTTAAAAAATATATATAAATATTTACTTTAAATTATTATTTTATACATCAGTATCAGCTCAGAATTTCAAAAATCAGTGCATCTCCACCTCTGACAGTGTTATGTTCAGCTGTTAGCAGCTGATGTTAGCTGTTAGCAGCTAGTTAGCATTAGTTGTTAGCAGCTAGTTAGCATTAGCTGTTAGCAGCTGCAGAGATCAAACTTCTGTCTAACTCCACTCCTCCAGATTATTTTCACTCTTTAAACACGTAGTCTTGAATTGACACTGACTCGAGTGACATCACTGGGGGACAATTCTCAGACATCACACAGCTTCCTCTGGAGACACTGAAGGATTTATACCAGTTTAAAACACTTGGAAACACCCACTGAAAGTGTTGGGCTGCATGTCAGACTGGTTTTATACACCATTTCTCCAGTTGGAGGGACGAACCTTTGAGTGTGACCCAGTAGTGTCTCCACTTGCGGCGAGCCACCAGCTCCAGCTTCCTGTCCTTGCTGACGGTGATGAGAGGTTTGAAGGAGAGCCATCCGGCCCGTCGCACCACGCCCTGCTCCTTCTCAAACAGGACGTCCAGCTGCTCGCCTCCTCTCGCCTCCACGTCTCCATCTCCATCCATCTCCTCCTCCCCCTCCTCCTCCTCCTCCTCGTCCCTGTCCCCCTCTGACGTCTCGGTCCGGTCGGCGGTGCTGCTGCAGCCCGTCTCCAGCTCCTGCATGAAGTTTTCGTAGACATTCTGTCGCTGGGCGTCGCTGCTCTGGTTCAGGTTCAAGTTCAGGCTCCTGGAGGAGCCACAGTGGAGCGCTGGGAACTGGTTGTGGTTCAGAGGGTGGAGCGGGTTGGAGGCCCACAGCGAGCTGCAGCCGACCAGCCCAGAGTCCAGCCCGCTGAGGAAGACATCGTCCCCGCTGTGCGGCTCCTGAGGACGAATCACAATTACAGTTTTATTCATTATCATGAAACAAGCAGCCTGACGCTGCTGCTGTGGACGACAGACGGACATCGAGGATCGTCACTGATCAATATTTAGATCACAATTATTCATTTAAATCACCAGAGCGCCGCTCTGACCTCCATGTTTGTTACATTCCTGCTCACGTATACGTCTCTGTATCAAACTTAGACTGCTCCTGTCTCACAGTGACTCGACGTCAAATTTAAATAAAGCTGTGCTATAAGCTAACTATAAGTAAATATGCCGTCACAGAATGAGAGCAGATGGAAACAGTGTTTGTGAACGCAGCATCGTAAACGTTCAGATAAAAGTCGATAACATTAATTTAAACTGAGCGAAGACAACTGATGAGTTGTTCAGCACAAACATGTCTAAATCCAACAGTCACTCCTCACATGGTTAATGTGTGTGTCTGCAGCCTGATCTCTTTTTACAAATACAAGAACACCAAATGTGGATCAATCCGCCTCTGAAAATAGTCCCCAACACAGTCACTGTGTCCTCCTGATAGTTTGATAAAAACTGAGACTATGACTTTATGTTTCTAAAGAGTCATGTCCTCAGTAACATACATGCAGGTTATGATCAGATGTACGTGATGTAATCTGTTCTCTGAACTTGTTTTCCTGCTGCAGTCGTTTATGAAGTGAAGTTTTATGAGTAACTTTTAACGAGCAGAATTTTCCTCCTCATTACAGATTAACAGGTGTTAATATGCTTTGTTCCTCTGATGCTGCTCTTTGTGAGGGTGGAAAGTTAAATTAGTACCAAGTTAGTTCATACGAGGTCTGCTGTTATTAATGTGTAGACTGCAGCATTAATGGACTGTACTGTGCTGTCAGGTCGTCGTGTTATTTTATTCAGATGTTGTGTATGAAACGTTTCAGACAGACTCAGACAGCAGTAATCCCTCTCAGCGTGTGGTGTATGTATCTGCAGAGACTCCGCCCTCTGACCGCTCTTTCCTCGCTGTTTGAGATGTTTGAGGGCAAAAAAGCGACAAAATAAAAACAAAATAAAATTATATAATTAACAAATGACATCACATAAAAGCAGGTCTGTAAAAATGGGTTTAAGAAGTGATTTAAAAGACGTCACTGAACGCTCCTGAATATTCAAACAGCGCTCGCAGCCTCCGTCGGGCCGATAACACGCAGCAGAGAAAAAGACGAGAAGGACATTTAGTGACATCATCACACACCCATCATCAGGCCCCTGAAATGAGTCAAATCAAAAATCACATCGAGGCAGACTGTGTGACGAAAATAAATCGATATGATGTCGTCATATGAATTTTGTTTTTCTTAAAGGTCTCATGATTAAAAGAAAAACACGTTTTAAATGAAGAATATTTCACTTTTATCCGTTTTAATTCTTCCAAACATGAACAACGAGCACCGCTGACTTCCTGTTACATCATGTTTTAAACGTTGTTGTGACTCACCTGGATCCGCCTCTTCTTCCTGCTCAGACTTCCTGTCCAGTCGCTGAGTCGTCTGATTCGGCTCTTCAGGAAGTCTTTGCGGCTGTTCCCGGAGGAGGCGGAGGTGGCGGTGCTGACAGGCTCCACCTTGCGACAAGGAAGCGTGAGGGAGGAGTAACGCTGCTCCACGGCTCCTCCTGGCCCCTCCTCCTCCTGGATGACATCATCCAGCAGCGCTGAGGAGGGGATGGCGGGCCTCTGCTGCAGGGAGGGGTCAGGTGCGGGGGGAAAGGCGGGCAGCGTGTTGTGGTAAACGCTGTCCAATGAGGTGGAGGAAGGTGAAGCCGGGCTGAAGTCTCTCATGTCGGCCTGCAGGATCACTGAGTCTCCGATGCCGCTGTCCTCCGTCCGCCCTGAGGAGCAGGTGTTGTAGACGGCGGTGGAGGTGAAGTCATTGGTCTCTGCGGCGGGAAAGAGGAGGGCGGAGGTAAATCCAGGTGAGATGTCCACCTGGGCGGAGAAGACGGTGTTGTACCCGCTGCTGCTGGTGGCGGTCTCCTCTGTGCGGGTGGAGGAGTACGTGGTGTACCCGCTGCTGTTAGCAACACTCTGCCCGCAGACGAACACGCTGTCAGCCAGCTCGCCGCCAGTCCCCCACGGTGAGTCGTACCAGGAGCCGTCAGAGCTGAGCGAGCTGCCTTTACTGGTGCGGAGGGAGGGCTCAGTGACTGGGGGGGCAGTGGTGGAGGTGGTGGGGAGGCCAGTGAGCCCCTGCGTCTCCACGGGGACGCCCCTGGCGTTGGTGAACTCCACCCTCATGCTGCCATCTTTGCTGAGCAGCACCTTCGGGCTGCCACCACTCTCCAGGGACGTCCGCTCACCACACATCCCGTTACTCCCGCCGCCATTCTCCACAAAACTGAACTGGTTTCCTCTGATGAACCTCTGAGGAGACCCGGCTCCCAGTCTGGAGCCTCCTCTGGGTACTTTGTGTTCGTAGTGCCAGGAGGTGCACGACGGGCCGGCGGCGTGCTGGTTCAGGTAGCTCCTCCCCCGGGTCCTGCAGCCTCCCTGACTGCTCCTCCACCAGCTGCGAGCTGACGGCACCTCCTCCCTCCTGGAGGAGAACCTGAGCGAGCAGGAGGACTTGGCAGGAGAGATGAAGCTGCTGTGACTGTCTGTGTTTCCCATGGCGACCTGGAGGAGGATCAACGAGCATGACATCATCAGACTGGGTCACATGTTGGTGCTGAAAACATGTAGAGATGATCTGATGAGATTGTTACTTTCGTTATCCCTGAAACCAAACACAGAGCTGCTGCGTCACGTCTGCATCATATGTCACTACGACTAACTGCCATCTGGACTAAGTTCACCTGCTCAGGGGCCTTCAGGCAGAAATAAGCTGTCGGCCCCCACAGACAACAAACATACCTCTACTCTCTGTGCGTCATCAGGTACGTCCACATTAACTGTTTTCATTTTAAAGTTCCAGTGTATCAGATTCAGTGTTGTCCATCAGTGAGGATTACAGATTACAGATTACAGATTACAACCAGCTGAAACTTCTCCTGGTCAGAATTCCTTCAGTGTTGATTGTTGAGGAGCTGAATGATCCACAGAGGTCTCTTCCTCTCAGACACAAACACACCAGCTGATTTACACCAGGAAACACTCTGAATAAACTTTCGAAAAAGTGAACGTCCCTGTCTAGAGTCACTCAGTACGTTTACATGCACGCAGTAGTGGAGCTAAGCTCATAGCTCGGCTAATCAGTCAAGTCAGACTCCTCGTCTTGTCTGAGTATACATGCAGAAGAGAAAATTGAATTTCTGACCAAGTACGTCTGACTCCACCTCCATAGGTGGCGCTGTGTTCTTTTTAATATAGTGCGTATTGAACTAGTTCCAATGACCTGAAGAGGAATAATAAATTAAATTTCTCGTTTTCCTACCATCCATAAACTTCAACATGTTTAGCTCCTTTAGCTGTCGGAGCATGAATGTAGTTTCCTCGTCCGTCCAGAAGTGCGTCTTCTGCTTCTCGGTCGCCATGGTGTTTGTTTGTTTTTCCGGGAGTGAACTGCTGCTACGTCATCTCCTTCTTCTTCAGGGTGAAAGGCCGCGAAAGAAAAAGTGGTGCATGTGCAGAACGCCGAGTCTGACTCCAGTCGGACTAAGTGGATACATGCAGCAATAGTTTGATTTACAATGGAATTACCTAGGTGTGTTAGTTGAGCTACGGATAGTCCAGTTTCAGTCGGACTAAGCTGTTTACAAGCATTTAAAAGTCAAAAGTCAAATAGCCAATAATTTGATTTTCACAAGCTGCATGTAAATGCACTGAGTGTTTGGTTTGTCCCCTCTGGGCTACTGTAGAAACATGTTGGTGCAACATGGTGATCTCTAGATGAGGACCTGCTCCCTGTGGAGATATAAATGACTCATTCTGAGGTAACGAGAGCACAGCTGATTATACACTTATAAAAAACACACTGAGTAGATTAGATTACAATCTGACACACTGGAGCTTTAAAAAGTGTGTTATTTAAAACGCGAATGAATTCATTTCCTGAATCTACTGATATTAAAGTTATTCATTCCTAAAAATGTGACACTTGATTCCTCAGATGATCCACTTTGTTTAAACCAACTAACACCATCCAATCAGGCTGCAGGAGAGAACCATAAAGAACTAACGTTACAGACCTGAGCGCCAGCTGGAGAAAGTGACAGCAAAGATAATTTCTGATCGGACAAAAACTACACGGTCAACAAAAACACAACGCAGTCATCAACAAACAATCAAACTGCATTATGCACAAAGCACAGGCTGAAAGTTGCAGCCAGAGATGCAACAACTTCAAACAAACTTGTTTCAACAAATTTTTAAAAAGCATTGATGAGTTTTGTAAATTTTTCTGTATTATTACGGCGTTTTCACGCCACACATGATGTGAGCGTTTCAGGTGACGTGATTACATAAAAATTAAATTCAAAGGCACAACTAGACGTGAACTTACGCCGTGTGACACAACGGACGTGATGGACGCAAAGACTCACACAGCGCGTCTTTGTGTCTGTTGTGGAACATTTTTAACTTTACTCAGTTGTTGAAACAGCATCACAGCAGGTGGACAGAGCACACCAGGACCTGTTCAGGCCTCAAAACTCAAAGTTTAGGAATCAGTACTTGAAGGATGACTTTGGTGTTATTCAGCCTGGATCCTATTTTGTTGTCGTTCCAACAATCACCAGCTCTGGTTTGGTTGAAATTAACCCTTAATCCACCCAGTGAGATGTGACAACATGCTGCCTCTATACAGGCTAAAATTACTGTCTGTTCAAATGGAGTCTGGTGGGTTTGGTGACAGTGATTTCAGGGCTGTTTCTGGATCTTCCTCTTTAACACAAAGCTCTATCTCTGTAGGGATCCTTTCATAATGCTGTCAGACACTCAGAATAACAATCTGAGCCTGTCAGTGACAAAAACAAACACTGTCAGTGGACACACACTGATGGTGTACAATTGCCCATTAACATTACATTGCAGTCTGTATCACCACTGTCGGCTGCGGCGCTCTCTGTCAACACTGGAACAGTTTCATAAATTCTCGTCTCTACTGACACACAGAAACAAAAACATGGGAAAACAGGATCCAGGTTAAAAAATACCGAAGTTACCCTTTAAGTGCAAAGACTCACCTGTGACCTGGTCCCCACCTCTGTTTACAGCAGATACCGTCTCTACTGTCTCTACTGCTGCCATCAGTGCTACAACCTCTGACACTGTCTCTGTCACCTCAGCTCTACATTCACACATGTTGAAGGTCATCAATGAATCATGAGCTGCATGTACAGTGACAGAGCTAGTGATGATCTGGACTTTACTGAGTTATGACTCTTTGAAAGACGAAACAAAGTGTTTGACAACAAACACATTCAAAGTGAAGATAACAAGATCACATGATGAAATCACTGAAAGAAACATTAACAAACAACAAAGGAGAATCTCCATAAATATCACAGGTTAATAAAAGTTAGTGAAATATAATAAAGTGGAGTTTTACCGGAGTGTGTGTGTGTGTGTGTCCTCAGAAGCTGGGCGGCTGTGTCATGCTCGTCCTGCTGCCTCCTCTTCCTCTCTGTCTCTTTACTACTGAAGCTTTCCGTCGTCTCCAGCTGCTCCCTCTCTCTCTCTCTCTGCCTCTGTGTGTGTGTGTGTGTGTGTCGATGTCGCTCAGCCCCTCGGCTCATCTGTGGGGGGAGAACAGAGGGGGGAGGGGCTTCATCAGCTTCAACACACAGACTCTTCTTTTGTATAAACCCTCCTCCTCTCCTCTCCTTGTCTCCTCCTCCCTCCATAACGCCTCAGCTTCACTCTCCTCTGTTTATTTTGGTTTTCTGGAACGTGGACTCATTTTCTCCTCCTCTCCTCCTTTTCTGTTTCTTTATGTCTTTATTTCATGGAGCGTCAGTCTGAGCGCAGCAGGCTGAGGTCATCAGGAAGAACTATTTCAGGAAAGTGCAGGTTTTCAGCTTCATGCAGAGACAGCAGGTCTGCAGACTGTACAGCTGCACGTCAAGATTATTCTCATTAATGTTAAATATATTCACAGAAACATAAAGACGGTCAGAAGATGACAGAGAAAACTCTCCCAGAGTCAGAGGTGACGTCTTCAAATGTTTTCTGTTCAGTTTCCAATGACTCAGAGAAAAGAAGCAAACTCTCAGACTGCAGATGAAACCAGTGGCTGTTTGATGGAAGCTTCAGTGTGTCCAGTTTAAATGGGATATAATAAAATCAGTGTTATAATCAGCTGAAAATAAGAACCACTGTCGTCAACACAAAGTCTGTTCAAAACTTTTTCAAGTCAACGTCAATTCCAATCCATTTCCAGGCCTGGAAAACATTTTTATTTATTTTTTTAATGTCATAACTTTTCCAGGAATTTGAGGACTTCCAGTTACACAGTGAGGAGTTAAGGTGCACGCTGTGCGAGCTCCTCATCATGTCACCATCATCTTGTTGTAAAACACCATTTGTCATCAAACACTGTGTCGTCATGTCGAAGCATTTACTGAGCTGGAGAGGAGAAACCAGCAGAGCAGCACAGGCGACAAATCAAGCCCAAAACCAGGGCGCTAATGTTTGTAGCAACATGGCAGTTAACGCTGCTTCACCGCTAACAGCAGAGAAGCTTCTGGAAGAGCTTGAAAAACTGAAGGAAAGTATGACCAGCGAACTCACTGCTCAACTGAACAGCTCCTTAGAACCAATACGGTCCTCAGTTGAACCAGACCGACCACAGCAACAGGATAACGCAGCTTGAACTGTGAGTGGGCTTCAGTCCGACCTCGCATCAGCGATAGAGGAGAATATGACGCTCAAAGTTTAAGTGGAAGATTTGGAATCCTGCACTTTTCCAGGAATTTCATGACAATGGGAACCCTGAGTCGTCCTTGACATCCTGAAATTTAAAATGAAATCTTCACGTCACCACCTCCTGCTCCATCCACACACACCTCAGAACAGAAGCTGAACTGTCGCTGCACAAAAAGCCAAAATTAAAAATTCAGCCGAGAGCTGAAAAATGCAAAACTTTGGGTATAAATAAGGGACAAAAACCACCAAGACCAACAGTCACATCGCTCATGTTCAAGTGCTGAACAACAACAACGGAGGAGAACCATCGTGCCTCAGCCTTCCCTTCAAGCAAACCAAGTTCTCTGCTTTGTGCTGACATTTTTACCTCTGCAGATATCAGAGCGACCAGACTCGACCAAAGTGTCTCTGCTGAAAAATGCGGCGCTTCCAAACTGCTCTAGTGCGCCTCCAGCTGGGCCTTTCCTGAGGAGCGTTTGAGGTTTTCAGCCTGTGAAAAATACTTTGGTGGACACGGGGCCTGAGGACTGAAGTGTCAACATACTGAGACAAGAGTTAGAGTTAAAACACTGAGACAAGTCAGTCATAACATCCACAAGTCCGAGATAATTCAAAATAAGTCTCAAGTCCAGGCTGTAGACTGAGACCTGACTCAAGGACTGCAGACTCGTGTCTTTAACTTTAACTCCAGCTGCACAGAACATCAGTGAATAAACCTGGATATAAACCTGAACGTGTCCACAGTCAGGATCAGCGCTGTGTTAAATGAATCCACTCAGTAAAATCTAAAACACATCAAAACATAAATAAAACTCAGATGTCTCCTGCAGAACCAGAAAGAGCTCTGAGGCTCATTTCCTGAGAGGTCAAAGGTCACAGAGGACTCGAGGTTCAGTGTGTTCTTACAGCGAGCTCAGGGAGGGCGACGCCCGTCCTGTCTCAGAGAGGTCAGAGCTGAGAGGAAGGAGGGGGGGCGGGGAGAGAGCCGACGGCAACACAATGCACCCGAACACGCCAGTGACCTTTGACCTCTCTCATTGAAACAAGATGGGAAGTGCTGAGAGGAAACCTCGACAGCTGGAACGCCCCGACGCCCCGAGAAGAAGAAGAGATTAATGAGAACACTGAAGGAATAAAGTTATTTACCCGCGGTCGTCTGCAGTGAGACGAGAGGAGTCAACACGTCCTCAGAGCTCAGCTACACAACAGGTGGTTTGCTGTCATGTACATGATGTCACAGTGTCGCACGTTCAGATGAAACGTGGCAACAGTTTGAGAGAACGAGGTCAAATTATGTAACAGTGACCCCTGAGGGTAAAACCCTCGGGACGCTTCAGACCGTCCTGAATCATCAGCTCCAGACACCCTACTGCAAATGTTTACATTACACACACGGCTACATGTGGCTACATGCTAACATCAGGGACACATTAGATTACACACACTGCTACATGTAGCTACATGCTAACATCAGGGACACATTAGATTACACACACTGCTACATGTAGCTACATGCTAACTTCAGGGACACATTACACTACACACACTGCTACATGTAGCTACATGCTAACATCAGGGAAACATTACATTACACACACGGCTACATGTGGCTACATGCTAACATCAGGGACACATATGTAATCTCCGTTACAGTCAGTCCCCAGCTACAGTGACAGTGCAGATATGGAAGACCAGGAAACACTGACCAATCAGAGCAGACAGGACTTTGTCAGGAGGGCGGAGCTTACACAGACAGGAAGAACAAGTGTTTCAGTCAGAGGGTGACTACAGGCGCTCTGACACAGACAGACTAAGGAAAATAAAGTGTACATGAACATTAAAACAAGTTCTAGTAGAATCCTACAGAGACTAGGCAAGACTAGGCGCATACACACGTTCTTACTTTGTGTGATGAGCAAACTCAGTGTAAACAACAATGGCAGACGACTGGCTGCTAATGTTTGTTGGCACTGCCTGGTCTAATGATGACCTCACACTTAACTTAGCATTGCTGCACTGCTTCAAAGATGAATGGAGGCGTTTGCTGCTCTCAATGTTTTTACTCCACCTCAGCGTTGGCAGTTTAAAGTCAGCCAGAAACAACAGCTTTGGATCAGGACTGGTTGAACCAGCAGATGATGGGACACTTTCAAGAGCGGATTGTCGATGAGGAGTGGAAGGAAAAGTTCAGCGTGTCCAGAGCGTCACTTGTATATTTAAATTGAGCTCCTTCGTCTTTACATTGAACAGAAATAAACGGTGAGGAGGTCCTTCATCAGGTCGGGGTTTTGATAAAGGGAGGGTCAGTCTGAACACTTTGTGATGAGGGGAGACTCCTGAAGACAGCGCCCGTCACCAGCGAGCGTTTAGAGTCGTTTTGGCGCTCGTGTGAAGAGAAATATCAGCGTACACAAAAATCTGTTAATTTATAGACACGAGCTCAATCACATGTTTTATGGGTCAGAACTTTGCTTCATTACATGTTTGAGAGTTTGTGGGTTGAACAGTAATAGTCCACTGACTCTGTCCCTCTGTCCTCTCCCTCTGTCCTCCCCCCTCTGTCCTCTGCTGTCTCACACCATCAGCTCTGAATGAAGAAAGTCTGCCGTCCACTTTTGTCTTCTCGTCCTATCGACCATCTGCCAGCTCGCAGGACACCCCGCCACGGGCGACCCCTCCCATTCTTCCCCAACAAAGATACCACCCCCCCCCCCCGGCAGGCGTGAGGCCGACATATTGAAGGAATTCATCAGATCTGAAATGAAAAGAATCTGATTAGCGTTCAGACGGAGCTGCTCTGAGTGTGTGTGGAGGAATGACACCTGTTCACTGCAGGCGTGTTCATCATGTGACGGACATCATGAAACGTTCACTGACTTTATGTATAAACACAGAATATTACAACCACAAATGTTCCTGATTTAATCTCATCACTGCTGCAAACAAATCATATAAATCCATCTGGTTTCAACATGACCCATCCTGCAGAGCTCGATGATTCAAACTTAATTTACTTCTTTAAAATATTTCCCTCTGAAACAGCTCGCAGTCTGACAGATTAAATCCCACTGAAACAATCATCTCTGCCTTTTTTCTTTTTTCTTCTCGGTGTAATGAAGCTTTTGTCTCGAGGCTCAGAGGACGCAGGAAACAGGAAGTCCAGATCATAAATAGCAGGAAACTCAAACACCTCCTGCAGCAGCAGATACACAAACACAGGCCCTCGGACTGCAGACTGCCCTCATACACCACCGTCATGTTTATACTACAAATCATTTTATTCTGACAGCATATTCATGTCATCATACGCTGGATGTTCATGTCATCACTGATTTTCTTCCACATCAGTTAACTCACTGATTATAAAGTCAGGGCTCACATGTGTTCTTACACATCAAACTCAAGGGCTTTTCAATGACTCTCAAGGCCCAACTTCTCCAAATTCAAGCGCCAAAGGAGGCACAGTTTGAGACACAGATCAGGGTTAATTATTATCCCCTTTTTACACGGCCTGTTCAAGGTGAGAGTTTCCCATCATTGTGCCGCCTCACTGAGCTGTGAATAAGGAACGACTGCAGGATGGGAGAACAGAGCTGTCTCGCCTTGAAGCTGCCACGAGAGGTAGTGACAGTGCTGCAACGACTTCTGTAAAAACAGGACAGACCGTTCATAAAGTCGAGGCTCAGTGACGTCGGCTCTAAAAGGGTCTGTAAGACTTTCAGCATGAACGACTCTGTCAGTATGACGTTTAACCAACTGTCCTTTCCTGAATTGTTTTTTTTTCTACAGTTAATTTCATTTTTAATCCTTCAGCCTTCAATGAGTCTGTTTAATGTTCAGCTTGTAGAGCACAAGTCTGAAACCCAAAGAAGTGGAGGTTATTGTGACAGGAGGACACTGGAGAGTGTTTGGTCCTCTTGATTTAAAAACAGGCTTCTTAATGAATGACTGTTGTAGTGAAGCAGCTCCACAGTGAATCTCCTGAGATCCACCTGTCAACAGAGTGTGTCTGAGAGCTGAGTCTGACGCTCTGTTACAAACACCTCTGTCCTTCAGACCAACTCTGTCCTGGTTACTGTTTCTTTGGGGTTAATTGTGCCTCACTGAAAGGGGGGGGGGGGGGGTTGTGTTGTGTTTTTGCAGGGAGCCGCCAAGCAGCAGAACGAGCGCTCCACCCCCCCATGGGAACGCACAAAGCAGCAGCTTCGATAAGCAGGAGGGGGGCCTGGAGCCTGCAGCCACTTTCCCCCCATCAGAGGAAGTGTGCCTGGGCCGGGGGGCGGCAGGGTGGCAGGGGTGGGTGGGGGTCTGTTTCCTGTCCCGGCTGACTGGGGTCCTTGTCCTGGCACGGCGGGCAGACGGGCGGGGCCCCCCCGGACTCAGGTGGGGCCGAGTGTTGGGTTTGGTGTGGTCGCTGCAGCTGCTTCCTCCTGCGGAGCGCCTCAAACATCCAGGAGACTGCAGCTCACTTACAGGCGCTGATTCAGGATCAGTCACAGCACAGCAACATGACCCAGCTGATTCAGGATCAGTCACAGCACAGCAACACGACCCAGCTGATTCAGGATCAGTCACAGCACAGCAACACGACCCAGCTGATTCAGGATCAGTCACAGCACAGCAACACGACCCAGCTGATTCAGGATCAGTCACAGCACAGCAACACGACCCAGCTGATTCAGGATCAGTCACTGCAGCGTTTATTACAGAATGGAGCGTGAGATGGACTGACTGTTTGGTGCGGCGTCTGCAGTGATGCGTTCACTGAGCCGGACCGTCGTGGTTCAGAGGGAGCTGAGCCTGAAGGTCCATCTGCGTCCCAACCCTCAGCTATGGTCATGAGCTCTGGGTAGTGACTGAAAGAATGAGGTCACAGATACAAGCGTCTGAAATGAGTTTCCTCTGTAGGGTGTCTGGGCTCAGCCTTAGAGATAGGGGGAGGAGTCAGACATCTGGAGGGAGCTCGGAGTAGAGCCGCTGCTCCTTCATGTTGAGGTGGTTCAACATCTGATCAGGATCCTCCTGGTCCAGCTGGTAGGAGGCCCCGGGGCAGACCCAGAACACACTGGAGGGATTATAGATCTCATCTGGTCTGGCAACACCTCGGGGTCCTCCAGGAGGAGCTGGAGAGGGTTGTGTCTGGAGTATTGTGCTTAGTATGCTGCCCTGGATGGATGGATGGATGGATGGATGGAGGGATGGATGGATGGATGGATGGATGGGTACCTAGTGCATCATATTTTGATGTATAAGTCCATTTCCAAAGCCGAGGTGTGATGAGGACAGGTTGGAGTGGCAGGTGTGTAGCTGGTTGTGTAAAGAGCTTTGAGTGGTTGTTAAGAGAAGAAGAGCACCCTGTGGTTTCAGTCCAGTTACTGTGATGCTGTAATCTGATGAAATGAAAAATAAAGCTCCAAGAGAAGCAGCATTACATCATCGCTGAGGTCATTATGAAGCAAAAATACAGAAACATCTCCTGATGTTATTTTGAGAGAACAGACTGAGTGTCTCTGGGTTTGGGACTGTTGGTCAGACGGACACAGGGAAAACAATGACCGAGTCACAGCCCGACACCTCGAACACACACCAAACCTGAGAGCTTTTGTTTTTGTTGCTGTTGCCCTCTTCGTCCCCAGTTATGTCCACACCCCATCATCTTCCTCCTGCCTCCCAGCAGGCCGTTCAGCTGCTGTGATGGATGGAAGGTCTTCTCTCTAATCGACAGTTAATTGAATAAAGTGTTGTGTTGGTGTCGTGGAGGCTGACGGACCGAGGCGCTGCTGCTGAGCTAAACTGAGACTAATCTCGTTTGATCGCAGGTCAAATGTAGTTTGGTTTAACGAGCAGGAGGTTATCTGCAGGTCCCAACAAGCTGTCAATAAATCAGAGTCAGTCCACAGTTGGTCAGGCCTCCTCTTCCTCCTCCTCTTCCTCCTCCTCCTCCTCCTCCTCTTCCTATGACCAGTCGCTGAAACTCACCGTGAACCAAAAGCTTCCAGACGAGTGTGTGTTAAACATGAAGAATTATTTTGTCTCAGACTTTCTGCTTTAAATCATCTGATTTCAAATTCTCTGCATCGCTGTCGTGAAACTATCCTCGAGTATCTGTGTTCAAACTTGTGTCCAGGCCTCAGGAGGAATTACAGCCGACACAAGGCGTTTAAAAACCATACTGTGGGGCCCCTCAGAGGCCCCAGGTCTTCAGTTTAAGGGACCATTAGACTAAATGATCTGCACAACATTTGTCACCACAAGTGCTGCTGAATCCAACCAGACGACTGTGAGCTGAAGTGTGTGAGGGGTGAATGTGTGTGCTGATCACACTTTTCTTCTTCCTCCTTTGTCCTGCAGAGAGTCAACAGAGACACAGAGACACAGAGAGCGGGGGGACAAAGCATGGACGAGTGCCCAGCGTCAGTCCTTTCATTCAGACTCCAGATGCTGCTGCTGAGGGGCCTCTGGCCTCCACAACATCCATCAAAACACAAGAGTCACTGATTCAGAGAGGAGCAGCACGCCAACACTGACACTGACAGGGCCGAGGCAAGATGATGACAGCTGGAGGTTTCTGTCTGTTGTTTCTTCTCCTGTCAGACGTCGTCCTGATCACAGATCCTCGTACTCCACTGTCATCATTACTGACAGAACTGAGTAATTAACTGATAGAGGCTCTGCCATCATAAGACAAGTGATGTGAAAACACACCTAACCCAAGTACACTCACACGTCAACACATAAAGAATGGATTGTGGCCGCTGATAGCACCTGCAGCTGTGATCAGTCCTGTCTCAAGGACCAGTTTACTAAAGATATTATACTAATGATACAACAGCACATAAAGGTTTGTAGCCGAGTATTATCCACAGTGACAAAGTATAAATGTTGCCTTGGCACCAAGAACACAGTGGCAGAGCGACAGACAGCAACAGAAAGCAGCGAGCTACAGGTGCTGTAAAGTTCCTCAAAACCTCAGCAGACAAATTTAAACATGAGAGAGAGAAACTGAATTCAGGGTTAAACATCCCAGCCTGTAAGTGTGCTTCAGTTACCACCAGCTCTTTATCAATGTATATGTCACACAGTTATAAAGGTAGAACTCCCATCAGCTCTGTTAACGTGCTCACTGTAATCGTCTTCTTCGACTGTTGGCTGCTGCTTTATAATCCTCCATGTTTCCGGATGGTTCTGCTAATCCATGGTTTCTGGTCGTGGAATGATTTGACCGTCCGCACATCTTGATCTCAACAAGATGGCCGTATGCTCGCTCCTTCTGAACACAGGCAGCGTCGCTCTGCAGCTGCCTCTGAACGGAGTGCAGCAGTGATCCACAGCAGGAACAGGACAGCAGCTCACATTCCCACTGTCACATCAGTCCTTATTCACTGTAAAGCCACACCTCCTCTGCTTCTCTCCCAGAGTCCTCTGCTCCGTCAGATCAGCTGATAGACAAAGAGTCACCTGGTTGAATGGTCCTGTCTGGGATTAATCACGTTTCAGTGAATCAAAGGATGTTACAGCTCCTGATGTCCTGTTGGAAACTGATGCAGCACAGAGGTCATCCACTTTATTTTCCAATTTCTGTACTATGGTTAGCAGGATGCTAGTTCAGCTGGTGCTCAATCTTCTCCATCTTTCTTTTGTGTTTACATCTGAAAACCTCAAGCAGGTAAGCTAGCAGCTAGCAGAGTCACAAGAGCAGAGAGTTTACAGCCTGGTGAGTTGATGTCCTCACAGCCACGCGCCACCACTGTCCATCACCAACCACAAAAAGCACCACCATCATTTCAGAGACAGACACAAGAGCCTAGATTTAGTCTGGTCAAGACAAGTTCGACTGTCATTTCCACATACAGAGTACATGGGAACGAAGTTGTGCTTAAGGTGCTGACGCAGAGACAACTGGAGACGTCTGTGCCTATGTCAAACATTGCATATATTATATGTTGCATTATATACAGACACTAATAGTTTCACTGTAACTGCATGTGGCTGTTAGCGCTGACCTTACTGGACTGGACTGTTTTTGCAGTGAGGCACATTTGCAAGAACAGGGTCGATACTGTTACCTCATTCATTTCACTCTTTGCTGGTGCTTTGAGAATTATGTCTTATTTGTGCAGGTTTAGCGGGCGCAGAAGCTGCACATCCCTTTAGTGAATTTGCTTCAGTGTCCAGTTTATTAGGAACACCTACTGCAGTCCTGTAATAAATCCTCCATCATGAAGGTTCTACTGTTCAGTTTGTGTTGAAACAGTTTCAGAGGTGTTTCTGTTCTTCATCCTGCTCTCACTGACTGAACACCAGAAACATCTGTCAGTATGACCTGATCAACAACTGCAGCATCAACACCTCCGTACACATACACTCTTTTCATCTGATATAAAACTCTGATTGACTCTGACTGACAGTGAAAACTGATGGTCGCAGTGTAAAAGGAGCCGGATGTCGTTGATGTGACAGAAACGACCTGAGAGCAGCTGAAGACGAACAACATGTCAGAGTCGCTGCTCGTTTGAGGTTTCATTAATGTTTCATCTGACCGTCTGACTCAGACTGACGTTTGACTTTATCGGGCTCATGCAGGGACCACACACACACACACACACACACACACACACACACACACACACACACACACACACACACACACACACACACACAGGTAAACACACTCAGCAGGATTCAGCGGTTAACCCAGAGCTTGAGTCCGACCGCAGAGTAAAGAGAGACTGAAGGAGCTCAAACAAACTGAAGCAGCCTGAGCTTCTAATTAACAGAAAAGATTTAGTTTCTAATCTGTGTTTTCAGAGCGCAGCAGGTCAGGAGAGAAAAACAAAAATCATAAATCTTTAAGTGTTCTGAAACTCCTGGATCCTGGAAGAGTGAACTGTTTAAACTGACGGCTCATGTTGAGACAGACGCAGCTGTGAAGTTAAACACTGATTTGAAGCTTTGCAGGAGAAAAAGTTTTGATATCCATGTTAACTCTCATATCTGTGTGGTAAACATGAAGCTGCAACCAGGACCTGGTTAGCTTAGCTTAGCTTAGCTTAGAGACTGGAAACAGCTAGCCTGGCTCTACCCAAAGGTAACCAGTCTGCCTACCAGCATCTCAAAAGCTAAATAATTAATGTGTTTCCTCCTGAAAGTCCCCAGTCTTGACCCTCACGCTGCTCTCAGGTACAGGCAGCTGCAGACACAGACCCAAGGTGAGTCTGAGGGCACATTCACACTGGCGCTACTTGGTCCGCTAATAAGAACCCTGGTCCGCTTGAAAACTGGGGGTCTCGGTTCACTTGCAAGTGAACCCTGGTGCGGTTCGCTTACAGTGGGAAATGCAAACGGACTATCCAATGGACCAAAGAGAGGAGGTGACGTAGGGCGCAGTGCATACGTGTAATTTACGAACATATATGTGATCTGGAAACTTTAAATCCTTGCAATACCTCGCTCGGCATCTGTTTAACCACAGCAGCACGTCGTAGTCTCTCGCTCTCTGTCGTCTTTTTTGGTACTGCTGCATTCGCCTCACTTACAGAGCAACATGCTGGGTGAGGATTGGAAGGGCAGCTGGGTTTTCTTCTTCCTCATGCTTTTTTTCTTCCTGGTCAGTGGTCGTTTCGGGCAATACCGCCCCCCACGTTGCCCAGGCGGTTTGGTCCGCTTTAAAAAGTGCAGTGTGAAAGTGAACCGAACCAAATGAAGATGTGAAATTTTTCAGCATTCCCCGCCCAATCGAACCGAGTCCCCCGGACTATCCTGGTGTGAATGCGCCCCGAGTGAGACAGAGGACGCTTCCTGAAGGAAGAGAGGCTTTGCTGAGATCAGACCCTGAGATAACGTTATCTTATGCCTTCTGCTCTGAAGTGGTGAATTTACAGCTCACAACTCAACACAGGATTTATACTGCTGCATTGAATCAAGGCCGCACCTGCAGCGTAGGCTCCATGTAGACGTGTTAAAAAATGCGAAGACAATAAAACCTCCATGAAATAGCATTTGAAGTCTTGTGTGTGATTTATCCTGGCTATGTAAATTGTCAATCAGTCAATCAGTCAATCAATCAATCAGTGCCTTTGTCCCTGCACAGCTGTACCATGAAATTAGACATCTCCAGTGGTACATACAGAAATTAATTTACTAATTTAAATAACATGAAAGACTACACATGAGAATGAAGACAACAAATCGTGGCATTAGAGCAGAGTGAGTACGGTGAATATTTGCAGTGATTAAATATTGCACACAGTCAGGATCTTCTCTTTAGACGTTACTGCACATATAAGCCTGAGCTAACAGCGTTAGCATGTTGTATTTGTGGGGAAAACGTGTCCAGGAAAAGACAAGTGTTTTGTCTGTGAGTGTTGTGAGTTATAATGGAGCTGAACTCTGTACTCCTGTTTAATATTGTTGCTATGACGCCATGTTTTATGTGTTTTATGTGTGTTTTGAATCAAACTTTACAGCACTTCATCGAAACTCAAGACAGTGGTGAAGAAACCCCGACGCTAACTAGTGTTTTGGAGGTGTAACTGCAGAGTGACACAGAGACACAGAGACACACAAGTATAAATACTCACAAAGACTAAGCTCTGCGTAGAGCCCACACAGAACTATAAACCTGTCTTAATACGTCACAGTCTCTGGCTTGTGTTTGGTATCTAGTGATGGCAAAAAGTGTTGCACATTTATGATCCATCATTAGCGTAGTTAGCACACATTAGCTCAGAGGGCTAGTGTGCCCTGTTTACTGTATGATGTGAATGTCACTGCCACCCTGAACGTCCAGCTGAACCCTGTTAAAACTCTCAGCTTCATATGGAGCTAAAGGAGCCAACAGTCAAACATTTGTTCTGAACAGCAAAATCTTATTTGACAGACATCATTCTGAGTTTGATGATTAACACTTGCTGTCACATTTATACATTTCTGTTTGTGTCTGGATCAAACAGACAACAGTCGACAGCTTTCTGTTCATTTATTTGTTCATTTTTTGTTTCTTGCTTTAAGTTTGAGCTGTTTTCTGATCCAAGCTGCCGAGGTCTGAGTTATAGAGGCAGCTTAATAGAAGTGTCAGTTAATGTGAGTGTCTGTTGTACCCTCAGGTCGCCTATAGGAAAGAACTCAGTTTGAACAAAAGGCCCAGTGCTGCGGCTCACACCCTGCTCGCATGACACTGTTTCACTGAGGCAGTTACGTCACACATGATCATATCGACTGTCAAAACCATGAAACCCAGATCTAAAACTGACCTTTACTGTACGTGCAGACAGTGTCTGAGAAAGGTCTGAAACATTTCAGTCAGTTACAGGCCGGTAACTCAGACACCTTCCTCCTCCTCCTCTTCATCTCTTCTGTCTGAATCACTGAGTTTCATGAGAACAATGTTTCTGTTGTCCTGAAAACGTGATTAAAGATCTTCAGATCAGCTGTAAAGAAGCTTAAAGAGTCCTTACAGTTCATCTGAGAGGGGACGCAGCTCTCTGGGGTCGTACCGGCTGGGTCCGGTGCCTGCAGCCGCTGAGCCTCACAGGAATGTGAAAGCTTTTACAGTAAAACTCTCTGAGGTGAACAAAGTATGTCACAGACAAACGCTGTTGTTTTTTGAAGTGAGCAGCAGAGCGGAATCGTGGAAATGATGCTGATGAGACAGAGCAGCCGGACTGAGGCTGAGAAAACACCTCGGGTACTGACGGAGATCAAAGAGGCCGACAGGAGTTCTGCTGAGCCGACAGGATCGGTGCAGATGTTTCTCACCGTTCAGGTGTTCAGACACCTGCAGAGAAGGTGTATCTGTGTCCTGTTAGCTCCTGCAGCCGATCCTGCAGTCACATACAGACAGACGACATTTTGACGGTGACAGTCACGATAGGAAGAAAACATGCAATACACAAAATGATATCACTCGCTCCAGGATTTTGTGGGCTTTTTGTTTTGGGTCGTTACAGCCTCAAACTGCCCAATTTCACTACAGAATTTTCTGAAAATTATCAACACATGTTGCAAAGCTTTCAGGTGATTTTTGCTTAAAAACAAGCATCTGAAACCTTTTTTTTTATCCATCCATCCATCCATCCATCTTCATCCTCTTATCCGGGGTCAGGTCACGGGGGCAGCAGGCTGAGCAAAGTCCTCCAGACGTCCCTCTCCTCATCAGCACTCTCCAGCTCCTCCTGGAGGACCCCGAGGTGTTCCCAGACCAGATGAGATCTATAATCCCTCCAGTGTGTTCTGGGTCTGCCCCGGGGCCTCCTACCAGCTGGACCAGGAGGATCCTGATCAGATGTTGAACCACCTCAACATGAAGGAGCAGCGGCTCTACTCCGAGCTCCCTCCAGATGTCTGACTCCTCCCCCTATCTCTAAGGCTGAGCCCAGACACCCTACAGAGGAAACTCATTTCAGACGCTTGTATCTGTGACCTCATTCTTTCAGTCACTACCCAGAGCTCATGACCATAGGTGAGGGTTGGGACGCAGATGGACTTTGCCTTCCTGCTCAGCTCCCTCTTCACCCTGACAGTCGACACCTGCATCACTGCAGACGCTGCATCGAACCACCAATCCATCTCACACTCCATTCTCCCCTCACTGTGAACAAGACCCTGAGATACTTGAACTCCTTCTCTCGAGGCAGTAGCCCAGTTCTCCAGCAGAGAACCATGACCTCAGATTTGGAGGTGCTGACTCTCATCCTGACTGTTCACACTCAAACCGCCCCAGGTCATGCTGGAGGTCATGGTGTGATGAAGCAGATGCAAATGTGATGTCCCCAGACTGGACCCCTTCCTCCCAGCCTTGAGATCCTGTCCATGAATATCACAAACAGAATCAATGACGACGGACTGGTGGAGGAACAACACCCACTGAGAACATGTTTGACTTTGTGCTCAGTATACAGACACAGCTCTCACTTTGGTATCACGGGGACCGGATGGCTCGTAGCAACGACCTCCGTACCCTGTGTTCCCACAGTCTCCTTCACAGGACTCCCCGTAGGAAGTGGTCCTAAGCTTTCTTTAAGTCCACATACACATGTAGACTGGATGGGAAAGTCCCAAGACCCCTCCAGCAGCTCTGTGAGGGTAAAGAGCTGGTCCACTGTTCCACAGGACAGACAGAGGATACCGTCCTCATTCAGGAGAATATCACTGAGGAAACTAAGTGTTGTGAGGAAGGTTCAGAAGGAGGGGAAAGGACAACTTATTTTGTTTTTATAATTCATCAAGAAATTGAAGGCAGCTTGTTCCACTGAGAATGAAACCACACTGCTCGAGTTTCTGATTTCCACACTAACGTTACCACTAACCTGCGTTTAACCCAGCTCACCTTGATTCTTTCAGACTGTGCTGTGGACCCAACAGCCTCAGTCATGATGACTTGTTTGGTCTGTCGTTAAAGTGTTTCAGCTGTTCTCTGGATGTGTTTTATGATAATGTTAGAAAAGCATTTGTCGGTCGATGTCGTCGGTGTTCAGTCACAGCGCCGCAAACGATGCAGAACAGTTTACCCTGCTTTCCTGCAGAACGTCAGGGGAATGTCGTGCACCGTCTTTAACAGCAAGTTTTGTTGGTAAATGTGAGACATTCATGTCGCACTCGTCTGCATCCTCACAACTAGAAAGGAGGAAGTGAGTTTGGTGACGTTGTGCAGGGGGCTGCTATGATTGGTGAAACTCAAAGGAAACTACTCGACTGGAAAGAGCTGCAAAGTCACGCAGAGTTCACGAGGACTTGTTGAATTTGTGTCGATTGCTGTGATCGTGACATCACGACATCCTGGAAGGGACTGGTTCATTTAACTCAACAGTGAAGGCACCAATTACAAAGACAATGACTGTTACATGTTAAAGTTCACTTTTCTCCTGATACTCTTTTAGTTCACTAAAAAAATCCCTGAGTGCAATATCACACTCTTTTGTGATGTGGTTTTTTTTTTGTGTATGTTGACATCACAATGACAATTAAAAAAAAAAAACTTTAAACTGTGCCGCTCTTCTTTGAAAGATATTCACACGCAGGAAGATTTTAGAGCAACGTGCATTGAACAGCAGAACAAGAGAGAAAAGTTGCATCACTGTTCTACACTGAGCATAAAAACCAGGAAATGCAACGTCTGAATAAATGTTTTTACAACCAGAACAGCTGCTTCTTCATTTTGTTAACCAGCTAACTGGATGCTGAGATCAGATCAGGACTGCCGGCCTGCAGCCAGACTGTCCTGGAGACAAACTGCTGCAACATCTGGCTGCTGGAGCAGGAATTTCCCACCCTGGCTGTAAACAACATGACGTCAACAACACACACACACACACACACACACACACACACACACACACAGGACATGCTGATTTCCTCTGATGCAAACACCTCTGAGGGGTCAAACTTCCCGTCACACACTTCCTGTCCTGCTGTCACTGAACAGACACTCTGAGCTTTTTTATTCTCTGGACAGGAAACAACACAAACAGCAGCTGGAACAAAGCCTCACCTGGATTTTCATCTTTAAACTCATCAGCTACAACATTTCCCAAAGCTTCCATCACTCTTTAGACTTCCCGCTGCTGATTTCACTTGGTCTCTGTTAAACGTTCACATGCAGGTTTGTTTAATTCGCAGTAAAACTGAAGCACGTGTTGTTTTACTGGAACCAGTCTGGATCTCCTCCAACGTCTTCAGCCTGAGAAACACTGTCACATAACAACATACCAACCATCTTAAATCCTCACGTCTTACATAAGAGCTGCTCCGAACACAGAGAGGGCGAGAGTCACCAGAAACCGCAGGAAGCTCACGACAAACTCTTATTACACAACGTTTGGAGAAACTGAGGCTGGAAAACAATGAGGCCTGGAGTCAGAGACGAGGGAGGAGAGACTGCTGCGAGGGAAAGATGGAAGAAACTCAGCATCACGGGAAATATGACAAACATCAAACATGTCAGAGACTAAATTAAAGGCTCATTACATCACATTATGTTACATGGGTTCAGTGCTCATTAAACAAACACTGCGGAGGTTGGAAACTTCCCATCAATCCACTGCTGCAGGAAAACTTTTCATCTAAAGGAGAATTTGCTCCGACGTTCAGGCCTGCAGGCAAACAACTGTCCCAGAGCCTGAAGCCTCTGTTTTAATACTGAACTGACACTCAGTGAGGCACACTGCTGCCACCATACGACACCTCTGAGCTCTGACTTAGATTAACCCAAAAATATTTTTTCTTGTGCAGCATAAGGGGATGAAATTTTGAATTTTGTTGTGCAACCACGTGCTGTAGAATGATGATAAATGAACCTAAAGTAATCATATCAAAATCTATAGCTAGCTTACTGGCTAACCACTGGATGTTGACGTGAACGTTTCGCAGAGGTGGGCGGACCATGGAGAGCTGGATACAGCAGTCATTCCTATGAAAGTTGCTCAGTGGCACATGAAGTCAAAAAAGCTTGCAATCCAAAGTATGACGTCACACACATCCTCCTCACTGGGGGACTCATAGAGCCGGTGCACAAGAGACTGACAGCGGCTGAGCAGCTAACTTCTGGTTTAGCACTCCAATTGAATGAGGCAGGGTTAATTTTGTTGATGAAAACTATGACAAAAATATTTTGTCAAAGACCTTGTTTCCATGACGAAAACGAGACGATGACGAGCTAAAAATAGATCTTGATGATAAAAACTACGATGAAATCTGTGTTTCACTTTCGTTGACGAGACGTGATGTAAATGTTGGTGGTGGACTGTCGGACACTGTAATGATCTTCAGATGCCTGATGAGCGACAGGCTGGTAAACTCCAGTAAATAGTCTGCACCAGGATGTGAGCTGTAATTCAGCAGTAAATAATCAGCCGTGTGTGTCTGACTGTGGATGGTGGAGCTGCTGAATGGATCTGTGGCTGTTAGCAGTTAGCAGTTAGCTCCGTTCGCAGCCAGCGGCCGCCAGACTTCACAGCTTCACCCTGCAGGACTCCACTCAGTCCGGACTGGAGAAGGTTTCTGGGCTGATGGTGTTTGACAGGCAGGTAGGAGGCTCAGTTATCTGTGAGTGGAGCTGTGCTGGAAGTAAACAGGCTGAACTCAGATCAGTTTTCTCTGGCAGTCTCCTCTAAATGTTACCTGACCATTTGGATCAAAGTCCGACAATGAAATGGGTCGTTGCATGAAAAAAAAAAAAAAAAAAAAGATCCACTGATTTACAGAAGCCCTGCACTGTCCCTGGGGGGCAGAAGGAAGTGAGTGGTTCCTCTGGAATAAAAGCCGTCCTTGTTTCATGCCATACTTTGTTCAAATCTAAGAAACTAGAAGTCTTTTGTTCTGAAGAATCCGTTTGAAATGAGACCTCCTCACAGCTCAGAGTCAGAGAGTTTGAATCTTGTGATATTTATTGTGGAAACTCAGACCACAGTAACAATAATACAGAACACACTGCAGCTCTGGTGTCTACATCTCAGTATCAGCATCTCTTGGTTTTTCCACTGCAGAGCTGATTGGTGAATCGGAGCCAGATATGTCTGGGAGCTTCACCAGTCAAGTGTACCGTTACCAAACCAAAAACCCACTGAGCAACAACGGAAAAACTCTGTGAACAGAGCCAGCAGGGCGACGACGCGCTGCTCTAATGCAGTGGAAATAAAACCTCAACTATCAGGAGTGATTTTCCCTGAGGGATCAAAGCTGGAGGGACGGATGGAAAAGATGTGCCCAGGATATGAGAAACAGGATAACTGGATACGTTTTCCAATTTGAACAAATCCACTTCAGGAGGGGAAGAGCTTGCATGAGAAATCAGAAACAAAATGACAGCAGAGACGGAGCTTAGAGAGAAATCAGAGAAATGAAAAATGACATTGTCACTCTGCTGGGGGGGGGGGCCTCAAGATGTGTTCCACAAAGGGACTCATGCCTCCTAAAATAAAGATATGACAATGAAGAAAAACATCAAATATCAGTCCAACTGGTCTGTTTAACAGAAATATGAGAACTAAAGGAGTTTAATTTGACATCCTCAGACTCTGTCTTTATGAATCACAACATGATGGATCAGGGCCTGTAAATATTATTTAAAGGATGGTGTCAATGAGCATGTCGTGTCAGGTGAACCCAGTGAATACCTGATCTGTCAGAGCTTTACACTCTCACACATGTTAACACCAACACGCCAAACACAGTCACATGACTGCAGACGGGGAAGAGGGCGAGCGAGGGGGTTTATTATGATGTGGGAAAAAGAGACAGAGAGTATTATGGGAGTAATTGGAAGCAGCTGTTGAGGGAAACACTGATCCTGGTTGGTTGTTGGTCGGGCTGAGAAGCTGCTCTGAGATCAGCGGCAGGGTGACGTAACACAGTTACACACTGAGATCCACAAACAGAGTCTCAGGTTACAGACACACTGCAGCATCTGCCTCTCTGTAAAGGAACAACCCGCTGATTCTGCATCTGAACCTGAAAACTACGACTCCTAAGATAAGATAAATCTTTATTGTCTCCCTTGGGAGAAATTCATTTTGGACAAACAAGAGATTCAAAGCGCCACAGCCGCACAGCCATCCCAGATCCATGCCCACATATACAATCAAACCACAATTGACATACAACACATAATCCATATATTCCCCCCCAATCCATATTGCACCTTGCTCATAAAAAATATACAAAAACTATGTCCTGAAAAATGAAATGATTGCACAATGCCCTGTTCAGAAATTAAGAAATTAACCACAGCAGCAATGGCCTATGCCACATTATTGCACGTTCCCCTCTTCTCACAGCAGTGCCCTCACACACATCCACTTCATGACCTGCTGTTAAGTAGCTTGATTGATAGTGGGATAAATGAGAATTTGTACCTGTTTAACTTACAGTTGGGTACCCTGTACCTTCTGCCTGAAGGCATCAGTTCATACTCCTTGTAGAGGATGTGATTCGGGTCTGTGGTGATTTTTTGACCTTGTTTCTTAACTGTCTGTTCAAATATCTCCTGTAGGGAAGATGGGGGCAGCATGCCAATTATTTTACCTGCCCTTCTGATCAGGTTTTGGAGTTGTGATCTGAATTTGACGGTCAGGTTACCAAACCATGTTGAGATTCCATAGCGGATGATAGTTTCAATGGCTGCTCTATAAAACAGTAGCAATACATTTTTATCTACACCATGGACCCTGAGTCTGCGCAGAAAATACAGACGTTGACTGACTCTTGAACAAACATAATCAACATGATAAGCCCAATGTAACTGAGAGTCAAAATGAATACCTAAATACTTGTGTGCTGTAACCTGCTCAACTCTCTCCCCATTCATCAACACAGCACTATGATCACCAATGGACCTGGGATCGAACACCATTTCCTTCGTTTTTTTGACATTTAAAACCAGATTATTTTCCTCACACCACACCTGGTGATGTTCATAAACATGCTGAGACTTTATTACTTATTATTAACGATGTTTAAAGCCTTGTTTTATTTTTATTTTCAAAAACTGATTAATTTTGGTGTATTTGTTATTGAATATTAAATATTCAAAGTAGGCTGCAGCGGCCCGTGGTGTCGTGGTACACCAGGGTATGCATGACAGATACTGCGATTGGGATATGAGTCACGGTTTTAGTGGGATGTGGTCATTTTTGCATTTAATGATGTTGATGTTATTCTTTCTGAGGTTGGTATCAAACGAGCACGTTCACTGATGTCTGGAGTATGTAGAGAGTACGTGCAGCCTAGAGGAGCGTATTTAGACATCCCAGTGCTACACGTTTCAATCCTGCCAAAAATAAAGATGCTTCTTTTTCTATTAAACAGAAGATGGCGACAGTGAGTGGTAATATAACTGGATAACGTTACAGGATTAGTGAAAAATCGTGCAGCAATGACAGACTAGTTCGTGAAGGTTAGGCTCAGGTTATGTTCAGCTCGTTGGCTGCAGCTGCATCACTGCAGGTAGAAATCACCTCGTACCATGACATCACTTATTTTTACTTTAATCAACACCAGTTATCTTCATACAAACGTTGGTGTCATGGATCATGTCAGCTGGGGAAATAATTAGGTAGCCAACCAACAAATCTACTCAGATGGCATTTCATTAACGATAATATTTGCGAGCCAGCTAGCTGTAACTAAACTATGCTGTCTTGCTTTGGCGCCGGCTGCTTCGTAACGTTAGCTGATGAATTAACCAGTCAGATCAGCCCGGGATGAATTAAATGACTTTCCACACCAAAGACAGTATTTGGCTGCGTCAGTCAGCTAGCAATGTGTCCACGGACAGCAGCTCAGACATTAGCTGCTGGAGCTACTGAAATTCAGCCAGTGCAAACTGCAGGGTTCACAGCGTGCTCATTTCACCGCTGCAGACTATAACGGGACACAGCGTGTGTGGACTCTGTTGCAGTGGATCCTGGTTGTTTGTCAGCAGACTCCATTTCGTAGCTAACGTTAGCTAGATTTGTACACTGTTAGCGCTGCAGCAGAGCTAAAGTGAAGCAAGGCACTCGGGAACGCACATGACATCACATCCTTTGGATTTTGGGGAAAAATCTGTCCTGAGTCCTTTAACAGAGACACCTGTCCACAGGCTGCTGGAGGCAACTGAGAAAGCCAGTGACAGTGTTAGTATTGAGGTCACATGACAACCTGTTCACCTGTTGGCAATCACAAATGATTCACACATTAAAAAAGCTTTCTACAGAACCTTTCAGAACAAGCTGATCTTGGAGCGTTGATGGACTGTAAACAGGAAGTAGGATGTTGCTTTGGAGCCAGTTGGTTAGCTGTGGGCTATGAGTTGGGCCTCGGTTTTGTTTAGGCTACATTTATTTATATTTCATCAAAGTGTCACCATGAAAGCTCTGCAGCATCATCTCTGAGCGCTCCTGTTGGCAGTGTGGACGCACAGACAGCTGTCAGTGGAGGAAACATTCTCAAGAAACTGTGACTTCTAGGGTGGATTCATGAGCATTTCTTCACTGTGGGCATCAGACATAATAACATCTTTAGGACATGTCAGCCACACTGAGTCTAAAAATATCTGTTTATGTTTGTTCAGATCTGAGTTATGACTCTGAGAAAGAGTGTGACTTCTGACACAGATTGCAGCTCACTCTGTTCTTTAAGCCTCAGTTTGTTTTACATCATCAGATTCAGATTCTTCGTCAGACACTGGAGACGTAACAAGCACCGACTGATGTGTCTTTGAAAGCAGCATCTCATGTTAGCCATGCAGCTCTGTATCTCAGGAGTTACGTCCATATTCTGCACTCAAACGCACCATAATGGCAGCTGAGGTTCGCAGCACATTTCATGGTCATGTTGAGCTTTTTCCACCAGCGTCTGCAAAATGCCCCCCCACCCCTCCTCACCCTCGCCCCTCCAACATGCTAACCAAAGCCTCTCAGTCCTGTGGGCAGATGACTCCTGAAATTACAGCTGCAGGCACCAAACAAACCTCATTATCATGAGCTGTACGCTACACTTTCCTCCGTCCGCTGAGTAATCAGAGCTCGATGAATGAGTCTGTGTGATGTCTTTATTTATCCTCCAGGAGATTGCTCCATTATTCAGACGCTTACTCTGCTGGTTTGGAGAAAATTGCAGAATTACAGAGTGAAAAGTGCGTCTCTCGTCATTATCTTTTTGCTGCGACAAACCTGCTCCATTAAAGACACTTTCAACTGACTGAAATCTGAAGTGTTTGGAGTCTTTAAATTTAGCAGCCTGAAGCTCAGCTGAGCCCACAACAGACCCGTCCAAACCACAAGCTGGAAAAAAAGGAACAGCAGTGGTTTTTGCCAAGAACAGTGTTGGCCTTGTTAAATTTGGGTGAAGGTATGCTGGTCGACAGCTCCGTCCACTTCCTGTGTTGACGTTGAGGAGCGTGGAGCTCAAAGAGGCTTTAATTCACCTGCATGTGAGTCTGAGAGTCACAGAGCGTCCTGACAATGACTTCACACAGAAACACCAACAAGTCAGAGTTCCCACAGCTGAAGGCCAGTTATAGTAAAGCCTTCTGATGCCCCGGGATCAAGTTTGAGACCAATTAAAAGCCCCTTTTACACTGCCAGATTTTCCACGAATGTTTGGCTGTTTTGCCGGCAAGCTGCAAGCGTTTACACACACAGAGCCGGATTGGCGAGTTGATCCGAGGTGCCCAATTTTCCCCCTCATAGGGTAGTCATATTGGCGGAACGGTTTTAGTATAAACAGAGCGAGGCGGCTTTCCGCCTCGGGAGGGGCTGTTGATGACTTGTGGGAGGGGCTGTTGATGACGCCACACGTTCGACCCCCTGACATGGACTTCAAACCAGGAAACAGCTGATAGCAGGAATGAGCATCTAGCAGCACTAAGGAGACGCAAAGCAGAAGATGAGCAACTGGGGAGATAAAGAATTGTGCGCCCTCCTTGCCCTCGCTAACGAGGAGGCCATTAACCGTCAGATGACGGGAACCGTGAAGGACGGGCCGATGTACAAGAGAATCACCGAAGGACTGACCAGCTGCAGCTTTCCTCGGTACGTCACCGTTTACGTCACACGCTGAGCTGCACGTTCTGTTACTAGCTCCGCCCCCCATTGCCCCGAAAAAGGCACATTCTGTATAAACAAAAGAAGGCAGGCGGCATTTTGCTGCACTCCCCGATTTTGTTTTTATACTGCCAATGCTGAAAGAAGAGGGACTGGGCTTTCCTGCTAATTTGTGCAATTCCTGTGTAAAAGAGGTTAAAGACAAAACTAAAGTGTCTGACAGTGAAAACATGGACGCTTCACACACAGCAGATCTATACAATCAGCACAGTTTCAAGATTAGAGTCACCAATTCAGTATCTGACCAAATGTCTCCCCTTCTGTTCCTGAGATATGAGGTTAAAACATGATGATGTCACAGTCAAGCTGACCTTTGACCTTTGACCACTGACCACCAAACTCTAATCTGTTTATTCTTCAGTCTGAGTGGACGTTTGTGCCAAATTTGAAGAAAGCTCCCTCACAGCCTTCTTGAGATATGACGTTTACAAAAATGGGACGAATGCAATATACAGACGTCTAATCAGTCCATCGTTGAGTCCAGGTGGACTTTGCTGCTAAATTTGAAGGAATAACCTCAAGGTGTTCGTGAGATGACGTATTCACGAGAACAGGATGGACAGACATACGTACGGATGGATAACCTAAAAACATAATGCCTCCAGTCAACTTGGTCTCACTCTGAAGACGTCGAAATCCGGCACTTGTTCAGTGACTTCCAGCGTCAGACACCAAGAAAAAAAAAGTCCTTTTATGATGACATGATACGTGGCCGGTCACGATTATTGTTTAACAGCGCCCGGCAGTGTCAGGGAGAAATGCACCAGGACAACATCAAAAGTAGGGCGGGTGGGATGGATCCAACACCAACTTTCCCCCAGGAGGCCGGTGATCACTGCCTCTAAGATTGTAAAGCCAAACCATGTTCTCTTCTCCTAAACCCAACCACGTGTGTGTGTTGTTGAAGGAAAAAAACATCAGTTGGTGGTGCTTTTATTTTGAAAGAGACTGGGTACCTTGGACGCCATATGTGGACATGGAAAGTCCATGACCAAATGTGGACATGTGACGAGGTCACAGTGAGGTCGTGTTGCTATCACCGGTGCAGAGGCATAAAAACCACAGATGTCATCAATTATTCTGAGATTTTTAAATGTTATGTCAGAAAAAACAATTCATAACATCCTGTGTCCCATATCTGAGCACTGTTTCAGACCTTTGAAAGACTGATTTGAGAGATTTTACTACCACTTAAGGCCTTATCTTTAATACATTCAGTGCCTTTTCAGACTTTTTAAGAATCAGCAGGACTCCTGTGAATCAACTGGAAACCATTTACTCCAAAATATAAAGTATCTTCACCTCAGTAAGTCTCTGCCTCATCATCAGATATGTATCTACACGTCAGGGCTGAAACTTTAAGTCTTAAATCTCGGCTCTGTGACCTTCTTACATTCCCTTATTGATCTATAGTCTGATTAAGAATGTTACAGATCCAGGTGAACCTCCCGCCTGTCCCAGTCTGATCTTCAGACTCCATCATGGTGATAATGGGATCCAGTTAGCCTCATTAGCCAGCAGCTGCTTCACTCTGCAGCGATGGCGTTCAGCTCTGCTGAGTCAGATCCTGTCGGCTCGGTCTCGTGCCTCAAACACAAACAAAGCCTCTTGGTTGTTGGATCAGACGGCTTAAAGACGGCCAAGCCTATCGGCTGTTTCCATCGTGCAGAAAGCGGCGGTCTCGCACGACAACATGGAGGTTAATTAGGTAGAAAATCCACCGCACATTCCAGCTGAACACAGAGGCCCTTCTTCTTCTGCTGCTGCTGCGGCCACGCTGGGCTTCCTGCCCGCCATGACGAGAGGAAAAACAAACCGCTGGCTTCACCTCCACTATGTCTGTGTGTGTGTGTGTGTGTGTGTGTGTGTGTGTGTGTGTGTGTGTGTGTGGACAGCTGAGGTTCTGTCAGGTGTTTCACTGCAGCCACAGAGACAAATGGTTTTCCTCAAAAGTAAAACTTTAAAATCTCCAGCAGTTCAACAGTAGCTCTTTGAACACAGAGGTGGTGCTACAGAGCCGCTAAGAACTCCCTTACTTATGCCAAATTTGCATTTTTACACAGAACCAAACAACACCGGCATCATGTCGCTCCAGTTTGTGATTTTAGACAGGCATGACATGCAACACGACCGCGTCTGCCTCTAAGTATGACAGAAAACATACGTGTCGGCAATAAACAACAACATCATGTCAATAACAGTCATTTAGCGTCCCTGTTCTATGCCAGGAGCTCCTGGACCTCATTTTCACTGGTAGCTGCTAACTGCTAACAGCTGCTGTTGCAATCTCCTGCAGTGAGTCGCACAATAACACAATGCCAAAATGTCACACCCATGATCCCGCCCTGCTGGCTGCCCCTCTTACACAGACGTTGTTTCGGTGCCATTTCTACCTCCCCTGGTGGCTCAGAGGCAAGACAACTCTGTCACCCATTCTCGATCACACCTTATATACTGGACAGCGAGGCAGAATAACAGCATGTAAAAGGCTCTGGTGTCTCTGCTGCTGCTGTTCAGTTTTATTCTATATGGTTTTAAAAATATCCAAATTTAATTGAACGGGTTTTACTAAAAAACTTTAACACACACAAAAATAGTTTATAAACCACTGATCTGATCCAAGTTTCAGTTTGGATTATCAATTATTGGATTATTATTCTTTGCAGGAAGCTTCCAGTTGGATTTGAACAAATATTAAATCAAACTGACGTCTTCAACATTTTTAAATTCAACTTGTTGAACCTGCAGAAACCTCAACATGAACGTCATGTGAGACTGAAGAATGAAGAGAGAATGAGATGGTGTCTGAGTCTGGTCATCAGGAACAAGAGAACAAGTAATCATGAAGGAGGTGACGTCTATATGTTTTATCACGTCTAACAGTATCAGTACGGAGCACAACTCAAACTCGAGCTCTCAGCAGTCGGTACAAACATCAGAGTGTCGCTGAAGTCGACTCTTTTCTCTCTGAGCAGCATAAAAACTCGACTCCCCGTGAAAACAGCACGAGTCAACAGAGTCCTCTGTGAGGCTGTAAACAGACTCTCATTAACACTCAGCGGACTCTAATGAGGTCCACTCAGTATTCACTGACATGCTGTTTAACTGAGGCGACATCTGGAGAGCCTGACTCAACGCTCTGCTGAGCGAGCTTCACTCTCACTGGTCACACTCAACAAAGAGCTCAGGAGGATCTCTGCTGTCCCACATGTCCCACATGTCCCACTGGTCACTGAACTGTTTCTCTTATTGATCTCTGAAGTCGCCGTTATCTGAAAATAAATCCTCCTTCACATCAAAGATTGATCTCCTTCTGTCACGATGACGTTTCTGTGAGAATCAAACAACCTGCAGAGAGAAAATCCATCACACTGACTGTTTACTCAACATCTCTAAGTCAGATCATCTGTGTGGGACGACTGGTGACTGTGGTTTCAAACCATTTTCAGCACATGACCCATTAAAACATGTCTACTGGCAACCCATTCTGACCAGCTGCATGTTTGTTTGAGGGGTTTATCCACAGTCAGTGTGTGACCTGCAGCAGGTGTCAGTCAGCAGTTTGGAGAAGCAGACTGGAATATCACATCAGAAGCTACACAGTGTCTGCTGTGGACGGGGACGCAGCAAAATGTCTTTTAGACACCTAAAAAAAAAATCAGTATCAGTTTAAGTGTTCGCTGTTATTTTCACCACTTCACCTTAAAGTCAGCCAGTCATCTGCAACAGGAAAGGCATTTAAGGTTTCTGCTTCCCCAAAAAAAGCTGCCAGACTTCAATGTCAACGAGAATCACCACCCTGTGGTTGTCTGACTCCGCCCACCAGTCCAGTGTCTCTGACAGTCTCCATCCATGTCAGTGAAAACATGGACGCTTCACACACAGAAGATCTATACAATCAGCACAGTCTCAAGGTCACACAGACTTGACCTTTGACCTCCAAAATCTAATCAGGTCATTGTTGAGTCTAAGAGGACGTTTGTGCCAAATTTGAGATTTCCTTGAGGCGTTAAGGTATTGTGCTCACAAGGATGGGACGTATGCACAGACAGACGGACAACCTGAAAACATAACACTTCCAGCCACAGCTGTCAGCGGTGCAGAGACCTGGTCCACAGTTTGTTTTGTCCAACTAACGCTTCACACCTCAGATATTCAACAAACTATTTCAAAACACGGAAAAGCTGCAACTTCTGACGTGTGAAAGTCAGAGACCAGAGGAGGCTTCTGACTGATCAACGACTGAACCGATGCCCACAGCTGTCACTCTGTCTCAGCTCCGCAGCGTGCCCAGGGTCAGTCACTGAAATAAATAAAACACCTTTAATACTCCTGATAGTTTCGTTGAAACAAGGACCCAAACCATCTGATGTAACGACGTCAGGTTCAAACTCTACACACAGACCAGCAGGACAGACGCTCCTCAGCTTCAGGTTTCCTCTCAGAGTTTATTTCTCCTGCGGTTAAAGTCTGTTCAAACATTCCGACGTCCTGCTGAAAGCAAACACAGCGGCGGGTGGGTTTCAGGACACAGACGAGCAGTGTTCGGCCTGCTGGGGCGTTGCCCCGCCGCCACATAACCACATCACCACACCGCCACCTGAGCTGCTCACCTTACAACACAAACACCCGGGTCAAACCACGTCAGGAGCAGAGGAGGAGGAGAAGCTCCGCAGCACTGAGGTGGAGAACAAACACAGCGTCAGGTTTAATATAAGCGAAATCTCTGAAAAAGAGGTAATGAAAATCATCTGCGCGCTTAACAAATCCAACACCAAGGATGTCCATGGACTTGTTATAAATTTTTTAATAAATCACAAGGAGTCTCTGGTTTGTCCCATCACACGGTTGTTAAATCTATCTATTAGGCACTCTGTTGTCCCGACCAATTGGAAGGTGAGCGTGGTAACTCCAATCTTTAAATCAGGGAGTAAATCTGAATTAAACAACTACAGACCAATCAGTATTCTTCCGGTCTTATCTAAAATAATAGAAAAATGGGTAGCTACAAAGCTAATAGAACATCTCAATAAGGGTCCCACAACATTACACCCGATGCAGTTTGGATTCCGGGCTCACCATTCCACAGAATCGGCTATGACTATGTTTATGGAAAGAACTAAGTGCCTTTTAGATAAGAACAGCTGTGTGGGAGCTGTTTTCCTGGACCTCAAAAGGGCATTTGACACCGTTGACCACCAGTTACTGCTAACCAAGCTATCTAAATTCAATTTCTCTGCACAGGCCCTTGATTGGTTTGGATCCTATCTTGCAGATAGAAAGCAGTGCGTGGTGGTCGACGGTGTCAGATCCCCTTGCCTGGACTGCCCAGTAGGGGTCCCTCAAGGGTCAGTACTTGGTCCTTTATTGTTTTCCATGTATATTAATGATTTTTTTGATGTCTGTGAAGGTGTCCATGCCCAGCTCTATGCGGATGACGCGGTTATTTTTACCGCTGCAAAAAACACAACAGAGGCGGCTCAGAGTCTCACAATAGTAATGGGTAAAGTCCAAGACTGGCTCACCAAATCATGTCTTTCCTTAAACGTCAAAAAAAGTGTCTGTATGTATTTTGCAAAACAACCACCAAAAATCACTCGATCTGGTGTGTTTCTGGGAGGAGAGGAGCTCTCGTTGGTAAACGAGTTTAGATATCTCGGAGTCATCCTGGACTCGACACTCTCATTCAGGAAACACATTAAAAAGGTGTCCAATTCGGTTAAACACAATCTGGCAAACTTCAGACAAATAAGAAACTCATTAACTAATGCTGCAGCTCTGATGTTTTTACACTGCATGATCTTCTCACACATTGACTACTGTTTCACTAGCTGGGCATTGGCATGTTCAACAGCACTCAAACCAATAGAATCCCTTTATAAAAAAGCTTTAAAGACACTGGACAAAAAACCTTACTCGTATCACATCTGCATTATCCTCAAAAAGTACAATTTTCTAAGTTTTGACAGCTTCAAGGTTTTTAAATTTGCCTGCGCAATGTACAAAACTCTTCACGGTCTTGCTCCTCCACCTCTGAAAGACTTTATAAAAAACAGGACTGTCAGGGGCATGAACACCAGGGCCTGCGACAGAGGAGACGTTGAGATCCCTCCCAGATGCACCACATTTGGCAGAAATGTGTTGTCTGTCCTGGGGGGGGACATTTGGAACAATCTTCCCTCCACAATAAGGGAATGCTCGACTTTCTCTGCTTTTAAAGGAAAGCTCAAAGACTGGTTAAAGAACAACCAGAAGTGTGTCCACTAAGTAGACAGATGCTTTGAAATGTGTGCTTGGAAATGTAAATTTGAAATTATGTATTTTGTATTTTGTAATTGTATTATTGTGTTATATGTACTTCCATGTTTTTACACTAGGCAATTAACATCCTGCCCAGGGACTACAGTTGAAAATTAGCTAATCAGCTATAAACTGGCACATTTACAGAAATGTTCATCAATGTGCACTGTCCCTGAACAAATAAACTTGAAACTTGAAACTTGAAACTTGAGGACTGCTTCATAGCTTTACCTGTTTCACCCAAACACACCACAGAAAACCCTGCTCTCTGATTGGTCAGCAGTTAGACTACCTGTCTAAACCAGGTGTATTAAACTGCAGGTAACCACAGCAACAGGCTCCTGTAAATGATCTGACATGTTACAGTAACTGAACAATGACTGAGACTCACCTGAGACCTGACGTGAGCTTTAATCGTGGCCGCCGCTCACGTCCACTCCGATAAACACAGAGCTCTGCGTGGAAAGAACTGTGCGCCCAGCTATCTGTTGGATGTTTGTTTTATGAATGACGGAGGTTCTGTGGTCCACATACTTTTAGCTACTACACTGTGTGTGTGTGTGTGTGTGTGTGTGTGTGTGTGTGTGTGTGTGTGTGTGTGTGTGTGTGTGTGTGTGTGTGTGTGTTGGGGGTTCAGGTCTTGAACTCGTCTCCCTGGAGGTTTCTGGAGCTCTGCAGGACTCCACTTAGAGTTTAATGTGTCTCACAACAAAGAGCCCCGGGGCATGCTGGGAGTTATTCAGCAGGGTTTCCTCTAACAGAGACACAGCTGCTGGATTTCATGCTCACTTTCATGCTGTTAAACATCCAGAGAGGAAACACAAAATAAGATGCCGCATGATGCACACTGCCCCTGGGACCAACACAGGGAAATTAAACTGAATAAAATCATAATAAGACTCATGATTAATAACTTCTTCTAGAACTTTAAAGTCCCGTCCACACAGCAGCTGAGCTGGAAACACACTGTCAGAGGTGGAGAGCAGTAACTCCCTGCACCCTGACAGCTTCCTGACTGAATTCAAGAACAAAGCTTGTTCGAAACGAGAGAGACTCTGGGGTCGATTGTCATGATCACTCAGTGCATTTACATGCAGCTGGAGAGAATCAAATTATTCGCTTAGTCCAACTGAAACTGGACTATCTGTAGCTCGACTAACACACCTAGATAATTGGATTGTAAATCAAACTATTGCTGCATGTATCCACTTAGTCCGACTGGAGTCAGACTCGGCGTTCTGCACATGCACCACTTTTTCTTTCGCGGCCTTTCACCCTGAAGAAGAAGGAGATGATGTAGCAGCAGTTCACTCCCAGAAAAACAAACAAACAAACACCATGGCGACCGAGAAGCAGAAGACGCACTTCTGGACGGACGAGGAAACTACATTCATGCTCCGACAGCTAAAGGAGCTAAACATGTTGAAGTTTATGGATGGTAGGAAAACGAGAAATTTAATTTATTATTCCTCTTCAGGTCATTGGAACTAGTTCAATACGCACTATATTAAAAAGGACACAGCGCCACCTATGGAGGTGGAGTCAGACGTACTTGGTCAGAAATTCGATATCTCTTCTGCATGTATACTCAGACAAGATAAGAAGTCCGACTTGACTGATTAGCCGAGCTATGAGCTTAACTCCACTACTGCCTGCATGGAAACGTACTGACTGGTGAGCACAGAGCAGCAACCTGCAGTTCCTCTAATGTCCACCTGAGGCTGGCTCCAGGACCGAGTCGTCCCCACAGACCTCCATGTTAGAAAAAGGAAAATTAACATGTTTACAGTCTGACACAAAAACAGTTTTGGTCTTTAAAGCTAATTTCACTTCAGGGTTTGATCCATTCACTCCGACAACACTTGGACAGTCCAGAGGAGCTGCATGCAGCGTTCTCACACATTGTCATGAACATTTAAAAACTTTCCATGACTTTTTAAGGACCTGTAATATTTTCTTCTTGCCCTACTCACCTAACATTTTTCAAACATGTCACATCCAAACATAACTTCAGTCAGCAGGCACATGTGGAGGAAGAGACAGAGCGCTGGGAGAAAATGAAGAAACGTATATGTGACGTTGAACAAAACGTCGTCACGCATCAACACGTCAGAGCTTCATTACTTTGACAGCTGCAGAGGATTAAACTGCTGTTACGGTACTTTACATGGAACTGACGATTATTGGAACAACTTCAGTGCACACAACAAAATTCCAGGACTTTTCCAGGTTTTCCATGACTGTGGGAACCCTGTGCAAGATTGAATTATTTCATCAGAACAAAACAGGAAGTTAGCTGCTCAGCTGGAGGATTCTCCGCTGCACCTGAGAGGTCAAACAGTCGTGGCCTCGTGTGCCGCTGAGCAGCTTTCAGAGTAATAAACGTGGTGCTGCCTCCAACACTGTATCCAGCTCTCTTTATACACTGAGACCGTTTCCATGACGACAGAGAAAACACATTTATTAAAACCAGACTTTTAAAATCCATGTGAACATGTTGGTGTGAGTGAGATGGTCCTAAAGTGAATGAGTCACAGTAGTGCTGTGCGATATTACGATATATATCAGAGTGCGATAGAAAAATGTCGACCGTACGATATAATCCTCTATCGTTTATATCGTAATTTTAACGTGTGGGCTGTGGTTAGCTCGGCTAATGTAACTGCAGCAAAGCTACTGCTTTGTGGCAGCAGTTTATGTCACCTGCAAGAACTCCTTTACGGCACTGCTAACGTTTTCATCCATGCATGCGAGAGCCAGCGGGAGTATGGACGTAAACAACGTAGCAGAGAGGGAGAGCACAATGGACGCTGAACCAACAGAACAGAAAGAGGAATTGGTGCCAAAAAGAGGTAAGGGGAACTCCATTGTTTGGCACTGGTTTGGATTTAAAAAGGCACACACCGACCAGAAAACGGTAATCTGCAAAACATGCCGCCAACAAGTCGTTACTAGCGACTCGAACACGTCTAATCTTTTCTATCACTTAAAGACACGGCATGAAGAACAGTACAGAGACAGCGTTAAAATGCGACAAAGTACTAAAGTTAAACCACGAAGTGATGAAAAGAAAAACACACACCAAATGAGCCTGAAAGAGTCGATGTCCAAAGGCACTGTCTATGACAAGCAGTCCCGCAGACACCACGAAATTACAGATGCCATCTCTAAATTCATGTGTGTCGACATGGCATTCATTTCATGTGTGTATAAAGTAAAAATACTATATCGGGATATATATCATTATCGGGATATACATTTTTGTCCATATCGCACAGCTCTAAGTCCCAGTGGGACTAACACACCCAGATCACGTGACTCCTGCATGTATACAGTCAGTCAGACCCAAACTGGCCGAGGCGCTCTGAGCATGCTCCACAGTTTCCGCCCCGGGCTTTGACCCGGAAGTCCAATAGCATTAAATGTGTAAGAGAAGAAGAAGCCGGTAACAACATGGAGAAATCTACATCCAGAGCCGTGACTTTTTGGACGGACCAAATGTACAGAGCTGTAAAGTTGTCCACCATGGTACCAGTTAGCTGCTAGCTAACCGTAGCTAACTTGTTTGTCCATTGTTTGGTCTGTGACGTAATAGGTCAACAGGAAAAAGGTCCAATACTAACAAGCTGAAAGGGGGCATATCTCCACCTATCAGAGAGGAGTCGCACATACTGAGGCCTCCCGTGCTTGTATACTGGGACAAGGACAGGAGTCCAGTTAAATGTCCTCGTCCAGCTGGGACTGTAGCTCCACTTCACTGTGACTGGAGACGGACTGACTGTCTTCATGTCCCAAATTGTCCAACAGATGGCGCTCACAGGCTGATTTTTACGTTGTAAAACGTTTGTTTGTTTCTTGACGTGTTCTTTAATGATGACACGTCAGAGATCAGCTGACACATCATCGCACCAGCAGCAGTCACAAAGACCTGTAGCGTCAGTGGAGCCGTCACACTCACAGCTTCTGTTCAACGACGACATGTGAGCATAAAGCAGTAAACTTTAACAGCTGGGTCCACTTCCTGTCTGCAGGTTATTCACAACAAGTGAGAGGAATCCAAAAAGTTGATCTCTGTGCTTCCCATCATGCTCTGAGTGATCTTCAGTTTCCTCACAGGTCCACAAATCAACTTTAAATGGATGCAGGAAACGTCTCTACAGCATTGTGGTTCAGTCAGAGAGCAGCAGCTATCAGCCGCCCTGCGTCTGGAGACTCAACATGTCATCTCTGTGTGCACGTTACGTAACCAGCTGCAGGCTGCCAACACACCGCCGCTGACGGACAAAAACAAGACAATACCACCCAGTTTCCTACAGACATGAGACCACAAGTCCTGACGTGAGTGAAGTAAAGCTGTGTGATGACTGAGTTCATGTTACAGATGCCCCACTGATCTCTGATCTGATCTCTGTCAGGATCATCACACATGATGAACTCTAACATTACAGAGGATGATGATGATGATGCTGAAGTACGATGATATCACAACTAACTCAGAGTGACCTCCACAGACACACCGCAGGTCCACACAGGAACATGAGACACACACAGCAGATATTAAAACTCTGCACAAACACTGAGTCCACACAGACAGTGAAGGCAACATCTGCTCACATCTGGACCAACACTCATGAGCCACAGCTTCAACTTCAGTTCTGACGCCAACAGGGGACAAAGACAAACAAAGACAGACAGAGACATACAGAGACAGACGGAGACAGAGACAGGCAGAGACAGACGGAGACAGAGACAGACAGAGACATACAGACTCACCTGCAGCTGACTCCTGCTCTCTAAAGTCTCTGCTCTCGTCTGTGAAACCGCTCTGTGTTGTATTTTCCTGCTGTGTTCACTTGCTGAGTGAAATCTGTGTGTTTGAGTCTCGTGTTTCTGTCCTGACAGCAGGAGGGCGGACTCCTTCAGCTGGACCAGGACCAGCCGGAGGAGGACTTATTTCACCAAACCACACCTCAGCCACACACTGAGGCAGCGGAACTGAGGAACACACACACACACACACAATACTGAGGTATTTTACTTGAGTGCTGATGCTTCATCTTGTCCCCTCTCTACATGTTATCTAACAGATAGTTAAAGCTTTGAGTTATTTTGCAAACCAAGATTTTATTTTGTTTTTTTTTACACTGAATTTGTTTTAAAGTTTTCCTTTTGCTTTTTGCCTTTTTGTCAGATATGAAAGATTAAAGTCTAAGCGTGACGAAGGGAGAGAGGAAGAGCAGGGCTGACATGTAGCAAAGGGCTGCAGGCTGGAATCAAACCCACTGCTGCTGGGGACACTGCCTTCATATATGTGACGCCTGCTGCGCACACTGAGCCCACATCTCAGCTTTGTAATGAGCTCTACATGTCTGTTTGTCTCTCTTTTTTACAGTGTCAGAATCCATAAATTCTTTATCACACCTGTTTAAAGCTCCAGTGTGTCAGATTCAGTGTCGTCCATCAGTGAGGATTACAGATTACAACCAGCTGAAACTTCTCCTGTTCAGAATTCCTTCAGTGTTGATTGTTGAGGAGCTGAATGATCCACAGAGGTCTCTTCCTCTCAGACACACACACACCAGCTGATTGACACCAGGAAACACTCTGAAGACGTTTCATGTTAAACATCAGTGTTTTTCTGACACTGATCGTAGCAGAGGGGCGTGTAACTGCAGTGGCTGATGGGAAAACACAAACAATGTGAACACATGAATGTCTCTATGTAGAGTCAGTGTTTGGTTTGTCCCCTCTGGGCTACTGTAGAAACATGGTGGTGCAACATGGTGACCTCTGTAGACGAGGACCTGCTCCCTGCGGAGATATAAACGTCTCATTCTGAGGTAACGAGAGCACAGCTGATTATACACTAAAGAAAACACACTCTGAATCTGACACACTGGAGTTTTAAATGCAAAGAACAAAATCATATTTTTCTTGTGCAGCAACTTTTCCAAGCTACACATGATCACACACTTAATTTATATAATAAAACACCATCATTTTTTCTGAATAACAAGTACTCTTACACTTCAGTACTTTATAGTAAAGATCTTAAAGCAGACCTCCTTCATGCTGCGCAACATAAATGATGTGGTGTTGGAACTTTTACTGAAGTACAGGAGCTGAATAGTTCCTCCACCACCAGAGTGAAGCAGCTGAGGAGACTGGGACCAAATAAATTAGAATAACTGTTAGAATTACAACTCATTATTCTGCAAGTTGCTTCTGTTGCAACAATACCCTGCCAGGTTAACAGCACACTGCTGCCCCCTGCCTGCTGCACCCAGGCGTTACTTCAACACTGACACACAACATACAGGAGACGTGAGGACAGTACGTGCTGTGATAAAAACAGAAATTAAATGACATGGAAACAACGTGTGAAAAATGTGTTTTAGATGTTAAGGAGAAATAAAAAAAAACATTAACTGTGGCACCAACACAGAGACAGACAAAACACCTGCGATACAATAACTTCAATAAAAACAATGAAACTAAAAATACTTTGACGCTGTTATCATTATTATTATCATTATTATTATTATCATTATCATTATCATTATCATCATCATCATCATCATCATCATTATTATTATTATTATTATTATTATCATTATCATTATTATTATTATTATTATTATTATCATTATCATTATCATTATTATTATCATCATTATTATCATTATTATTATTATTGTTATTATTATTATTATTATTATTATTATCATTATCATTATTATTATTATCATCATTATCATTATCATCATCATCATCATCATTATTATTATCATTATTATTATTATTATTATTATTATTTTCATTATTATTATTATTCCCCCCGGCACTGAAAAACAGACAAGTATTTATAATAATCTAACAAAGTTCATAGTGTCTATGTTATTATAGATTTACTTGTTTTCTTTTCTATCAGACACACACTCAGGTGTCAACCTGTCAAATTTTAACAGGTCCACACCGCCTCAGTCAGCTGATTTAAGGACACGTCACACACCATCTAGTGACACCTCTGATGAAGACAGAAGTTACCGTCGAAACATGTCAGGTATGATTTGACAGTTTGTGTCTGATAGAAAAGAAAACAAGCAAATCTAAGTTTTTATAATGCAAATGCAAAAGTGAACATTAATTTCTGTAACCACAGCAGTCTATGGCAACGCACTTTGAATTAGAATGATAGCTCTCATAATAGTAATAATAACATCCTTTAAAAACTGAACTTCATTTAAACCCAGTAGATTTATTTTATTTCTTAATCATATTCATGTTTCATGTAAGTTAAGTGTTTTCAGACAAAGCTCACAGTGATTCTCTCTGTGATCTGAGCAATCTGAAATAAAATAAAAAGAAAGAAAACAACGAAAGCAGCAAGATGACTGCTACCATATATATCTGTGTATTATATAATCTTACTGCTGCTGGCAGATGCTACTTCATGCTGGACACTGTGACGGTATTATTATTATTATTGTTATTATTATCATCATCATCATTTTTCAGCATGTGTCTTCTGTCTGTCCCCCTGTATGTATTTCATCTGGCGTCTTGTCTTTGTTTTATACATCTGATTTGAATCCTCTGCTGTCTGTGTAAAATAAACTGAGTGCTGCGTCAGGGATTTGAACCAGCAACCTTCAGGACGCAGGCTGACAACAGGTCTCACACAGGCTCGTGTTTTATTGATGACAGAAAAACATTTTATATCAAAAACACAAAGAAAAGTCAAACAAAATACAAAATATCTCACAGCAGATTTCAGATGACGTCGTATCAAATATAAGAGACTCTGCGGTGACTCAGCTGTGTGTCGTGTCGCTGCTCTTCATCACTCCTCTTGCAAACATAAAAACCTGTGGTCTTCCTCACAGAGGAGTTGAAATAAAAACTAGTTTCACTGGTGAATAATGATCCATGAATAAAGGCTGTATATTTCCGTGACGTTGGCGTGTTTGTGTCGCAGCAGCTGAAGCCAAATGTAAATCTGTCCTCAGAGACCTCCTCTGTGTTCCCCCATGTGTGCAGGAAGTGTCTCTGTGTGACCTGCTGGTACCTGCAGACGATCTGTGATGTCATCGACTCGTCGTGTTTCCAGGTCCGAGTCTGAACTCTGAGGACGGCTGGCGCCTCCTGGTGGTCAGCTGCTGGCTACACCCTCTGTGCACCTGACGACCCTGCAGCAGCAACAACACGAGAGAAAACATCAGTGAGGAGTCACACCGCTGCACAGATCATCAGTGACGAGGTTAAAGGTGATTGGTGGATGGTCAGGTGGTTTCAGGTCAGTCAGATTCTTAAACAGCTGCAGGTCAGATTTGTTTCCTGTTCTGTGTCAGCCGCAACAACAAACTGAGACTCTGAGGAACAAAAGGAAGGTTAAAGCCACAGGTGTCGGCTCCATGAATCACATGTTAACTTCCATTATCATTAAACCCTGAGTGCTGACTGCTTTATGATCAGAGGGCTGACGAGGTGAAGCTAAAACTGGCGATGATGCGTCTCTTGTGATCACAAAGACAGACACGATGACATGTGATGTTTCATAACGAGCTCGTCGTCACATCCAGACTGTGGAGGTCGACAGAGGAGCTTCGTTCATGCTGTTTCTTCAGTGTCAGAGTGTTTACAGACTGAACAGCGCCTCCAGTGGTGAATGAGGTTGGTGGTTCCACTAATATTTCTGTTGACATGCAGCCGTGCTCACTCTGTTAACGTGTCCCAACATGTTGTTTAACACATCAGAATATTAAGAAGCTAAGAACCTCTGCAGTCGCTGCTCATTTTGCTTCTTTGCATCAAAACGGGACTTTTTCACATCTTAATTTTAACATCAGGAACAACTGACGATGATGATGGGTTTGTGTCATCAGTGTAACACAACACAGGTGTGTAAGCTAAGCTAAGCTAAGCTAAGCTAACCCTTCTTTAAAAGGTTGTGATATTTGTTCATGTCTAACAACCTGTTGATATCAAAGTCTTTCATAATGTTTAAAGTGGCTCTGTTTCTGCTCCTGACCACACGTGTGGCGTTCTCTCTTGGACATGTGTCTCTACAGCTGCCTCACAAACTGCTGGTGAGTTGGTTTGTGTTCAGCGTCTCCATGACAACGCACAGAGCTGACTGTAAACAGACACAAGGTCGTGTGTTGTAAACTGCAGTAGAAACACCAGCTGCTGTACACGTGTAAGACTGCTCCTGAAACACGGCTGACATGTTGTTCACATGACCTGCGTCACATTCAGAATAACACAAGAACATTAGTGTGCGCGTGACCAGAGCCCAGTGATGTGATGTCATAATAACTAACCACCAGCTATGGTTGCTATGGTTACCTGTGTAGCGTAACTGACGGAGGCGGTTGCTCTGGTTACGTCTATTATGTTATCACTGACGGAGGCGGTTGCTATGGTTACCTGTGCGCAGCGTGGTCGTCCTGACTCGGCTCTCCTCCAGCGTTAAGAAGGAGCCGCTCTTCTCTGCTGAGCCCAGGTCACAGGTCAGCACCGTGATGGGACCCCTCCCCGCCGTCAGCTGCATCTGGATGTGGTCCTGCATCAACACACACACACAGATTTTTAATCAAACATGAACTGTTTTGATTTCATGATTAATTTTCTGTTGATCACCTGATCAAGTGTTGAGACTCATTTATTCAGACAATAGATCCGTTTGTTTCAGTCGTTGTAAACGTCACTGCTCTCACACTTCCATTTGTCCTTTATGATGTCATAGATACAGCCAATAGATGGCACTAGAGGGCGGAGTCAAAAGTTTAACACAACAACAAACGTCATGTGAACACCCTGACACTGTTTCCACTGTATATTACCATATATAACTGATTCCCTTCATTCCACCATCACCTGTTATATGGTTATATAACTAGGGTTAATATATGTTAGATATTAGTTAGAAACACATTTGTACAAATAAAATGAGTTAAAAGAAGCAATGTAAGAATGGATTAGGGACGTATGAGTTCTACTTCTACCTACTCCTTTTCAGACACTTATGTTTGTCTTGTTTGTTTTTCATTTGATAAATATATGTATATATATGTATATATATATATATTTTTTTGGGGGGTTTGAAGTCATTTATTCATTCATTTAAAAGTCTCTGTCGTGTCCCGTGGTCGTGCCTCACTTGAACTGCTTTACACTGCCTCCATTATCTCTGGTGGCTCTGCTCCGTTTGGTCTGTGTCTCTAAACTTTAACAAAACATGCACAAATATGGAGGAAATGAAAGCAGAGTATGGACAGAAGGCTCCGCCCATCTCCGTCTCTGTATCTAGCGTTGAGCATGAACGATTTAACCCCTAACAGTCTGACACTCTGTTGTTTTAGTGCTGGTTTATTTTAATTATTAATCATCTTCAGAAACGTTTTAGCTAACATCCCGTCAGACGGGACATCACACACACATTACATTTTCACCAGTGAGTCAAAGTTGTGTGCAAATGTGGCTCAACAAATAAGACGCCACTTGTCCTGATGGCGGCGCTGTACTTAAGGTTCAAAAATCAGTTTTGGAAAGGCCACGCCCCTCACAGTGTGAGTCAGACTGACTTCCCTCAGTCAGTCAGTTTACCTCCTGTGGCGCAGGGATCTCCAGCTGCGTTTCCTCCGGAGCTTTGACGATGATCACCGTCTGCTGCTGGATGGATCTGAGCCGGCTGATGTCCTCGTACGTCACGTAGGCTGACGTGAGGAAGCGTTAAAGAAAACCTGCGTTGTTTTTATATGAACATTTACAGTGTTGGATTCTGTTTCACTCTGCTGTGAAGGATATGCAGAACTTTTCACGTCATCCGTCATGTCGAAGAGCTGCTGAGCGCAGCTTTTGAGGAGTCCGTCCAGCTTGTCCTCCACCACCTTCAGGTTCTCCAGCTCACTCTGGAGCCTCTTCGGGTTCTTCCACAGAAAGCTGGAGATCGGACTCTTTCCTCTACACACAGAGCAGACAGAGAAGCACCTGGACAGGTCACCAGACTATCACAGGACTGACACATAGAGACAAACAACCATTCACACTCACATTCACACCTACGGACAATTTAGAGTCACCAATTAACCTGCATGGCTTTGGACTGTGGGAGGAAGCTGGAGCACCTGGAGGAAACCCACGCTGACGCGATGAGAACATGCAAACTCCATCTATTCTGTCATACTAATAAACACAACCACTGAAGCTGCAACATGTTTCTTTTGTCTGACTTCTGACAGCAGGACGTGGAGCTCTGCGGTGTGTAACGGTCTTTATTAACTTTCTGAAAATGAAACTTTCCCACAGTTCCTTATGAGACCTGATGTTTGAAATACAGGAGGAGGATCTTACCTGTCGACCAGGGTCAGAGACAGAGCTGAAGAAAACTACAGACACAGAAATAAAAAGGAAATAAAACAGCACGTCATTACATCATCTCTTAGACTCACATCCACTTGATCCAGTTGGCCGAGTCCTTCTTGATGAGGTTGATGCCGCTCAGGACGTGCGTGATGTCATAGACTCGCCGTTTGCAGGTGTTCAGGCTCGCGGAGACGTCCCTGAGGTCCAGAGCGCCGTCCGGAGTCGCCAGCAGCAGCTGGAGGAAACGCAGAGTCAGGAGCCCCAGAGACACGTCTGGACACCACACACACACACACACACACACACACACACACGCACATGCACGCACACACACGCACACACACACACACACACACACACGCACACACACACACACACACACACACACACACACACAGAGTTTGAGCTGTGACAACACACCTCCATGTTTCAGAGCTGTGGTGATCAGCTGATTAACACAAGTCGAGAAACAGGACGTTCACTTGTATGAAAAAGTTCAGTTTAACGTCTTTGCTGCTTTTCTTTTGTGACAAAACAACAATCAGTCACCATTTTATACATGAAGCCAAGAATCACAACAGTCAGCAGATTCATCGATATGAAAAGCTGCACCTTTTCTTACATCTGTCGATACAAGACAACAAGACATTCAGGATTTTCATCTCCAGGAAAAAATGCTCAAAACTTCCAATCTATGAGAGGATTATTCTGAATTCATCTGTTCATCATTTGATCTGTAAATATCCCTGAGTTAAAGATAAAGATGTCTTTAAATGTTTTCTGAGCAAAAACCCAAAAATATTCTGTTAACTTTGATATAAAACAGAGAAAAACAGAAAGTCTGAGACATTTAAGAAGAAATATTTCAACAACTATCAAAGTTCAGTTCCCAATTAATTTTCTTTAGGTCAATTAATCAACTAATTACTGCAGTGCAAATGTTTTTCTCTTAATGAACGGATTTATTTTGTTACATGTACATGTCTATAATGTTTTTACATGGAAGAAATATCAAACTTGTGATGTCACACAGATGGAAAAAATTCTGTGATCATGTGTTAGTTCATACTGAAGCTGCCCAAACAGGGCGAGCTGACCGGTGGTTGATTATCTGCTTCCTGTTTGACTCTTCTAAAAAAACAAAACTGAAGCGTTGCTTGATGTGGAGTCAGAGACAATTTACAAGAAAATGTTTTTGCAAATTCATTTCTCAGTGTGTGTCACACCTGTGTTCATGTCTGATTGAGTTATGACTCACAAGGTGCAGCGTCTGACTCAGACTCACGTCTGTCTGTGGTTTTCCCCGTCACAGTTTGGAAACCTCTGACCTGACAGCAGGGACACGCTCGATCTCAACTTACTGAGTGCCGTTTTGCTGCTGTTTCTGAATGACGTTTCTTCTGAACAGTGTGAAACTGACTTTGAGATGTGATTTTCTGTTGTTTGGTGGGCGTGTCAGAGGCGTTATCCAATCAGCAGCTGCATCTTTATAAATCAGATTCTGGCAGATCTTTATCTACTGGTCATTTTTTGTTTCCATTTCACACTTGCTTTGGAGATGTCTGCAAAAGTTTCCCATGTTGCCAATAAAACCCATTTGAGTTGAACTGAATTAAAGTCCATCATATTAAAAGGCAGTGCGCCTGCGTAATATTGAGCTCACACTACATGAGATCAGCCCGACGCAGCGTCATACGGCGTCCGTTTGGATCGTGAACATGAGTGTCGTATGCAACAATACATCATTTTTCTTTTTGTTGTTCACGATTTCTCCCGTCACAGCCGTCACTTCGACCAATAGGAACACAGAGTGATCTGCTGCCGTGGAAACTGTAGGACAACAGCCCAGCCTTTTAGATACTTCCTGTAGGGACGTTAGCACACAGAGTAAACAGGAAACAGCAGAGGGACTTTATCAACCCGCTGAGTGCTGCCATTAGCATCAAGCTAGCAGAGAATGTTCTTTCTTCATAATGGAGGATATAAAGGAATCAAACTCACAGATAGTGTCTGGGCCTTTACTCAGCACAGCTGCAGAGGGGACCAGCTTCATTCAAACACACTCATTTTGTCATGTCTGTCGGCCAAGTTACTGCAAAATTTCGGGCAGTGTCGGGCAGTAACACGTTACAGTCATAATATTACTTTGTCCTGTAAAGACTAGTGTAACTAATTATTAATGAAATCTCAGTAATAATATCACAGTTACTCCAAAACCAAACAACTTTACAACGATACTTTTGTTATCACGTCACAACTGACTTGAAATACAACATCACACGAGCTAGTTGGAAACGCTGACCTTAGAGGCTGGAAGTATTCACATTACTTGGTGGGAAGAAAGATGACAAGAACTCAGGAAGTCGGACTAAAACTCTTCCCACTGTGAAAAACATGTCCTCAAACCTCTGCTCTGAAACACCGACTACCACCTGAAGCTCCAGGAAATACACTCCACCAAAGGTGAGCCCTCCTCGGCCGTGGAGGTCTGCTGTAGCTCTGCACTGGCTAAACAAGCCAAACTGGGTTTTACTGGTGGACAGCTGCAGACACAGAGAAGTGATGAAGCTTGTGTGTGATAAGCTGTGGATGAAATGTTGCTCCATGAGTGTCTCTCCGTCTGTCAGACAGATCTCTGGGAAAATACCGTTCACAGGCAACTGAAAGCCCCCAGGTCAACAGAAGCTATCTAGCATTAGCTACACTTGACAGCGATCACCGTGACATTCACACAGAGACACACATCTCAATTTCAGGGAGATTTGCATTTACTAATTTTATGAGGTGTGACAGAAAAGTAATACAACAAGTAGTGTACTAAATCACTGTTGGCAGGGAGTGATAAGTAGAGATGCACCGATTGCAATTTTTTGGGCCGATTCCGATTTCCGATTTTCAGAGTGTTTGGATGGCCGATACCGATTTTGGCCGATTCCGATTTCATTTTTTTCAAACCATTTTACAGCACATAAGATATTACAATATTTTCCTTTATTAATTTTTTGTTTACCAAGATACAACCAGCTTTTCAGTAATCATCTGAAACAAACAAAAACAGTGACACAGGTTAAGAAACATTTTCCTTTTTGCTCAAATATAACTTTAGGTACAGTATTACAGCCCATGTTGTGGTCACTTACATGACTATTTGTACACTAATGGCAAGTTTTTTTTTGACAAACAGAAGCATTTCTGTCTTGTCTTTAACGTTTTCGGTAGTGTTCCTCCACGCCCTATTTTACCCTTGCAAATATTGCATACTGCCAACTTTTTATCCCCCTCAGACACTTTAAAAAACTTCCACACGGCCGACATTGTGCAGGTCGCCTGTATCAAAGCCCGGACACGCGCATCTCCCACACACGGACACGCGCCTTGTAAGTTTCAGCGCAGCAGTGAAAGCACCGCAGTTAAGTTTAACACGGACAGTCTTCATCCTCCTCTCTTTTGATGTGTGTGCGTAATTATTAAGGTGAGAAGTATATATTTATCACAATATCAACCACTGTGCTCCTAACAGCAGAATCTCGCCATGTCTCAACCCAAGCATGGAGTACAACTTAAAACCATTCGTGTAAATGAGCAATATTCCTCAATGTATCCGCTCTCCGCACACAGTTTGCTCATTCAAACACAAGCCTCACATTATGACAATATGTCATCACGTTATAAGGTGAAACGTTTCACTGTATAACACAATAAATAGTATATTGTTATGTTATAATATGAAGCGTCCGTCGCGCAAAATAATATAACTTTAGTTTATGAAGAAATAAGACAGAGCTGTCTGCTCTCTCTTATATGCTTTACTCACAGCTGTGTGAATTGACCTGGATATGAAGCGTCCATAGCGCCAAATAATATGACGACAGTTTCTAAAGAGCTGAGACGAAAAAAAAAAATCACTCAGCAGCGGCGGTCATATTTCAGCAGCTGCTAGTTCCATATAGGGAAACACTGTGCAGATTGGTAAGAATTGAGTGTAAAGCTATTTTTCCTTTTGTTTATTTCAGAACCACACACACACACACACACATACATACACGCGTATTGTGAACCTCCTGCGTTGAAAACGAAAGTATCCTCTCGAACCTGATTATCCGGCCGGAATCATTGACTCCACAGTTGTCCTAGAGGACCCTGAGGTCCCCTTCCTCACATCGCCCAAGCAGTGAGTTGCATATACGCGTGTGTGTGCGCTGCTGGTGTTACACGATGTCAGTCATGTGGCGTGACGGGAATTTGACCGGCGTTTTAAATCGGCATATTTTAGACTGACCGGCCGGTCACCGGTCATGGCCGATCACGTGAAAATCGGCCCGATTCCGAGCACTGCCGATTAATCGGTGCACCTCTAGTGATAAGTAGAGTGATATTGTAGCAGCTAAAATATATTTCTTGCCATTTTGCTTTAGGTTTTACGTCATTTCCATTGATTACGTCATTAGCATTGGGCACAGCGGGGAGTGTGGTTATTTTCTTATTGTGTGTGGTGGCGGGAGTTCAAACAAAGAAAGAAAGAAAGAAAGAAAGACAGAGGGGGAAAGAGCCTCATATTTTTTTGTTGACCGTACTTAAGTTTGTTTATCCACGTTCGGTCGTTATCTATTTCAGTTTACCATCATTACTATTTTTCCATTTTTTGCTTGGACTGCTTGTTTGCCTTTTTGACTTTTTGTTACAATAAACTTTCAAAAACACATCGGACCTGTGGAGTCTTTGGATGGAACGGGTCACAAAGGGCTCTCGTCTCTCAGCAGCTGAATTGTTTTAAAGACAGCAGCAACAGATATTATGACCTTTGAACAGAGTAACAAGTAATGAGTAATACATTACATCTTTAGAGTGATGAGCCCAGCACTGCTCCACAGCCACCTGATCTGACATCGTGACTGTCGGAGCAGACAAACATGTTGTGTAGTGTGAACCTGACGTAACACCACAGGCTGTTGAACGCACCACTGTCTCTGTCTAAATAAAGGTTTCAGGGCTGAACGCAGCTCACACTCACTCTTTCTGCTGACTGTGTTGGACTGAGAAGATCGTCTCCTCTGCTGCAGGACAGAACTGAAAGAAAAGGACAACATGACGAGTTCAATCTGAGGTCTGACGCACTGACACCAAATCTGCTGCTGGTCTGAGACGTACCAGACATTTTAATACATTGAATACCAAACACATCTCAATTAAATAAAGTTTGTTTTTAACTCTTTTTCCGCCATTAATGAGATACTCAAACAATCTAAGATAGGGGGCGCTGTTACACATGTTGTGAAACAGAACAGCACTGCCATGTCCAAAAACAAACAAAGAAGATCTGCTGGAAACAGGAGGAAAACGTTGTTTACAGAAATGCAGCCGCTTGTAAACTGCATGATGCAAAAGTTTATGGTTGCCGTTTATGGTGGACTCAGACGCCGACACTTCCTGTTTGATCAATATTCTGAATCTGATTGGACGAAGAAGCAAACGAGTTTGGTGGGACAAAACGGGATCTCCATGACGGTGACAGAGACACGGACAAGACGAGCACAGAGGAGACGGAGACAACAGAACACTCAACGATCACTGAATGTAGCAACGTGTTCCTCTAAACCTCAAAAAGAAAATTAGTATTATCATCATCATCATCATCATCATCATCATCTATACAATTCAGACTGGTGTAAGAAAATGACAAAAAACAACTTGTAAATGTGAAATGGATTTTGTTCTTGGACATGACTCTTTGACAGATGCATTTTCTCAGCTTTTTGTCTAAAATGGGGTTTTTTTTTCATGAAAAGTCACAAATTCAAGTTTTGATGAAAAAAATGGAACAAGACCAAATAAAAACAGAAGCTCTGTTCTTTGGTTTGATGTTTAAACTGTTGACGTGTTTACAGGACAAATGACTCTGTGGGTCTTTAAAGGTGAGTGAGTATGATCAGATACGCTCTGTAACAATACTCTGGCAGGGAAAGGGTTAACTGACACATGACAGGCTGAACAGGTTGAATGTTTGTCACCTGGTCCTCTGCACCTTCGGAGGATTCTCCAAACGTCCACCTGGACCCTGGACGTCAGAAACAAGAGGAACAAGAGGAAGTCAAAGATCCTGAGCTTCAGCGTTTTTACATTTCAGATCAGAAGTAAAACGTAAACACAGATTTCTTCAGTGACTCAGACGAGGACGCCAAACTTCACTTCCTCCTTCATCGTCACACATGTAAGAACATATACAGGTGCTGGTCATATAATTAGAATATCATGGAAAAGTTGATTTATTTCAGTAATTCCATTCAAAAAGTGAAACTTGTATATTATATTCATTCATTACACACAGACTGATATATTTCAAATGTGTAGTTCTTTAATTTTGATGATTTTAAACTAACAACTAATGAAAATCCAAATTTCAGTATCTCAGAAAATTAGAATATCACTTAAGACTGATACAAAAAAAGGATTTCTAAAAATGTTGTCCAACTGAAAAGTATAAACATGAAAATTATGAGCATGTACAGCACTCAATACTTAGTTGGGGCTCCTTTTGCCTGAATTACTGCAGCAATGCGGCGTGGCATGGAGTCGATCAGGCTGTGGCACTGCTCAGGTGTTATGAGAGCCCAGGTTGCTTTGATGGTGGCCTTCAGCTCTTCTGCGTTGTTGAGTCTGGCATCTCGCACCTTCCTCTTCACAATACCCCATAGATTTTCTATGGGGTTAAGGTCAGGGGAGTTTGCTGGCCAATCAAGAACAGGGATACCATGGTCCTTAAACCAGGTACTGGTAGCTTTGGCACTGTGAGCAGGTGCCAAGTCCTGTTGAAAAATGAAATCTGCATCTCCATAAAGTTGGTCAGCAGCAGGAAGCATGAAGTGCTCCAAAACTTCCTGATAGACAGCTGCATTGACCTTGGACCTAAGGAAACACAGTGGACCAACACCAGCAGATGACATGGCACCCCAAACCATCACTGACTGTGGAAACTTGACACTCGACCTCAGGCAACGTGGATTCTGTGCCTCTCCTCTCTTCCTCCAGACTCTGGGACCTTGATTACCAAAGGACATGCAAAATTTACTTTCATCCGAGAACATGACTTTGGACCACTCAGCAGCAGTCCAGTCCTTTTTGTCTTTAGCCCAGGTGAGACGCTTCTGACGCTGTCTCTTGTTCAAGAGTGGCTTGACACAAGGAATGCGACAGCTGAAACCCATGTCTTGCATACATCTGTGCGTGGTGGTTCTTGAAGCACTGACTCCAGCTGCAGTCCACTCTTTGTGAATCTCCCCCGCAGTTTTGAATGGGTTTTGTCTCACTATCCTCTCCAGGGTGTGGTTATCCCTATTGCTTGTACACTTTTTTCTACCACATCTTGTCCTTCCCTTTGCCTTTCTACTAATGTGCTTGGACACAGAGCTCTGTGAACATCCAGCCTCTTTAGCAATGACCTTTTGGGACTTGCCCTCCTTGTGCAAGGTGTCAATGATCGTCTTTTGGGCAACTGTCAGGTCAGCAGTCTTCCCCATGATTGTGTAGCTTACAGAACTAGACTGAGAGACCATTTAAAGGCCTTTGCAGGTGTTTTGAGTTAATTAGCTGATTAGAGTGTGGCACCAGGTATCTTCAATATTGACCTTTTCCACAATATTCTAATTTTCTGAGATACTCAATTGGGGGTTTTCATTAGTTGTCAGGTATAATCATCAATATTAAAAGAAATAAATACTTGAAATATGTCGGTCTGTGTGAAATGAATGTATACATTATACAAGTTTCACTTTTTGAATGGAATTACTGAAATAAATCAACTTTTCCATGATATTCTAATTATATGACCAGCACCTGTAAAACAGACCTGCTGCAGAGGATCTGATGCATCTCCACTTTCATCTTCATCTTCATCCTCCTCCTCCTCCTCCTCCTCACAGTCTCCATTGGCCCCCTCCTCCTCTTCCTCCTCTTCCTCAGAGGACTCAGCTCCCCAGGGGCTGACCAGGCCCAGCTGCCCGTCCAGGTAAGGGGGCATGATGGGGATGGCATCACTTTTCACCCCGCTGGTGGAGACGTCCTCCGGCAGGAAGTGGTCTTCACAGATGATGTGCTGCTCTGTGGTGTCCTGTCGGTCCGTCTCCCTCAGCGCCGCCAGCCACACCTGGACAAAGACATCGATGTTACTGATCGACTGATTGTGGACATTAATCAGTGATGAAGGTCGTTAGCTGCAGCTCTGATGTCACGTACAAGGGTTTCATCTCTAGACAACACACGTCAACGTAACACGCAGCTCTCAGTCCTGACTGAGGATGCAGCGAACCGTTAGCTTGTAGGTATCTGGTGCATCGATATCAGCTGACATTGCCCACGCTGACTGACATCAGCCAATCAGCTAATAAGATGACATCACTGACGTCAGTGATCGATGTTTCTCTGTTCTCAGGCTAAGCAGCAGGACTTGAGATTAACGCGGTACCATCATCCAGGGGACAACAGGAAACGTGTTTGGAATGAACAGAGATTTTTCCTGGGACGACAACGGGACAAAAGGAAACAACAAATCTGTGATGACATCAGCAGGACGAGAGCTAGTTAACATTAGCTGTTAGCAACTAGTTACCGTTAGCTGTTAGCAGCAAGTTAACATTAGCTGTTAGCGGCTGATGGAACAAACAGCTGACAGAGGTTACACTGAATTATATTATGATGCATTCAAGCTCTATTCAGTAAAAATGAGTACTAGTGAATGTCAATTATAAATGTTGTCATGGTGTGTTCAGTGTAATCTTGCAAAATGTAGTCTTTGGTGAGAAACTTGAATAAATCAGCTTTTTGAAGGAGAAATGTGTCGATGTTTTCACAGCGATATAGATATAGATATCAGAGAATGAATAATAATGTTAGGAAGTAATGTTGTGAAGTGTCATGAAGGACTGAATGACTTTAAAACTGGTCAGTAATTTTTTATAACAGAAACAGAAGGGAATAAATAACAACAAAAAGAAAACAACAACAACAATATAAAAACATTGATATCTGCCAACAGCCAATTTCTTCTTTTAAACATGTGGTATCAGCCCAGAAATCCACAATCAGCACATCCCTATTAACTCTATTATCAGTTTGTTTGCTGATTAAATTTGTGATGAATCAGTTGAACTCTAGTCTATATGAAATCAGGAAACAGTCGGCTGAGCCCTGCTGACGTCTTCTAATGTCCCGTTTCAAACCAAACCTTAAAGATCTTCATTTTACCAGAATAAAACACCTCTACAATCTGGACAGGAGTAAAACTGGAGGGTGAAGTGTTTCTGAGGTGGAGAGTTCAGCTCATCTTGAGAAAATGGCCTTAAAATATATGCACTGTAAAACTCTACCATAAGACACTAGGATCAAACTTTTAATGAACAGATATCATCATGAATCTCCCCCAGGTGATTCAGATGGTTATTTTTTTTTACAAAGTTCTCTAAAAGTTTATATTTAAATATGCAAATGAGGCATTTTTTGCTTAAATCTGTAGTTTTGTGTAAATTTCCTGAACAGACATCTGAACACTGGATAAAACAGGCACGTTACAGTCAAAGGTTTTCACCAAGGGAAGTTTAGATATCCGTTTTTATCTCTACATAAATCAGAAAACACTGACATAAAAAGAATCTATTTTCACCATGTTGTTTGGAATAAAATGTTTTATAAATCAGGCTGTGAATGAAACAGGAACAAACCCTCAGTGAAAACCTTCAGAATATAAACAGGAATAACACTGAAACTTTGGTGAGTGTGTGTTCTTCTAAAGTGCAGATTTATGACTCATTATTCTGAGAAAACAGTGAAGACACAGGCTGTAAAACTCCAACATCAAAGATCAAAAAGTGGATTACTCACATTGAGACTTTTGTTTGTTTCACAATCTTTCAGATGTTTGATGTAAAATATGCAAATGATGCACCATCTAATTAAACATGCTCTTTTTGCATAACTTTCCAGAACAGAAATCTGAACTAAAATAAACCATAATGAGTTTTTCAGAAGACGTGTTAGGGACTGTTCTTTACTAATCAGAGGAGGGGGGTGTCTGGATGTGACCTCTTTCTTTATTTACTTATTTGTTTATTTATTTTGACCCTCCCTGAAGCTACAAATATTTTTCCTTGATCCTCCCTCCACCATCAATAACTTATTAGATTTTTAAAACTTACTCTTTACACTTACTGACGTGTGAAACGGGATGAGTTAAAAGAAAACACAAATATAAATCTTTTTTAAAAAGCGGTACAAAAAAAGGTGTTTTTGGCAGAGGAACGAGGAAAGGTTGTGTTAGGGGAGAGCAGATTTATTCTGTAACACTGGGCGGTGCTCAGACTGGGGACAGTTGTGTATTAGTCGGACATGCATTTGGGAATTTGTTGAAATAATATTTGAGCTTAAAGAAAAAATGTAAGAAAGGGGTAGGGACATATGAGTTTTAGTTCTACCTCCTCCTTTCAGACACTGTTATCTTTGTCTTGTTTGTTTTTATCATGTTTTTTTATTTTGGTTCAAAATGAAGTCATTCACTCATTCATTCATTCATTCATTCACTTTGGTGTTTGAAAGTTCAAAGATGAAGATGAAATCCTGGATTTAAAAAAAAAGTCTCAGTTTTTCACTCTTGTCGTGCAAACACTTTATTTTTTGGCCAAATTTTAATAAGACGTAGAACAAAGTGATTTTGATGAAATGTCACAAACTGAAGTTCACGTTTGTTTTTTTTCTTCTGACAGAAGTGTTTGTTGCACATGATGTGTTCAAGGACCGTGAGAAATGTGAAAATCCAACAACAGTTTCTGTTTTTACAGTTTCTGGCTGATAAATTGTGTCATTTTGGCAATTTTTAAAGAAAACATGCAACATGTTAAAGCAAAAAAAAAGAAAGAAAAAAAAATTTAATGGGAAAAAAAAACACCCAAAATTTTAAAACAAGAAAAAAAAAAATCCTCACTAAAATGTTTTCTTTAAAATAAATACAAACGCAGCCATTTACATCGTATGCTCACTCCTATAATCTAAAATAAAAATAAATGAATTATTTGACAGAGTGCTACAGATCAATGAAACCAATGTTTAATTGTTTCCTTGTTATTGAAGCTCAGGTGGATTTGATCGACTCATTCATGTACCTAAACCTGCATCAGTGTTCACCTTCTGCTTTATTTTTATTTTGTATTATCTCTTCTATTTTATACCTATCCTTTAGCACTGTCTGCACCGTGGGTCAGTTCAGAGTGAAACATTTGGATTCTCTGTATACCTGTACATAACTGGTTATAACTTGTACACAACTGTTTGTACACAACTGTTTATAACTTGTACACAACTGTTTGTACACAACTGTTTATAACTGGAGAATTGACAATAAATCCTCTTGAATCTTGAAGCAGCTGTGCCTCGAGTTTCCAGCAGATGATTTCTGCCCAGGTAGCAGTGTGTTTGGTGGGAAACATGGCGTCAGAACTAAGTGAAGCTGATCATATAAATAGGCTATTGTCTTTATTGATCTGCAGCGCGACAGTAAACATCAGGTTTATGACTTCACTGGATGTAAACAGCTGCTTTTTGTACTGGAAACCAGTAAGATCCTAAAATGTTCTTAGGGGCATGGCCAGTGAGGTCACATGTTGAGCTGGCTGCCTCCCATATTTATGACACAGCTGACTGTATGATGTCAGAGTTTTAGGTCATGTGACAACATTAAAATGTCGGCACTAAGGTGGGTGTCACGTGACTGAGTGTTTGTACATGACTGGTCTCCTCCAACAAGAGTCCAGAGATGACCCAGGTCGGCTGAGTTTGACACTGTGATGGGACACAGGACAAAGACACATCACGAGGACACCTGTGTTTACCGGTTAAAATCGGCTGTTGTCACTATGACAACCACAGACGGCTGACAGTCACCTGTACACCTGAAACACCTGAAACACCGGCGTCTCACGCACAACCTTCACCGACACAAAAATCAGATCTGAACTTTATTAGAAGTGTTTTCAAACAGATTAACTTAAACACAACAAAAGACTTTTAACACGAGTATTAATTTGTTGGTTCGGAAAAATACTCTGATGACCGCCCTACTTCCGTTACAGTGCTTTCTACGGGAGCCATCTGGGACCAAACTGAGGCTAAAACCTGCCGCTAACCGGTGTGATCACCACAGAAGCTAATGTATTAGCATCGTTAGCTGATTAGCGTCGTTACAGAGGGTTAACTACACTCAGGTAACGTCTCTTCACCCGGGTTAGTCTCATTGGTCCGTACCTTGACACGAGCCGGGTCTGTGGGGAAGCTGAAGAACCTCTTCGGTGGTCGGTTAAACAGTCCCCGGTTACCGGTCACGATTCGGTTCGGACACCCAGAGACGACACACTTCATCATGGAGACCGTCTCTGCTCCGCTCACAACGAACACCGTTTATATCCGTTAAGACTCACAGCGAACACACACGTGGGCGGTTTGTTGTCATCACGTTTCAAGGTGTGTTTCTCACACCGGAAATAGATGATTGTGACCCGGATGTACAAAAAATGGAGGGAAAGTGGAAAGCGGAGACGATAGGCTATTATTATTGTTATTATTATTATTATTATTATTATTATTATTATTATTATTATTGTACATTTTTATATTAAGCGCTGTCAAAAAGAGAGCCACAAAGTGCTTCACATGGTCGATCCTTGATTTAAAACAACAGACGATTCAAGCAAATAAAATGAGGCAATTTAAAGAAATACAAAGGAAAAAACAAAACAAAAACGTTTCCCCTTGTATGTTATTTTATTTATGTATTCATTTATTTGTTTATCAATTGATTTATTTTTTTTAACTACTCTTCCCCTTTTATTATTTTTCACATTTCTATTCTGAACTCACAGTTAAAGTCACTTTATTAGTGATCGGTCTTCAGTCTTACACTGTAAGATGCTTATATTTGTTTCTGCGCTGCAGTGAAGTACCCTCGCAATGATCAGTCCTTGTTTATATAATGGCATTGTTTGTTTGTTTTTTCAATAAAGAATTATAAAAAAAAAGTTTCCAGCAGCGTTTAGTCTGCACTCAGTGTATTCACAGAAACACTCACATCCTGTTGGATCTGAGTCTGATTGATTCAAATCAGTTTGTTCACAGTCTCCAGTTGTTGTAATTATGATAGATTGATTTATTAAAATGATTTACAGATGATCTGTAATTTATGTTCATGGTTCAACCTTCATTTTTTCACGTCAGCATCACCTCAGTTTGCGGCTGTATATAAACCAGCTGAGGACACCTGTCCCCACCAACGACACAAATACACTGAAAACATTAAAGCTCCCGTATTATGCTCACATTCAGGTTCATTCTTTATTTCATACTTACATGCTTTAATGTTCAAATTTTTTTTTTATTTTCTCATCCTGTCTGCTTTAACACACCTGTATTCACCCGCTGTCTGAAACACTTTTATTTTTTATACACTGAATCACCATGACATCACACTAACGACCACTTCTGGGTAGAAAACTGTCATTTTCATTACATTTACTAAGATACGTAAAAACAGCAAACTTGTTTATTTCTGTTGTCATATTCAGCTGTAACACAGTGGTCCGACCTGTCTGATGTTTCTGCTGTCGTCATTTTATGCTCTGTATTGCTTTACACTGTAACATCAAACTCCACACGTCTTTAGGCCACTGTAAGGTCGCTGCGATGCGTTCAAAGGCATTAAAGTACAAATCAACCTCACTTTCTCTCAAGGGTGGGACTAAGGCAACATGGCTGCTCACATCAAACTGCTCAGAAGAAGTGGGGAGATACATGCTCACTGGGGTAGACGCAGCTTGATGCTATTACAATGATATCTAATGGACAACACTTTGGGTTTGACAGTGTTTTTTTTTCTTTATTTGAGAAAAAAAAGGTAAGATGGACACATTTCATCAGGAACTGACAACTGAAAACAACATTTCAGGGAAAACTGGAACAGAATTGTAAAACAGCAGTTAAAAAGAGTGTGTGTCAAAAAACTCAGCAAACCGTGTCACAGTGTCAACATGGCCTGAACAGAAAGAAGCAGAAGCTACAGTGAACGACTGAATCAGGATGAACCACCACATTTCCTCTGTTAACAGATGCAGGAAAAGGCACAGACTGGTGCATGAAAATTAGAAAGCTTGACATTTGACATTAAGCTCCTGAGACCCTCCGTCCTCATATGAAAACATCACATTTTGGGTTTACTCAACCTTATATTTCATTCAACTTAACTCAGACCTGTTGTCCTCGATCATGGACACTTCTTTGAGTCACCTAGTGGCAGTGAGAGCACAATACACTAATCCATGTAAAAACAAGATGACTGCCATCTCTGCCAAGTCAGTCTGCAGCCAATCCTGATACAAAAGACGACAACGTCCAAAACCTGATCACGTGATATGGTTGAAAGTTGTTTATTTATGATTAATAATGTCTGTAGTTTGATATGGCAAAAAATTGGACCAATTTTAGCAACAGGAACAAGTTAAGACACTTTTAATTAGGAAGCACTTGTTTGAGGACATTGGGACTTTATTATCGTTGACAGTATTTTGTTTTTTTATACTCATCCGGTCCTACTGATCCCAAATAGCTAGGACAAATTAAAAAATGCATACCAAGCAAATGTTTGGGTCTCAGGAGGTTAAAATTTCTTATATATAGGAAACATTAACAGTCCTTTCAGCAGCAGCCTTCAGTGTTTCTCTGCACAGCAGGACACTCCCTCAAACAGACAATAGAGACACTGATGAACCAAGATTCAAGACCCCAAATCCAACAAAAGGACGTTCAGTGAACCTGGTGTTGAAGGTGTGGAGGTGGATCTGTTTGTCAGAGGAGATGCTGTAGAAGGACACAGTGCCAGCAGGACGGTCCACATACACTCCTACTCTGTGAGAGGAGGAGGAGGAGGAGGAGGAGGAGGAGGAGGAGGAGGAGGGGCCGAGGTCTGTTTTTTCGTTTTTGTGCCAGACAGAGTAACGACCATCAGAACAGTAGAGACACCAGGACCGATCATTCCCTCCAAACCTGCTGTCATATTTATCTCCTTTCCTGCTGATCCCTCTGTAAGTCACTGCGATATGAACTGTTCCCTTCCACTCCACCTCCCAGTAACAGCGACCAGTCAGACCATTTCTACACAGCAGCTGAGGCCAGTGGTCAAATCTCTCCTCGTGATGAGCATATTTCTGCTCCTTGCTCACCCTCGTCACCTTCCTGTTGTTGTCGGACAGTTTGAGGTTTCTGTGTGCCGTGTTTGGGACCAGTGTGAGCTCACAGGCATCTGATGGACACAACACAGCAGCACTTTATTCTTCTTTTACTTGTTGATATACCGTAAAACTTCAATTAAAAGCCTATTCTCAATTCAACACCAGCCTCTTTAATCAGCCTGGTGTGGCTACACATTTTGACAAATGAAGGCCTGTCTCTATCAGAGGCCTGGTCTGGATCCCAAGCAGTTCATTTTTATAGCAGTTTTTGGATGTGTAAAAGCAGGTTGTTGAGCTTTTACAGTTATTAAAATGTTTATAAGACCAAAATAGTAAAACATCCTGCAGACATGTTGACATGTTCTCTCTGTGTTAAACATACAAAAAACAGTCAAAGTAAATGTTAAGGATTTTTATTAAAGGTACTGTATGTAACTTTGGACTTGCAGTAATCAGTTTTTATTGCCCATGGGTGAACAGGTTGGGTTTAACAGCCTGTGGACAGACGTCTGTGTGAAGGACTCCGCCTGAATTCAAGTTGCTACGGCGGCTAACGTCCAACCTACCAGGGAGTGAAGCGGAGTGTCAGTGGGCTGTGCTAGCTTGCTAATGTGTAGAGGCAGATAATGTATCATCATTTTGTATTTAAGGTCCAAATAAGGTCAGTTACACGAGGCTTGGGAAGCAGTTAACCAAATATCAGATTTGGCAGTAAAAAGCACCCATGAGAGGTGTTTTGATAAACTAAGTGGTTTGTGCGTAGGTTAAGCCTCGGGAGGTTAAATGAGGTGGAACATTCTGGGGTAGGGTGACCTGACCGATTGGGACAGTTGTTTCACAATAGAAAGAGTTGTTTTTGCCAGAAAGACAAAAGTAAATAGAACGTATTGACACATGAACTGCAGTTTTAGGAATAAGCAGGAAACCAGGAGAACTTTGGAATTCCCAGAAAATATGACCCAAGCACCCACACACACACACACACACGCACACAAAAACACATACACACACACACACACACAAACACAAACACACACACACAAACACACCCACACACACACACACACGCACACACACACACGCACACACCCTCACAAACACACACACACACACGCACACACCCTCACAAACACACACACACACACACACACGAGCGAGTTAACGCCGAGGATATAAGAACTGGAAGAGAGATTGTTCGGAGTGCTGTTTCAACATAATTCGAAGTGTAGACTAGTGTACTGTTGTATGCTAACATGCTGCGATTAAAGTATTCCTGTTGGCTGTAACTTTTCTCCGTGGTTCTCTGAGTCTCTTCATTTCAGTGTTTGCTGAAGTTGAGTATTTTCCTTACAAATGTGAGCCAACATTGGCTTGCTTACCAACGAGTACCATAAATTTTCATAATACCCAGATACTGGATGGAAAAATGGCGCCTATTCATTCCAGTGGAGTTAGCGAGTAAGTTGCTTCTGTAAGTTACTGCCGCAGTATACGGCCCACTGAATATGTGCAGTAGTGTTTCTCCTGCTAGCTCCGCCCACGACTTCCTGCTTGGTTTGTAGTCCTTGCATTGTGATGATGTCAGAGATTTTTAAATGGCTTTTCTCAGCTCCAGGACAGTTTTACAAATATAAAACCTTCATGCATCAAAATTCATAAGAATCATAGCTGACCTTGTTGCAGCTGGAGGTGTCCTGTCAACACTTCTACACACATCTCTTTTATAATGGTGGTTTAAAGGGAAAGTGGTTTTTTTCACTGCAGTACCACAAGTGGCCACTGGGAAAATCTATGCAGGGCCTGACACAGTCTAATTGCTAGCTAGCTAACATAGCAAAATACTGCACTGAGTGATTAACATCATTTAATCCATCCAGACTTCAGGGCTGATCTGGCTGCTAAATTAGCTAGCTTGCAGTTTGCTAATTACTTTATTAACGAACGCTAAAAAAGCAACCAACGCCAGATTAAAACAGTATAGCTCAGAGGGCATATGACAGGTAGCAACTTACTTCCCCCACCTGACGTGGTCCATACAAATTATATTGATCGCTCTGGATAACCCAACAGTACATTCAGACAGCGCTCTGAATTTACGAATGGTCTCTGGCACTCTGGGTAAATATTTCCAAACGCACCAAAAGTAATTTGCAGAAAGCAACTTAGTATCATGGAGCCAATGGTCACAATGAAACATAGCAACACTGCAGACAGTAATGTTATTCAGTATATGATTTTAATTTATTTTCCAGCCTTCTATCAACATCATGACGGTCGATCACGGTTAGTCTCTTGTTTGTCACAGTTTGGGCTGGTGCTCAGATGCACGCTCACGACTACATAGTGTGAGCAACAGGATGCTGACTGAAGTTCACTCAACGGCAGCAGAGAGACGGTTCGATATTAACAAGTAGTTTGTAAAAGTTACATACAGAACCTTTTCAATTATGTAGAAATATTACAACTACTGACTTTCCCTAGAAAAAAGCTGTCAAACTAAATCCACACTTACATTTCTCCAGGCCAGGTTTCAGTCTCTGCTCTCCACCATGGTCTGTACTGGAGGAAGAAACACAGACAGCTACTGTCTTTTCTCTACTGTTGAAACAGAAACATTTAATAACCTTCTTCAGTGCAAAGTGACGCGAGCTCACCAGATATGCAGCTTTTCCTGTGTTTGCATCCAAGTCATTGAGTCTCCTGGATGATTGTAGCTCAGGTCCAGCTCTCTCAGATGGGAGGGGTTGGAGCTCAGAGCTGAAGCCAGAGCAACACAGCCTTCCTCTGAGACCAGACATCCTGACAGCCTGCAGATACGTGAAAATATTCTGCTAGTTTTGTTAGCTTCAGAATATCACCAACAACTGGCTGCAGACTCAATCTTTGCTACTCAATGACTCAATAAAGGAAAATTATGAAATACTGAAAATTAATGGAGTGTAAAGAGTTGGTAAGTAATTGGTAGGTAGAGAAAAGCCCTACATAAAGTTTAAAGATAAACAGCCACCTGCTGTGTTTTCTGACAATGACACAGCTTTTATACAACTGACATGGTGTTACACTCTACAGTCAGTAGCACAGTGAATCAACTACAGCTTCAGGCCAAACACATGCACAGTCTCACTAATAAAAACGCATCAGGAAGGCTGCAATCACTTCACCTATGCACTGTCCCCAGGAGACTGGTGTTCAGGACTGTGTAAAACCACGTGAACTTAAAGTTATTTTAAAGGTACATCGTCACCATGTTTTTTTTCCTAAACATAACCTACACAATGTTACCTAACTAACCCTAACATATGTAACGTTACCCAACTAAACCTAACCTAACCTATCTAACTTGGCTTAATCAAGCCTAACCATAACTTTATCTAACTAAACCCAACCTACATTAAGTACATTACTTTATGTTGAGTACCTAATGTGACATTGCCCAACCACGTTTCTTTTCCTACACCTAACCTACATAACTTTACCTGTCTAAACTTAAGCTACACAACTTTACTTACCTAAACCTAACCTACTTAACTTTATGTTAAGTACATAATGGGATGACACCCAACCATGTTTCGTTTCCTAAACCTAACCTATATAACTTAATGTCAAGAACGTAACTTAAGAAATCTAATCCCAGATCGCGAATGATATCTAAACAGAGTGTCCTCGACAAATGGTTACTAACTTCCAGATCCGTGTGCTACTAGTGAGCGTGTAGAAGATATGTGACCCAAAATTTAGTGACCAGATATATAGGCCTACATGTCTTTGGTGAAGAAATGTCACTACATGCACACAAATAACTTTACATTATCTATGGTTATATACAGACCATCAACAACACTATGTCATAGACTCAGAGTTTTATGTGTGGAATCTGAAATGCTGCACAGCCAAAGACAAGGACACAAGACCACTATGTATGAGGAAAAAAAACTAAGGCTACATCTGAACAGGGAGCTGTACCCGGATTTGGTGTTGCTGGCTTGCTAGGTAGCATTGTTCAAAACTCAATGATATAGTTGTTATTCAAAAATGAATTATTCTTATGTTGTACTGTAACTTGAGAATTGTTGATCACGAACTCAGTCCAGTGGCAGTCAACCCACTGAATATCTCAGAGACACTGAATGTGTTTCAGGTTAACAAGTGACCGTGTTAACTTTCGGCTGAATGCGCCTGTGGTCACTTACAGTGACTGATGTAATGGTTGGGGTAGATAATAAACACATATGAGTATATATATATTCAAAATTAATTAAAGTAAAATTGAAAGCTTTAACGGGACACCTGCATGTTCTGTTCATGTTTGCAACAGCTGCCATCACCACATGCAACTACCTGAGTCACCAGGTAATAGGTAACTCGATAAACCAGAACACCTGTTGCACTGAACCAGTCATGATCCTGTTGGAATTCCGTAGATCTTGAGCGCACTGTTGGAACATTAATTCTGACAACCAAACACGCAGCAACCAGACATTTTGATTCTGGCAACAGTTAAATTCATTTTGAGCTTGCTAACGCTTCTGGATAGCCAGGGCTAAACACCACTTCCACTTCAAACATTCACACACATATTTTTTGATGATGCTGGCTGTTAAAGGGTCAATAGATCCAGATAACCCACCCCTCTAACCCTCGAATCCTGACCTGAGAGTTTCCAGTGTACAATACGGACTCGCCAATCCAGCAGATAGCATCTTCACTCCTGAATCCCCAAGGTCGCTGTTACTCAGGTCCAGGTGTCTCAGACTAGAGGACTGAGAGCTGAGAACTGAGGACAGAGCTTCACAGCTTCTCCCAGAAAGATAACAACCACTCAGCCTGAAGAAGATTTCGTGATTAACAAACAAAATGGCTTCCTTCCCATGTGTGGCACATAAAACATTTTTGAATTAATGAATATATCCATAGATTCGTCTACTTACAGAGCTTTGTTGGAGGCTTTGACCACTGGCAGCAGCCTCAGAAGAGCCTCCTCTGAAGCAGAGTATTTCCTCGGGTCAAACACATCCAGATCTTTTTCCGATGACAGTAAGATGAAGCCCAGAGCTGACCACTGAGCAGGAGTCAGTTTATCTGTGGAGAGACGTCCTGAACTCAGGTACTGTTGGATCTCCTTCACTAGAGAACGATCATTCAGTTCATTCAGACAGTGGAACAGATTGATGTTTCTCTCTGGAGACAAATTCTCACTGATCTTCTCCTTGATGTATTCAACTGTTTTGTGATTAGTTTCTGAGCAATTCCCCGTCTGTGTCAGCAGGCCTCGTAAGAGATTCTGATTGGTCTCCACTGAAAGACCCAGGAGGAAGCGGAGGAACAAGTCCAGGTGTCCATTTGGACTCTGTAAGGCCTTGTCCACAGCACTCTGGTGGAGGTGTAGTTGTTCAAGTTTGGAGTTTTCTCCAACAATTTTAGACCACAGTGAGGTCAAAAGTCCAGTCATCCACGATTGTTTCTGCCATCAGATTGACTCCAGAGTTGATGAAGGTCAGATGGACATGAAGAGCAGCCAGAAACTCCTGAACACTCAGATGGACGAAGCAGAACACCTTGTCCTGGTACAGTCCTCTCTCCTCTTTAAAGATCTGTGTGAACACTCCTGAGTACACTGAGGCTGCTCTGATATCGATGCCACACTCTGTCAGGTCTGATTCATAGAAGATCAGGTTGCCTTTCTGCAGCTGATCAAAAGCCAGTTTTCCCAGAGACAAGATCATCTCTCTGTTCTCTGGACACCAGTGTGAATCCCTCCCAGACTTTCCATGATACTTGACGTTCTTCAGTTTAGTCTGAACCACCAGGAAGTGGATGTACATCTCAGTCAGGGTCTCGGGCAGCTCTCCTTCCTCTCTGGTCTTCATCACATCCTCCAGAACTGTAGCGGTGATCCAGCAGAAGACTGGGATGTGGCACATGATGTGGAGGCTTCGTGATGTCTTGATGTGGGAGATGATTCTGTTGGCCTGCTCCTTATCTCTGAACCTCTTCCTGAAGTACTCCTCCTTCTGTGGATCAGTGAACCCTCTGATCTCTGTCACCATGTCAACACACTCAGGAGGGATCTGATTGGCTGCTGCAGGTCGTGTGGTTATCCAGAGGCGAGCAGAGGGAAGCAGTTTCCCCCTGATGAGGTTTGTCAGCAGCACATCCACTGAGGTGGACTCTGTAACATCAGTCAGGATCTGATTGTTGTGGAAGTCCAGAGGAAGTCGACACTCATCCAGACCGTCAAAGATGAACACAACCTGGAACTCTTCAAACCTGCAGATTCCTGCTTCTTTGGTTTCAGTAAAGAAGTGATGAACAAGTTCCACCAAGCTGTACTTTTTCTCTTTCAGCACATTCAGCTCTCTGAAAGTGAATGGAAATGTGAACTGTATGTCCTGGTTGGCTTTGTCTTCAGCCCAGTCCAGAGTGAACTTCTGTGTTAGGACTGTTTTCCCAATGCCAGCCACTCCCTTTGTCATCACTGTTCTGATTGGTTCATCTCTTTCAGGTAAGGCTTTAAAGATGTCTTCTTGTCTGATGGTTGTTTCTGGTCTGTCTGGTTTCCTGGATGCTGTTTCAATCTGTCTCACCTCATGTTCATCATTGACCTCTGCAGTCCCTCCCTCTGTGATGTAGAGCTCTGTGTAGATCTGATTCAGAAGGGTTGGGTTTCCTGCTTTAGCGATCCCCTCAAACACACACTGGAACTTCTTCTGCAGGTTAGACTTGAGCTTTTGCTGACAGTTGCCAATCACCTCTAAATTCATAAAACAGAGATAACACAAATGAGATAGTGCTCCGATAATTGTAAGTAATGAAACTTCATTGAAGAGTATTTTACTTGGACTAAGATCATTTTTGGACTTTCCTGCATGCTCATGTGAGTCTGGCCAAGAATCTAAGCTTCATCTCAGGGAGTCACCTCTTTGGCAGGGAAGAAATTTGTGCTGGTGCGGCAGGTGGAGTGGTACCAACTAGCTATAGTTGAGCTCACCTCTACGCATAGCACTGGTTCTGGGACCAAACTCCTGGTGAGGGCTTGGAGTCTCACCTTTTTCAGAATTGCCCAGGGTGAGAGATGCCAGGCAGGTGTGGTGATACTCACGAACCCTGACTGACTGTTGGATTCAGTGCTCATACGGGAAACAATGGAGAAACCTAGAGAGGGATGATAGGGAGGAGCAGCCTGTCTGATCTGAACCTGAGTGGATTTATGTTGTACTTCTGTGCTAGTCGTGGGTTGGCCATAACGAACACCATGTTCAAGCATAGGGTGGTTTATAAGTGTACCTGGTACCAGAACGCCCTAGGCCAAAGACAGATGGCCGACTTTGTGGTCCTATCATCAGATCTGTGGACATGTGTCTTGCACACTTGAGAGAAGAGAGGAGCAAAGCTGTCAACTGATCACCACCTGGTGGTGAGTTGGATCAGATAGCGATGGAGGCTGCTGCACAAACCTGGAGGAGTTGGAAAGCGCTGCTGGGGACAGGGGTATCTGGAGTACTTTGCACAGGCCGAAACATCATCAAAATTAAATAAATGCATATGGAGCCAGAGTGTGCAACAGTTGTTTTCTGTAATCGAGTCTAGTGGCTCTACAATAGAAACTCATTTTGTCCAACTGTTTCACCTAAGGTGTTCTGGTACCAGGTAAACTTATGAACCACCTTATGGCCAAAACATGGTGTTCATCATGGACAATCTATGTCTATCACAGGAGTCAGGCAGGCATTTCTCCCAAACACCTCCTCAGAGTTTCTCTATCACTGCCCACATGAGCATTTAAGTGCCCTTGCAGGAGCATAGGACAACCCTGGCAGTCTCCAGGCCTAGACTACGTTCAGACTGCAGGCAAATGAGATTTGTCACTCAAATCAGATCTTTAAGACAGACTGTCCACACTGTTATTTCCAAATGATCTTTATAGGTTGGTGTGGTAACAACGTAGGCATCACGTCTGTAACTACATAGCTACACTGGTGAAGCAGCCTTCCAACACGGAAGCATGACAAATGGAGGCCCATCATTTCACCCTCCAAACAATTATGCAGTAAAATTTATTTCAATTTATTTTGGCATCTGTCCATGGACTGTTGTTCTCCATGTTGTCCTCCGTAGTGCTCTGCTAGCAGCACCATGTATTCTGCTCAGTACTTCCGACACCCTGGATTTGCTACGTTATTGTGTGTCATGTTGCAAATGACGCAATAGACACTCTGAAATCTGATTTGAGCGTCCAGAGCGTACGGACCGTGACGCGTCTGTAGACATCTGATTGGAATCACATTTCAAACTAACACCAAATGTGCTTTGGATCTGATTCGCAAAAATCACAAGTCATGTAGGTTTTTGCAGTCCAGACTTTCTAAAATTAATTCTGTATATTCCAAGAAACAGATTTGGGCCGGCGGTCTGAACAAGGCCCTCGAGACTCCATGTTGGCCAGATACTCTCAAACTATTGTTTGGTGCATCGGCACAGACGACCTCCCTCAGTTGCATAGAGGTGACCCTCTTGTTTTCAGAGGAAAGATGCAGCACAGCAGTCCTCAGCTGAGGGCTTGTTGGCAGCCACAAACCTACCCAGTGTTTCCTGAGCAACGAAAATTGACTATGCCATAGTAATGATTGATATTAGAGGGGCAATCTATCGTATCTGTTATTGTCATGAGAATAATCTCATCACAGTCTAAAAGAGGTACATGAGGCACGAATGTGTAATAAGCATGCTGTCTTTGTTAAAGCCCTCTTTTCAATAACTTACCTGTAAATCCTGATGTAGTGTGCAACCAAATCCCCACCAGATCATTCCTTTGCATCTTTTCCAAAACCATTCTGGCCACTTGAGTTGTTTTCTCAGTGTAGGTGTGCACCATCAGATCCACTGTGTCTGTCCTCTTGGCATGCTCCAGTTGATAGGCTGGGATTGCTGGGACATCTTTCAGGACCCCCTGTAGGTACCACTTGAAGGTTTGAAATTCCTCTGCATTCAAGTGCTTCAAAATTCCTAAGAGGACCTGTTTATTTGTCACCATCTGTACGACCTGCCAAGATAAAGGTCAAAGGTTCATTAATACACAGTTAGAAAACAAAATGCAGTTAGAGTCCCTTTATGCTACAAAACAAAACAACATCAAAACAAACCAAACAAAGACAGCAGTGCGTTCCTGAGGCCCGTACTACGAAGCAGGATGTTGAGTTAACGAGGTAACTTTAGGGTTAACTCTGGATTTTCAGTACTAGGAAGAATTCTTTTTTTACCAGGATAAATCACCATGGTAACTTATGTTAAACAGCTAACCCGCACTGGAGCAGGTTATGTTCAGAGTATCAGGTCACAGCCTGTCAAAACCCCGACCTCTGACCAACCAACGTCAGGAATGACAGGTAGAAAGGGTTTATATTTTTATGGGTCAGTAGAATAATTTCATTGTCTCAGGTTTTCTATTCCCACTCCATGTTTAAGCTCCTAACAAACAGAGAGACGGTTTAGGACACAGGACATTTTAATTTAAGCATTGTGACTGGTTCTAACTGGTTCTTGTCATCATAAATTACACATTGGGTCACAAAGATCTCACCAGTCGTTAGTTTAAATACTTTCCCACTCTTTATGGAAACATTACTTTAAATGTTTCTATGTGACATATTCAGAGTAGTTTCATCATCATCCAACTAAACTACACAACAGAACATACTCTTTACCTTACACAGATTCAATAATACCTCGGTGTATTTTAAGCCTTGGTTTACTTTTAATATCAGGAAATTGTTTCTAGTCCTCTCTGTTGTAAGATTACAGGCTGTCGTTTACCTTTCCCCCCGATAGAGATGACTTTTTGCTGTCCTCATTATCACTGTTTCCTGGGACAGTCTATTAAAAAGATTAATGGAGTGCTGCAGGAATGATTCCTACAACGCTAAAACGAGTTAGCATTTTAGCACTCTTGCTTCCCTCGTCTTAAAGTCAATGTGTTTTTAGTTAGACGTCTGAAATAAGGTCTGTGTTTCACATAAGCTGAAGAGACTTTCACATTTTGTTCTACCACATAAAATACGTCAGTAAATACCCCACTGTGAGTTTAGCAGCATTTAACTGTCTTACAAAAAGACGGTTGCTAACAAGTGGCTAAATTACACTACAGAATTTACACTTTAAAAATCGTAAAAGTTCAATAAATTTTTGGAGATTATCTTGCCAGGGTTCCCACCGATTTTTACTAATCAGTTTTTTAGAGTTATCCAGAACTCCGCCATTTAGCCCATTTCCATGACTTTATTTCAGCAGTTTTAAATAGGTGGGGCTATATAGTGATCCAGCCATAGAATTTTAAACACCTCTTTCCCAGGCGTCTGTGAGTTAGCCCAGTGTTAGCGCTGCTTACTTTACTCGCTCGTTAGACATTCCTGCTACCAACTAGCCACACATGCCAAAGCCCAGAGCGGCACACATGGTCACTTCATAAAACGCTAAGGTTGCTTTTTGGAGGACAGAAAACCAAAAATTCTGTATTTGTCACAACTTAACTCTGACAAGTCTGTACGCATTTCTTTCTTGTTAAACAAATGTCTGATTCTACAGACATGTCTGATCATTATTTTGAGACCTTGGCTGAACCAAAGTGTGCACAGCACCTTAAAAAATGTCTTCCCCCATCCAAGTGGATCAATAACCTGACACAGTGGGCAGATATTAGTAATCTGGACATCTATACGTGTAGATGTCTGGATCACGATACGTTAAGCTAAGTGTTGTCTGTAAATAACCAGCGTGTTATTAGCCAACTGCTTAATGAAGGCTAAGATTTAGTTGGCGATGACGGTCTGACATTGCTGTACTGTCTGAGTGTACAGGAGCCTCCCACTCAAGCTAACGTTAGCGATCCATCAGTAGTAACTGTTACCAGCATCATTTAGAGATTCACCACACTGACCGTGAATATGTGCTTCAAATTTCAGTCTGAAAGTCTTGGTTAACCAGCTTCACAACAGCTTTTTGGCATTTCCTATTTCTCTCCTGATGAGGCGGTTTGTTTCTGGGATGCGTCCTTGGCGATGACGCAATGCAGATCTGGTCTCAGTGGATCATGTAATACTAGTGATGTTCAACAGCAGCGCAGCACTCTAGTTATACAAGGAACGTTTGGGGCGTAACCTTTGACATGTTGTAAGGTTTAACAGACATATTTTAAAAACAATGTAGATCCAAAACTTTTCCAGAACATTCTGTTAATTTGAAACCATTTCCAGGCCTTAAAAACATTTTTTTTTTATTTCATGACTGTAGGAACCCTGTCTGTCTGAACAAAACATGTAAGTATCATAAATAACATCAATGTTCTTTTTTGTTTATTTTCTTAAATGACTGAAATTTAATGGAAGAATATATGGCATACCGATGAGAATGTCAGTCATACCGACATAAGTCATTCATTTAACTCCATGGAGTGACCAACATTTAGACATATTTAATCATATTTAATCTCCTCAGGTAAGAACCTTTGAGTAAAACAGATTTCCAACGTTACCCCACGAGTAAGTGGAAACATAACATCACCCCAAAACTATTTTAGATGGAAGCACTGGTGAGGAAAGTATTTATTGAGTGTGTTTCCAGTGGCTGTCCTGTGCTCACACACCGTGGGCTGATGAGTTAATGAAGCGTGAACACTGACAGAAAATGTGGAAGCTTTTAAATCAGATTTGATCAGAACGCAACACATGAGTAAAGTTCAGGACTAAAAACAAGCAACTGATGACGGTCTGAACCCTCTGGGTTTTTAGGAAAGTGTCTGTTACCAGAAGACTTTTCTCTAGTCGACATAAAAGAAACTTTTCTAACATAAAGCTCTGTCACCATGGAGACCAGTGCTGCAAGAAGAGAGGGGAAAGAGGAAGTGTGCTCAATGAAGGAAATGAAATTTACTGAATATCAAGTATGAAGTAAAACCCAGAGAATTTACGTACAGTAACAGAGGTTTCTCACATGAACGGGCACATGTTTGCCTCCTGTATGAAATGACTGTATTCTTATTGTGTTGTCTGGCCACAGGTCGCTGGCTGCAGGTGGTATATTGTTGCTGAAGTTTGCTGTCTGTAGAACATTATATAACTGCCAGTAAATAAGGGTTAATAACTGTTAACCCTTTACCACTCAGTGAGCTACACTTCAGACTGTGAGAGGAATCATATATATGTCCTTTATTTGACCAGGTAAAAGCCTCACTGAGATTAAAAATCTCTTCTTCAGTAGTGACGGGGCCCAGAGGGCAGCACCAAACACTGGTACACGTTACAACCAGGCAAACACACGTGTACAACTGTCACACACAACAAATGAATTAAAACCACAATATACAAATAACATGAAATACGAGGCCCGGGACAAGAACAAATACAGTGTGAGTACAATTTTAAAATAAATCAGAAAGGGTCACATTGACTAAAAGAGCTCATTTGCCCATCCTGTAAAATCGACTTAAACTCCCCACAGTGATCAGCTCAGACAGTTTCAGATCCTTCTGTAAATTACTCCACGACAAAGGAGCAACATGCCTAAAAGCCTATTTGCTGAGTTCTGGTCTCATCCTTGGTACCTGCATGTGAAGGATATTATGAGAGCGAAGGCCGTGTTGATTTTGGTTTCTGCACATGTATTAGGACAGTATGTCGAACTCCTTTAGACGCTGGTCAGGAGCATTCATGAAAAACAGATCACTGTAATCCAGCAGAGGTGAAAAAGTGTCTCCTTGCCTGAAGGGAGACGTTTGACTTATTCCCAGAGAAGAAGCCCAATTTAACCTTCAGCGTGGAGACAAGGTTTTTGATATGTGATTTGAAAGACAAGTGCTGATCAGTGATGATCCCGAAGTGCTTGTAAGCTTTAACGATTTCAATTTCAGTCCCTTTTCCAGTTGTTAATATCTGTGGAGGATCAGACGGTGACTCTTACCCAACCAAATGCTGTTATCAGCACAACTTTATTGATCTTAAAAGAAAATCAATTAACACCTGATTCAATTATTTCGGAATTTAAAAACCTTATTTTAGAGGAACATGTTTGCTGCTGGGCGGCACGTGGTGTGGTGGTTAGCACTGTCGCCTCACAGCAAGAGGGTTCCTGGTTCTATCTCGGTTCGATCCATGTCAGCGTGGGTTTCCTCCAGGTGCTCCACCCCCATGACCCCCAACAGGATGAGCGGTTGGAAAATGGATGGATGTTTGTAGCCTGACCTGGGACTGTCTGACATGCCTCAACACACATCAATGAAGAACAGCAGAGCTCACCTCCACAGATACTGAGAGATGAATCAAACTGTCCACTTCAGTCACAAAGACATTTCTCAAGACACGTGCAGCTTTAAAGAGGGACGTGTCTCGAGAAATGTCTTTGTGACTGAAGTGTCGACTCTTTTTTAAGTAAATCATCACAGAGATGATCTGTGTGTGTGTGTGTGTGTGTGTGTGTGTGTGTGTGTGTGTGAACTAACTCTTTTATTTGGGACTGTCTGATGTGTGTTGAGGCATGTCAGACAGTCTCAGGTCAGCTCAGTCAGAATCATATCAGGTGTTCATCTATTTAATAAAGCTGTGCTGATAACAGCATCTGATTCCTCTCACAGTGTGATGTGTAGCCCGCTGAGAGTTAAAGGGTTAACAGTTATTAACTCCACGGTTAGATCATGTTTGACAGATGACAAACTGTAGCAGCATTAATACACCATCTGCAGCCTGTGGCCTCTCACTACTGACTCTGTTCTTTGGAGTTGGCTCCTCAGGGAAACACACGGTGTGTGTGTGTGTGTGTGTGTGTGTGTGTGTGTGTGTGTGTGTGTGTGTGTGTGTGTGCTGCTTTTTATTCAGATGAATCAAACTAATGTGTCCTAATCTTACAAAGAAGCTGTGCTCACCTGAGGCAGGAGGCTCTGTCTGCTCCTTCACACACACCTCATCAGGGTCCGCTGCAGTCACTGAGGCTGAGTGTGTGTTCCTCTGTGGGTCGAGGTGACCTCCCTGTGCGGTGATAGAGACTGAAACCACTTCAGATTTTATGATCATTATCGGGAATACATTACATCATAGTACACGAGAAGCTACAGAGCTGCTCTGTCGTCGACAGGATGGTTACTTTGCTGTGTCTCTGTCGGCCCTGTGTGTTCCTCCTCTGCTCTGAGACAGTCCGGACACATCAGCAAACATCAACAGCTCTCCCACATTAAAAACTAGAGAGCTAACCAAAATGTCTCCCCCTCTGTTCCTGAGATATGACGCTGAGTGCGGGACAGGAGAGGGAGCTCTGTGTGTGTGAGGATCTCTGTCTCCTAAACTACAGAGGTAGGGTGCTGATTGGCTGGAGGTACAGGTATGACCTGGGGAAGTGTCGACTGCTGATTGGCTGCAGCAGCAGTGTGAAGGTAGATCTGTGTCTTTATTATTCAGTCAAAAAAAAGTTTCTCTAATCAAAAAAAAATATTGTCAATCAAAAAAACCTTCACTTCTATCAAAGAAAAAAAGTGTTTGAATGCAAAAAAAAAAAAAAAAATTGAGATTGCATTTGAACACTTTTTTTTTTGATTGAATAATAAAGACACAAATCTGCCCTCATACAGCAGCAGGTCCTGTCCTCGGCCCCACACCATCATCACTCTGTGTGTCCAGCCTGGAGGTTTCTCCTGATGACTGTGCCTCTTGTGTCTCATTGAGTTTTTGCATCAGTGCTTTTCTAACGTTGTGAATCAGAACATGTTTCAGAATCAGAAATACTTTGTTTATCCCCGGGGGGAAATTGTTGGCATCACAGGCGCTCCTCACAAGAGCAGAGAGATACAACATGTGGTGCAATTAAGTGACAATATAACAAGATTATTTACAAAAACATAGCAACAGATGCACAACAAACAGAATATATCCATCAAAGGTGTGTGCTTTGCTGTTGAACAGTAATATGGGCAGACTTGTTATTATAGACTATAAACTGAGATACAGAATGGAAATAAGAGAAATTAAGGATTATGTACACTGTTAGTTACTGCACGAATAACTGAATTAAGTCAGCAGCAAACTGTGGAATAAATATGTAATCATTTACTGGTTGAGCTGGTGACAGTGGGTGAGACAGTCTGTACTCTCAACACTGAGCTCATCATTAGCAAGTATGTGTAAGCTCTGTGGTTATGACGTGGCATGGCAACCCATCATCAACAAGCTTCAGTGAATGGTGGTGAAAATTAAATAATGTTGAGCTTATAAAACTTGATAGCTTGTAATTGTCATACATTTTGTATGGGATGTCTTGGGAAATCAGAATTAAAAAAACAAATGTTCGTATTGATCTTCTTTCTTTTAAATGTGGTTTTGACACCGCTCTGCAGCTGCTCTTTAACTGTTCCTAATGTCACTACAAAAACCTTTGGTGATGCTTCTTTTAGCTGCTACGCCCCAAAAATCCAGAACTCCCTGCCTTTAAACATCAACACATTAATATATTAGCAGATAGTCAAGCATAGATTATCTGCTAATATATTAATATACTTTCATAGAATTATTAACACTCAGACTCCTAAATTTCTTTATGATAATATAATTTACTGCTCAAATATGCATTCACATTACACTAGAGGGGCGAATAGTGGACAGATTATTTTACCCCTACCTAAGTCTGACTCTATGAAGAGGACTGAATTCTATAGGTCAACTGTGTTTTGGAACAATCTTCCAGTTGTGGTTCGTGAAATTAAGGGAAAAACTGGTTTTAAAAAGAGACTAAGAATATATTTGTTCTTAACACCATAATATCATCTTGATTATTTGATTGAGCGAGGTTTTGTCATGTGATACATGAAGGGTATGTTGCTTTTCCTTATTTTATTGTTTTTATTTTAATAAGTACTTTCAGTGTTGTTGTTTTTTTTTTCTTTTCTTTTAATTGAGATTGTAATGATTGCGTTTTCTATGTATTGTCTGGACCCCAGGAAGACTAGCTGTCGTCTTGGCGTCAGCTAATGGGGATCCTTTTAAATAAACAAATAAACAAACAAATAAACATCAGACATTACATGGGCGAGGATGAAGTTAAAGCCCAGCAAGTGCAGAAGCATCTCTATTGTAAGAGGCCAAGTCACAGACCAGAGATTTTATGTCGGGGGAACACCTGAACCAACAGCTTCAGAAATGCCAGTAAAGAGCTTGGGACGATGTCATGATGCAAAGCTCAAAGACACAGAGCAGTTTGGACAACTTAAAAAGGATACCATCACCTACATGAATCACGTCAACAAGACCTTGTTGCCAGGAAGACTCAAGTTGTGGTGTTTTCAGTTTGGCATACTCCCAAGACTCTTGTGGCCGTTAACTGTGCACGAGATCCCCATCACCAAGGTGGAAAAGCTAGAAAGGGTGATGAGCACACAGCTGAAACAGTGGCTTGGAGTTCCACGTTGCCAAAGCTCCATTGGACTGTATGGGGGGGCAAACTGGAATTACCAATCACAGGTCTTGTGGAAGAATTCAAATGCACCAAAGCAAGGCTAGTCATGACCCTTTCTGAATCTGAGGACACGGTCATTCGAACAGCACCCCCCCAGGTGGCAATGGGAAGGAAGTGGACTCCATCAGAAGCTGTTCAGAGTGCAAAGTCTGCTCTTCACTTCAGAGATGTGGTTGGCCAAGTCCAGCAAGGGAGAGCGGGTCTGGGGCTCATCCCAAAAACTCCTCTGTAGCACAAAGCAACATCAGTGCAGAAAAGACGGCTTGTGGTAGAGGAAGTCAGGAGGCAGGAGGAGACGGAGCGACATGCCAAGGTTGCTTCAATGGCTAGCCGGGGGAGATGGACCAACTGGGAGAGCCTGGAGAAGAAAAAGCTCAGCTGGCGTGACATCTGGCAGATGGAGAGAGCGAGGCTGAGTTTTATCGTCAGAGCCAAGTATGACCTGCTACCTTCTCCCGAAAATCTGAAGCTGTGGTACGAAGAAGAGCCCGCTTGTTCCTTATGTCATGCACCAGCATCCCTTAAGCACGTTCTGTCAGGGTGCACTACAAGTCTCACTCAAGGGCGTTATACTTGGCGGCATAACCAAGTACTCAGAGAGCTGGCATCAACACTGGAACAGAGGCGAACCACCACTAATAACCTCCCACAAACATCAGCAAGAAAGGTCCATTTCCTACGTTTTGTACCAGCAGGCCAACCTCAAGAGCACCAAACAACACCAAAGGATGCAAGCATCCTACAGTCTGCTCGAGATTGGAAATTAGAAGTGGATGTTGACAAAAAGCTTGTGTTTCCCCCAGAAATAGTGGCAACAACACGCCGGCCAGACATGGTCCTGTGGTGTCCAACAGCAAAGTTGGCTTGCATCGTGGAGCTGACAGTACCATGGGAAGATGGGGGTGAAGAGGCTTATGAGAGGAAAAAAAACAAATATTCTGACCTGGCTGCTGAAGCATCCCAGAACGGCTGGAAGACCACCATCTACCCAGTAGAAGTGGGATGCAGGGGATTCATTGCAGCATCTACCATCAGTTTGTTGAGCAAAATGGGGGTGAGGGGCCGCTCCCTCCAACAGGCTATCAAGACCGTGTCAAGTGTTGCCAAAAAAAAGCAGCAACTGGCTCTGGATCAAACGGAACGACAACAGCTGGGCGCCAAGATAAAGACAGATGGTATGTGGCCAGGTGTTCACCTGGCTCAGGGAGAAGGACGCCCCTGCCATGCAGAGTCCACCAGGGGACACAGAGCGTATGGCATAAAGGGGGACATACCTGGGACGCTGGGTACAACGTTGAGCCCTCTGGAGACGTTGTGGGCTTCAATCAACGAAATGTCGATGAAGCAGGGTGCCCACCTGATGACCCCAATGATGTCCATACCCTCTCTTTCACCACTCCACTCCGACTGCTACTTTCAAGAGGTAACTACTTACCAGGGATTGAAACAACTAGTCCTATTAGCTTTACAGACCTGCCGGCTCAGTGGACAGTTTTAAATGACATCTCAAAACATATCTTTTTAATGGAGCCTATAACTGGCAGCTGTCTGCTTTAATATCTGTAATATGTTTGCATATATGAATTTATTACTTGATTCATTATGGACTGATACATTTATTTATTCCTCTCTTTTCTCCTTCAGTGACTGTTGTCTTATTTCTTTGCTCTTTGTCTCTGCTGTCTGAATTGTAAAACACTTTGTGCATGAAAGCTGCTGTATAAATAAAGTTAATGTGTTCATTCATCCATCCTGTCTTCAATCTTCTGTCAGGCGCAGCAGAGCTCTGAAGCTGTTCAGAAAGGAACCATATGAAGGGCTAAGACACTTGGATCATAAGGCAGAGGGTAAATGATCAGAAAGTGTTCAGCCCACAGGTCTAGGTGATCTGTAACAGGATATCAGTGTTTGTGTGACTTCCTGTTGACAACAGCGTCTTGTCACTGCTTCCTGTTTCACTTCCTAGACAGCTTTAATCATAATGTGTCTGTGAAGAACTCATCACACGACTGGACACATGAGAGCTGGATGATACAGCACGAGCTGTGTCAGGGTTCATCAGCAAATGTTTTGATATGATTTTTATGTTGATAAATGTGCTCCCCAATCAATCAATCAATAAATCAATATGATTGTTGTTTTCCTTGGAGAAATGTGAGTAAAACAGGTTTCTCCATACATCCACATTAACACAGTGTGACTGACTCATTGATTTACAAATGGTTCCCCAGTACTTCTTCCCCTCTTACGTCACTGTCCTGTTAGTCCTGGGCGTCCAAGGCTTCAGCCACAAACGCTTTCTGAATGGCCTGATCTACGCAGGCTGTAAATACATTTTGTCAAAAATAAGAACAGGCCTTAAAAAAAGACAGTCCCTGGGTCTAACAATGTGTCATTTCATTCATGCATTAAAGCCCTTAGATATAAAATGACACAAGCTTTGGCTCTTCTGTGTCGTTCAGCAGCATCTTGTGTGATTGAGAGAGAAATCACTTTAATGCTGCAGCTGGTAAAGATGGAGCTCTTTTTAAATGTTTTATATTCTGCTGGGTGGATTCATCTGTAATTATCATCATTTATCAGTTGATTGGAGTAACACGTACAGCATGTAGACAAGTACGGGTATCATGTTACATAAAATGGAAATACTCGAGTACAGGTACCTCATAGTTCTCTCAATTTTATGATCGCAGCTGAAAAATATTTTCATAATTAATCCAGAAAATAAAATTTATATTTATATTTAAATTTATAAATAAAACAGAGCTTGTTCCTAACCCCCCCCCCCCACAGAGGTCTGGACTAAGTCCCTATTAAATTCCTCTGGTAGGATTCTCACCTGCTGAACTCACCTCAGGTCGACTCACAGACACTTTCCACCTTCATGTGTGGAGGAAACACTGGGAGAGAAGACGCTGCTCAGTTCTTCCTCGTCTGTCCTGGTGTCTGTGTGCATCTGATCTGAGGACTCTGTCTCACCTTCACAACTTCACAGCCCATGACTGAAAAACCATCAGTGACGTCAAAGCAGTCTATCGGGTATGAGAGCAACCACAGATGAGATGATGTAGTTTTCCTCTCTGTCCACCAGATGGTGATGACTAACCATCTAATGACCTGAAGATGGAACGGAGGAGCAGCACCTTGGATCACACACAAATCTCACTGATGAAGGTTTAACTGATATTTGGAGCTTCTGGATTTTGAGCCTGACCTCGATGTGTTCACATCACAGAGACTTGTTTCATTTCATTTCATTTGTTCGGCTCATGTTAATGCACAACAATCAGATTCACAATAAAACAACTCTAACACACCAAAAAGGAATGTGAATACACGAAAGAAAAGTCACTGAACAACCAACACTGACAGCAGCTTGAGAAAGAATAAATACATCAATAAGTACACAATAAGTCACCTCCAACACGAGGACAGATTCTATCCCACAGCTTCATATGGTCTGATTATTCCTCCTCTTTATACACTTTCTTAAACTGAAAAATGAAAATAACTTTTTTCATTGCAAAAAAACAAACAAAAAATCTTTCCACCTTCATGTGTGGAGGAAACACTGGGAGAGAAGACGCTGCTCAGTTCTTCCTCGTCTGTCCTGGTGTCTGTCTGCGTCTGATCTGAGGACGCCGTCACACCTTCACAACTTCACAGTCCATGACTGAAAAAACAGTGTGTGAGGACAACCTCAGAAACCATCTTCTGAAGACGATAAGCTGCTGGGGGCAGTGATCAATTTGTAAGATCTGATGGAGCCAGCAGAGACCTGGTCCCAGACTTCTTCATCTTTGTCCCTCTCATTGTTCACAGCTTCATCAGCAGCCTGAGACAGGTCCAGACAACATGTAGGCTCATCTCTAGCTCTGGAACAGCTGGTCTTTACTGAACCTGGTCCTCACTGCTACGTCGCTCTTTGTTAAAACCAGTCTTTCGAATGAACTTTGCATCTGTCATCTTAACTACGCCTGACTCAGCGATGCACATTCATGTGAACTCATGCCACTGTGGCATTATGAACACTCTCCCACAGTCTTGATGTGGTGCTGATCACTGATCATTTGCGTCAACGTCATTATGGAGGATCAGAGGAAAAGAAGAGCAAACTTCACAGATATGAAGATCAATAGAGCTGTAAGAGGCGTGTTGGTTTGATGACAGCAGCGGGCAGGTGGAGCTCCACAGGTAACATGAAGGGAGAGAGAAGGAAACAAACTGGGCCGAACCTTAACACTCATGGACAGACAGACAGGGTTTCTAGCTCTGGTGTTAAAGTGTAACCACACCAGCATCTGAACGGACCGAGGTGACATTTGGAGGTAAACTTAGATGCTGCAGCTGACCAGCTGATTAGCTAGCTGTCTAGCTTGCTAACTGATATTAGCAGTACACCTTTGACCCGTGGACGTTTGTAGTTCCTTTAACAAACTGATGTGAAGGACAAGACGTCTGTTTATGTTTGTAAGTTAGCTAAATAGAAGGGAGACGTTAGCATGAAAGCTAATGTGTTTGGTTGTTCAGAGTTTGTGGTTCTTGTGTATCAGGCTGCTGAAACAGAAACAGCTGAGAGTTTGACTTAACGCCTGCTCCGGACTGAGTGTAAGATTTACACCCGGTGAGAAGAAAACTTTGGTCTAGATGGTGCAACTGGTGCAACTATAGGTCTGATTTCCTCCGGGTGCTCCAACATGTTCTCCCCGTGTCAGCGTGGGTTTCCTCCAGGTGCTCCGACATGTTCTCCCTGTGTCAGCGTGGGTTTCCTCCGGGTGCTCCAACATGTTCTCCCCGTGTCAGCGTGGGTTTCCTCCAGGTGCTCTGACATGTTCTCCCTGTGTCAGCGTGGGTTTCCTCCAGGTGCTCCAACATGTTCTCCCCGTGTCAGCGTGGGTTTCCTCCAGGTGCTCCGACATGTTCTCCCCGTGTCAGCGTGGGTTTCCTCCAGGTGCTCCAACATGTTCTCCCCGTGTCAGCGTGGGTTTCCTCCAGGTGCTCCGACATGTTCTCCCCGTGTCAGCGTGGGTTTCCTCCGGGTGCTCCGACATGTTCTCCCCGTGTCAGCGTGGGTTTCCTCCAGGTGCTCCGACATGTTCTCCCCGTGTCAGCGTGGGTTTCCTCCAGGTGCTCCGACATGTTCTCCCTGTGTCAGCGTGGGTTTCCTCCGGGTGCTCCAACATGTTCTCCCCGTGTCAGCGTGGGTTTCCTCCAGGTGCTCTGACATGTTCTCCCTGTGTCAGCGTGGGTTTCCTCCAGGTGCTCCAACATGTTCTCCCCGTGTCAGCGTGGGTTTCCTCCAGGTGCTCCGACATGTTCTCCCTGTGTCAGCGTGGGTTTCCTCCAGGTGCTCCAACATGTTCTCCCCGTGTCAGCGTGGGTTTCCTCCAGGTGCTCCGACATGTTCTCCCCGTGTCAGCGTGGGTTTCCTCCGGGTGCTCCGACATGTTCTCCCCGTGTCAGCGTGGGTTTCCTCCAGGTGCTCCGACATGTTCTCCCCGTGTCAGCGTGGGTTTCCTCCAGGTGCTCCGACATGTTCTCCCCGTGTCAGCGTGGGTTTCCTCCGGGTGCTCTGACATGTTCTCCCCGTGTCAGCGGGGGTTTCTTCCGGGTGCTCCGACATGTTCTCCCTGTGTCAGCGTGGGTTTCCTCCAGGTGCTCCAACATGTTCTCCCCGTGTCAGCGTGGGTTTCCTCTGGGTGCTCTGACATGTTCTCCCCGTGTCAGCGGGAGTTTCTTCCGGGTGCTCCGACATGTTCTGCCCGTGTCAGCGTGGGTTTCCTCCAGGTGCTCCAACATGTTCTCCCTGTGTCAGCGTGGGTTTCCTCCAGGTGCTCCAACATGTTCTCCCCGTGTCAGCGTGGGTTTCCTCCAGGTGCTCCGACATGTTCTCCCCGTGTCAGCGTGGGTTTCCTCCGGGTGCTCCAACATGTTCTCCCCGTGTCAGCGTGGGTTTCCTCCAGGTGCTCCGACATGTTCTCCCCGTGTCAGCGTGGGTTTCCTCCAGGTGCTCCAACATGTTCTCCCCGTGTCAGCGTGGGTTTCCTCCGGGTGCTCTGACATGTTCTCCCCGTGTCAGCGGGGGTTTCTTCCGGGTGCTCCGACATGTTCTCCCCGTGTCAGCGTGGGTTTCCTCCAGGTGCTCCAACATGTTCTCCCCGTGTCAGCGTGGGTTTCCTCTGGGTGCTCTGACATGTTCTCCCCGTGTCAGCGGGAGTTTCTTCCGGGTGCTCCGACATGTTCTGCCCGTGTCAGCGTGGGTTTCCTCCAGGTGCTCCAACATGTTCTCCCCATGTCAGTGTGGGTTTCCTCCAGGTGCTCCCACATGTTCTCTCCATGTCAGTGTGGGTTTCCTCCAGGTACTCCAGCTTCCTCCCACAGTCCAAAGACATGCAGGTTAATTGGTGACTCTAAATTGTCCGTAGGTGTGAATGTGAGTGTGAATGGTTGTCTGTCTCTATGTGTCAGCCCTGTGATAGTCTGGTGACCTGTCCAGGGTGAACCCTGCCTCTCACCCAGTGTCAGCTGGGATAGGCTCCGCCCCCCCAACAGGATAAGCAGTTACAAAAAATGAATGAATGAATGTTCTTGAGATAGATTGAGAATGAGACAGACATGGTCACAGTCACCTTGACCTTTAACCTACGACCACTAAAATCTGTTAAGTTTGAGTTGAGTCCAGGTGGACAGTTGTGCCAAATTTGAGGAAACTCCCTGAGGTATTCTTGAGACATCATGTTCACAAGAATGGAACGCGCAGAGTGATGGATGACCAGGAAACATAATGCCTCCATCTACCAACGCATCACCGGCATGGACAGAGCCATAAGAAAGTCACTGTGACAAACTGAATTACTGACCTCATAAGTTTTAATATTCCTACTTGGGAAAGTTTACAGTCACCAGTGTTGGAAAGGTTACTTTTAAAATGTAATAGGCCACAGATCACAAATAATCACTTCATCATAGTAATGTAACTTATTAAATCTGATTATTTTTCTAAGAAATATTTTGAACTGGGTAAGAAAGCTGAAAAATGTCAAGAAATAGGCTAATGTTTTATTTTACATGTAACATTTTACTCTAACTCATTTGTCATCACCAACATTTTAAAAAGTAATTTCAATTTAATTCCATATTTTTCCTCAGTAACTGTAACTGATTACAGTTACATTTTTTGTAATTTAATTACATGTAACTAATAAAATTTAAGTCAAACAGGAGAGAATAACAAGAGGGAGTAGTGACAATAACACATTAAATACATTTTAACATCATTTATTACATTTTTTTTTTAATGTAGTAAAATGATTAAAAAAAACAAAAAACATTCCACTACTTTATGCTTGCAGATAAAAAATACAGGATGTTGAGCTGACGTCATCAGAACGGTCTCACCAGGCTGGTAAAGATCCAGTGACTTACTTACTTCATTCATTGTTGACAGAATACAAGATTAAAGCTTATTTTGTGTGTGTGAGAAGATGTAAAATGGAACTCACTTGTGTTGCGCCTTTCTAGTCACCTGACCACTCAAAGCGCTTTTTACACTACGATTCACATTCAGTTTGGGGTTCAGTAATTTGTATAACCATTCTTTGACATGCAGACTGTAGGAGCCGGGGATCGAGCCGCTGATCTGTCAATTAGTGGAGGACCCGCTCTACCTCTGAGCCACAGCCACAGAGTGAACAGTCAGTGGTTGAGTTTCCATCCAAACAAAATGCAACTTTCAAACGAATTTTCAGAAAATCAGCAAAAGAAACTGTGAAATGTGTTTGTGTTTCCATCCACTGCCGATATGTGAACGCTGGAGTTTGTTCATCCAGATAAACAGCAGGTGGAGCTGATTTCTCAGTCAGCTGCTACTACAGAAAAAGAGTGCACAAAAGAGCGTCAGTCAAACCAAAAACAAAGGAAAGCAATGGATGAATAATGACGCAGAGAACAGTCACCAATGGAAAAATAGAGTTTAGAACAACATGTTGTTGTTGGAGGTTGAAGTAATTTTTGTACAATGACTGTACATCATTGTTTACACACTGAATCTGTTTCTATTGCACTTAGTCCCATTTACATTTTTTAATATACCAACTTCTCCACCACCCCTGAGTGTAAAAGATTACTTTGATTTTTTTGGACACTGGTATTTTCGCTATTTTGCTTATTGATGTCATTTTATGGGTTATCTTCAAATGCGCCACATCCCAAAAGTCAGTACAACCTGAGCTAAAGGGTTATATAGGTCAACACTCTATAATAATTCATTAAAGTATTTCAATTCTGTCATTACAACATAATACAAAAATCTTACGTTTTTAATCAGATTTTACAAAAAAACATAAAAACACAAACATTTTGATCCAAAAGATTTTTATATGTAGTAACAAGAACATTATATTTCTTAACAATTAGTCATTCATTCCTTTGGAGACACCGCATGTTTTCAAGCCAAACCCTGTTGTTGTTTTTTTCCTAAATCCATCCACATGTGTGTGTTGGCTAAACGTGACAACATAAGTTTGTTGTTGAAGGAAAAAAAACATTGATTCGCGGTGTTGTACCAACGTAGTACTTTTATTTTGAAAGAGACTGTATGCAAACTGTACATTTCCTGTGAATTTTGTGTGTGTATTTTGAAAACAGACAATGCATGTAACAGGCTGAAGGTGACACGGCATCCCAGAACGTCAACAACCAACACACCCAGGGTACCTTGGACGTCATATGTGGACGTGGAAACGTGGATACATGACGAGGTCAGAGTGAGAATGTGTTGACTATGTATACGGGATTATTCAAACGACCATCTCTGGCTGCCAAGCGGCAACCTCTGGTCAGTGGGAAATACTGGCGTAATTATGGCAAAATACCACATTAGTAAGATCTATTCAAACAGGATCATGCAAACAACGATCTGCTGCAGCTGTGCATGATACGCCCGTTTGTAAAGTGTCAATGTGCACATTATGGAAATGGTTTTTCTACACAGGAGCAGAGTCATCCTCACACAGAGAACACAGAGACACCGAAGAACCAAACCAGAATCCGAAGCCGAAGCCAGGATAAAGAGGTTCAGTGAAGGTGGTGTTGAAGGTGTGGAGGTGGATCAGTGAGTCAGAGGAGACTTTGTAGAAGGACAGAGTGCCAGCAGGACAGTCCACATACACTGCTGCTCTCTTGGGGACAGAGGGAGACAAAGAGATGTGAAGAGGAATGAAGGTTATTCTGTTATTGTGATAGACAGAGAAAGTATCAGCGGAGCAGCTCAGACTCCAGGAGTGATCGTTCCTTCCAAACCAGCTGTCTGGAGTGTTTCCTTTCCTTCTGATTCCTCTGTAACTCACTGCTATCTCAACTCGTCCTCTCCACTCCACCTCCCAGTAACAGCGACCAGTCAGACCATTAGTGCACAGCAGCTGCCAGCAGTCAAACCTCTCTGGATGATCAGGATATGGTTGACTTGGAGTCTCTAGTCTTGCTTTAGTGTTGTTATTGGTCAGTCTGAGCTCTCTGTTTGCTGTGTTTGGGTCCAGTGTGAGTTTACAGGTGTCTGAAGGAACAAGACACAGAGCAGCAGATTATCATCATCTTTATCATCTTTAAACGTACATAAGGTGCCAGGATGCATGAAAAGCATCAAAATAGAGCTTGTTTATTTAAAAAAAAAAAAAAAGTGCCAGGGGAGGATCCCCTGGACCCCCTGACAAAGGTCAGGGTCAAGCCACAGATGTCCTCAAAACCAAGAGATGTCCCCGTGTGCATGTGCGGGGTTGCTGACTGGCCCCTGACCTCCTGTCATTTTGCAAAAATGGCCCCCGGACAAAGCACGTTGAGTGTCTCTGATCTAAGAGACCTGGCTATCACCTGGAATCCTTGAACTCACTTTTTTGTATACTTACCTCAATTTTTTTCCATAACCACTTATCCTGTTAGAGGTGGGGGGGTGGAGCCTACCCAGCTGACACTGGGTGAGAGGCGGGGTTCACCCTGGACAGGTCACCAGACTATCACAGGGCTGACACATAGAGACAGACCACCATTCACACTCACATTCACACCTACAGACAATTTAGAGTCACCAATTAACCTGCATGTCTTTGGACTGTGGGAGGAAGCTGGAGCACCTGGAGGAAACCCACGCTGACACGGAGAGAACATGTGGGAGCACCTGGAGGAAACCCATGCTGACACAGGGAGAACATGTGGGAGCACCTGGAGGAAACCCATGCTGACACAGGGAGAACATGTGGGAGCACCTGGAGGAAACCTACGCTGACACAGGGAGAACATGTTGGAGCACCTGGAGGAAACCCACACTGACACAGGGAGAACATGTGGGAGCACCTGGAGGAAACCCACACTGACACGAGGAGAACATGTCGGAGCACCCGGAGGAAACCCACACTGACACGAGGAGAACATGTCGGAGCACCTGGAGGAAACCTACGCTGACACAGGGAGAACATGTTGGAGCACCTGGAGGAAACCTACGCTGACACGGGGAGAACATGTCGGAGCACCTGGAGGAAACCCACACTGACACGAGGAGAACATGTCGGAGCACCTGGAGGAAACCTACGCTGACACAGGGAGAACATGTGGGAGCACCTGGAGGAAACCCACGCTGACACAGGGAGAACATGTCGGAGCACCTGGAGAAAACCCATGCTGACACGGGGACAACATGTTGGAGCACCTGGAGGAAACCCACACTGACACGAGGAGAACATGTCGGAGCACCCGGAGGAAACCCACACTGACACGAGGAGAACATATCGGAGCACCCGGAGGAAACCCACGCTGACTCGGGGAGAACATGGAGGAAACTTTATCATACCTTATTTCCCTTACCACCTGTCATTATTCCTTACATACAGACTGCTACAGATTTCTACAACAGACAGCGACGTTGCGATGGGGCTTTCTTATTTTTAATAAAGTGACTTACTGAATGCTGCCATGGGAGCTTGCTGAGCAACTAATTCTACTCTCCAGCAGACAGAATTTGAACATGACACCATTGTCAGGTTCATGTGCATTAGTAAAGTCGGGAGAAATGACCTTTGCGTGTGAATAATTTGTCTAGAAACCAACCTCTCATTTGGTCAGCAATAATGTTATACCTTTGAACACTGTATTGAAATGAAAAGCGACTCTTTGCTATGTTGTTATATGAGTCAAACTTACACTTTTTCACGCCTGGTTTCAGCCTCTCCGCTCCACAGTGTTCCACTCTGGAAGAGGAAATACAGTAAGACCACCATATTCCCCCATCTTAATAACCTTCCATCTGAATGAGTTTTTCATCCAACATGAAGCCCTAACTTCTATTCAACATGAAGCAACATTGCTTTTCAGTGTGCCAGACGAACAACAGGTTCTTTCGTGTTTTCTGTCCATACCTGAGAGTGTCCAGTCTCCAGTGTAGATCGTCCTGTCCAGCCGTCAGCAGTTTCACTCCAGAGTCTCCTGGATGATTGTAGCTCAGGTCTAGCTCTCTCAGATGGGAGGGGTTGGAGCTCAGAGCTGAGGCAAGAGAAGCACAGCCTTCCTCTGAGACCTGACATCCAGACAGACTATACACACACACACACACACACACACACACACACACACACACACACACACACACACACACACACACATTACTGTACATCCTGCAGGAGCTGTGTGACTTACAGGCTTAGTTTTTTGGTGGGAGCGTTGATAAATTGGGAGCGCTGTCTGAATGTAGCGTTGGGTTATCCAGAGCAGCGCACTCTCAGAGTGGCAGAGCGCACTCTGGACACTCTGTCTGTGGAGACGGAGCAGCAGAGCGCCGAGCGGAGTGAATGTGTGATTAACTTCATTCATGTAGAAATATAAGGCTCCGTTTCTTCCACCAACAGGGCTCTCATTTTAGTGTAGAGCGTCAGACTGAATTTACCAACGCACCATGTCAGGTCACTCACTCTCCGGGACCGCCAGTGTTACTGGAAGAAGTAAACACTGACCAACGGGACCAGACTGGCCGACCCGTATGCTCTCACTCAGTGGATGGATGATGTCACAGGAAGCCAGTCTTGTTTGTTTTGCTATGGAAGCTAACGTTAGCTAATGTGCTAAAAAGTTAGCGTTCCAGAGAAATCCAATCTTCCTCTTAATAGCTCCCCAGTTTCTGATGAGGTGGACATGATAACCCTTAATACACATAACGTTCTTCATCCCTACAACAGGAAATACTTTGTCCCTAACCTGATATGAAGTGTGCGCTGCACATGTGAGCATTTTTGATGATGGCCTCCGTCCAGTCCTTTGGTCTGATCACATTTAACCATAGTTGTCTTTGTTTTTGTTGACGGGCAGTGGCGGCTGGTTTTGAGCCATGACTCCTTCTATTCTGGCTCCCAATAACACAACAAGACCACATTTGAAGACTCCTATGTAGCCTACAGCCCTGTGGGGGAGAGGCAGCTTCACCTCCAGGTGATAACTTCATGTCATTGTGACATTGGCCCTACAAGGATCCATAGTCCAAGTCAGAGTCAGGTCAAACTTATCTGAGAAAAAAAAATCACCAGTATCTTTGCTTACACATTGGACTTTAGCAGCATCATAATTTCATATTACCTAAAATCTGCAATTTCAAGCGTGACACAAGGGATGTCCCGATCCGATGTTTAAGACTGGTATCAGGGCCGATCAAGGCATTTTTTAACAGATCGGGATTGGCTACATTAAGCGATACAAAGGAGCCAATCCTTTGTTTAACGTCAGCTGTCACACAGGTGTTTTTACTTGCGATACACAGCAGCACAACAAGTGCAGCCATCTTTAACCCTTGAACTCTCTAACACACACAGGATGACCAGGTGGGTCAAAGACTCACATTGTGACCTTAACGACTCTGAAACTAAGAGCTCACATGTGGCCTCAAGGGCTCACTCCCACACAGAGTGTATAGCCTGCAACTCTGTACCAGTCAGTTAGAACTGAAGAAGCTTCTTAGATGAGAGGCGAAACATCTTCAAGAAACGCAAGCAAGTCCAGTTGCCTACGATATAGCACTTAGCATTACCATGACCTGGATGGCTTAGAATCTTCACCAACAACTCTCTCAGTGCTTCTCAAAGTCAAGGATGCTTCCTTGATAGAATGAGTCCCTCTAAGTTGGGTCCTACAGTAGTGAGGCAAGACTCATTCCTTGCATTCAGTGAACACACGCTGGAACAGGCTGGCATGTGCTCAGGTGTGTGTCATTGAAGAGGCCCTGCATTTGATTCCTGCAAAATGTGCACAAAGAATTGTGGGTACTTCATGCCCACAAAGGATACACACATGCATCCTTGAAAATTCCCTGTAGGAAGAAGTCGGTCCTTGGTAGAATTTGAAGGATCCTTGACATGAGAACAGTCCTTCGGCGGGATTCGATGACATAGCCTCCTTGAAATTCAGTCAATCCTCTTTTGGCAGAATTTCAAGGAGGCTACATCATCGAATCCCACCAAGAGACTGTTCAAATGTCAACAATCCTTTGAATTCTATCAAAGACTGAATCCTTCCTTCAGGGAATTTTCAAGGATTCATGTGTGTATTCTCAGCGGGAATGAGGTACCAACAATTCCTTGGGCACGATTTGCCAATATCGAAGCAGGGCCTCTTCAATGACCAGGGGCACTGCCAGGGATTTTGGGCCCCATGAAAAGAAATCTTACTGGGCCCTCCCATAGCCGGCCATTAGGCTGGTGGAAAATTTTGATACTGTTTTACATAAAACTATGTATTTGAATGATATTTTTGACGATCATTCCCATATTTGTGAAAAGAAAAATATGACAGTAACTTGGTAGGGGAAGCACTGAAAATACAATGAATACATTTCGTTTTAGGTAAAGGTGTTTTCAGTGATTTGACCAAACATAACAAAGTGAAATGTGATTTTACTACCAATACTCCACTCCTCACTGCCTCCCTCTTGTAGCCCCACATGCAGGTCTAATTTATCTCTAAAACTGTAGACTCACAGGTGATGGCATTAGATTTGTGGTGAAAGAATACATATATGAGGCTATATGGTTGTTGCTATTTATTCTTCTGATTTCCAGAAAATGTAAACATTTCTCTGATTGGATTGAGAGCAGTCACCCAGTCTGCACGCACTACAGATGTTCTCTGTTCCTACTGCAAAGCAGGGGGCTGAGAGTCCCAAACTACTGACCAAACATTATATTTCAGTGATAGCTGATGCTTTTTAAACCATTAAAATCGTTCTGAAATAAATACAGACTATAGGCTTTTTATTTCAGAACGATTTTTTTATTCTTTAATGTGTTTTCTCCATAATAATCGATGGATTCAACACACAGCTGCTCAACTCCTTCCTCAGGGGGTACTTGGGCTTGTTCAGGTGGGGCAGGGGGGGACTGACAGACGGCTGCTGCTCTTGACGTGTCTGTTGGGAACATGCATAGGCGGAAATCCCGGGGGGGGGACAGGGGACGTGTCCCCCCCTTCCATAAAGTTGTCCCCCCCAAAAATGATTGTAAGCACACAAAACAATTGAATAATAATATAGTCATGTTCAATAAAAGCACAACACAAGCGCTGCAAATTATAAACGTAAAACCTTTTTTTTTTAATTGTTGAAAGATTATGACCCCCCTATTTCTCAAAGTGGTTTAGTCCACATGCCGTTTCTAACAGGCGGGGCTACCGGCAGCTCCGTGTGTCAGCGAGCAAGCGATCGTCTCATACACGATGGCAGACTATACTGATGTGTAAAAGCCAGTAAGTCATTTATCACACCGCTTGTTTAACAAGCTCAAGGTTGTAACATGAAAGTGACATTTCTCTGCTTGGTCCGAAATCAGCCTCTCTCTTTTTGTTTTTGTTTTTTTAATCAGCACGCCAGTAAGCAAATAGCCTAGCTTATGATGGCTAACAGGCTCAAACGAGTATGTAGAATAGCGGCAGCGGCGATGAGGGAAAAGAGAGGGGACACTGCGGACAGAGAGGAAAAGGGGAGGAAATACAGAGGACAGGATTTTCAAAAACATCTGTTAGGATAATGTCAGATATAAGCCCAATTCATATTTTACTGACATTTTAGAATTGTTTCTAGAGAGATATCCAGATTTTGAAATGCATATAAGTAGTTTTGATTTGAGTTTGATGCCAGATTTTTTAAATTATTTTTTGTATGCTAGTAGTTATCACCATGACTTAGATCTAGATGTTCAGTTTGACAGATATATAATTAGTTAGACGGGAAATTTGTTAGATGGCTCAACCCTGCAAGGCAAGTTCCAAAGGAGCAGGAGAGAGAGAGAGGGAGAGAGCATTTTTTCATGTCCCCCCCAGGAATTACTCTCTGAAATTTTACTGTTTATTGTCCCCCCCAAAAATGAAATGGGATTTTCACCCCTGGGAACATGCGTCATTTTTTGAGCAGAGCAGCTAAACGTTTGCCTGCATTGATTATTAACAGTGAAATGTATAAATTCAGAGTTTTCTTCAGAAATATGAGCTAATATGGGGAGAAAAGTGAGCTAGCTTATAAACTATGGACAAAGTTGGAAATAGGCAACAGGCTAATGTTCCAGAACTTTCCATCACATGAACCACTAACAGACCCACCTTGCCTATGAAAGATCTGGGTGACAAACTGTCGACCCTTCGCTTCTTTCTCCTGTCTGAGCTTTTCTTCTTTTCTTTGTTTGCTCTCTGACCTCTGAGGCGTCCTGCCATCTCTGCCTCCACTGTAAAAAGTTAGGCTCTGCAGCTGTCTGACGGAGCAGGTGGACTGAACCATTTTATGTAAATAGAGAGGGGGGGTTGGCATTGAGAAATGTTTCCAAAACAAATACACTTAGTGTTACCAATACATTGTTAATAAAATATATGTGTGATTGTAAGTGTATTACTGAGTGTCATATTATTTTGTCAGTATTATAATTGTATTAGGGGCCTCTCTGGGCCACTGTCAATCATGGGCCCCTAGAATCCTTCTCCTTATTCTCCCCTTTTTGGCGCCCCTGTCAATGACACACACCTGGGCACTCGCTAGCCTGCTCCAACATGTGTTCACTGAATGCAAGGAAGGAATCTTGCCTAGCCTCTGTGGGACCCAACTTTGAAGGGCCCATCCTACCAAGGAAGCATCCTTGACTTTGAGCAGCACTAATTGTCTGCCCCAGACTGATATTTTTGACCTGTACCTCAATAGTCTTGCAGTTGACTTATCTGTTCTCACTTCCCTGGTTACAGTATCCCTATTTCTACCTCCATAGTTCCTTTGTTCTTTGTCAGTCCCTCTGTGTTGGTCCCTGCATCAGTCTCTTGTGGATTCCCTCCATGTTCCGTGTTTACTGATTTATTTCTAGTTTGTTTTTTGTGTGTTTTTCTATAGTACTTCGTTTCTCTTCCGCCTGCTCCCTCAGTTTTGTTGCCTGCTCAAGTTTTTTTCTTTTGTATCAGCTTTTTGTCTCTTGAACTTTTGTGAAATGTGACACACCATGGTACTTTTGTTTCAAACAAACTGTTGAAACACTCACAGATTGTAAAAAGAATGTCTTTCCCATGAATCTGATTCCTCACCAGAGAGCTTCAAGCCTACAGTGCGACCTTGCCAATCCAGCAGACAGCAGCTTCACTCCTGAATCCCACAGGTCATTGTTACTCAGGTCCAGGTCTCTCAGACTAGAGGACTGAGAGCTGAGAACTGAGGACAGAGCTTCACAGCTTCTCTCTGACAGGTTACAGCCACTCAGCCTGAAGATGAATCAGTTAGTAGAACGAAATGTCCATATTTTTTATTTATTAAAAGCCAAAAGGTGACAATTAATATGATCAAAGATTCGTCTACTTACACAGCCTTCTTGGAGGCTTTGACCACTGGCAGCAGCCCCAGAAGAGCCTCCTCTGAAGCAGAGTATTTCTTCAGGTCAAACACATCCAGATCTTTTTCTGATGACAGTAAGATGAAGACCAGAACTGACCACTGAGCAGGAGACAGATTATCTGTGGAGAGACTTCCTGAACTCAGGTACTGTTGGATCTCCTTCACTAGAGAATGATCATTCAGTTCATTCAAACAGTGGAACAGGTTGATGCTTCCCTCTGGAGACAGATTCTTCCTGATCTTCTTCTTGATGTACTTGACTGTTTTGTGATTGATCTCTGAGGTACTTCCTGTCTGTGTCAGCAGGCCTCGTAGGAGATTCTGATTTCTCTGCAGAGACAGACCCAGGAGGAAGCGGAGGAACAAGTCCAGGTGTCCATTTGGACTCTGTAAGGCCTTGTCCACAGCACTCTGGTAGAGATGTGTTAGTTTAGGTTTGTCTCTGAAGACTTTAGACCTCCGGGATGTTGTTTGTTGTTCTGCCATCAGATTGACTCCAGAGTTGATGAACTTCTGATGGACATGAAGAGCAGCCAGAAACTCCTGAACACTCAGATGGACGAAGCAGAACACCTTGTCCTGGTACAGTCCTCTCTCCTCTTTAAAGATCTGTGTGAACACTCCTGAGTACACTGAGGCTGCTCTGATATCGATGCCACACTCTGTCAGGTCTGATTCATAGAAGATCAGGTTGCCTTTCTGCAGCTGATCAAAAGCCAGTTTTCCCAGAGACAAGATCATCTTCCTGCTCTCTGGACTCCAGTGATGATCTGTCTCAGCTCCTCCATCATACTTGATGTTCTTCACTTTGGTCTGAACCACCAGGAAGTGGATGTACATCTCAGTCAGGGTCTCGGGCAGCTCTCCTTCCTCTCTGGTCTTCATCACATCCTCCAGAACTGTAGCAGTGATCCAGCAGAAGACTGGGATGTGGCACATGATGTGGAGGCTTCGTGATGTCTTGATGTGGGAGATGATTCTGCTGGCCTGCTCCTCATCTCTGAATCTCTTTCTGAAGTACTCCTCCTTCTGTGGGTCAGTGAACCCTCTGATCTCTGTCACCATGTCAACACACTCAGGAGGGATCTGATTGGCTGCTGCAGGTCGTGTGGTTATCCAGAGGTGAGCAGAGGGAAGCAGTTTCCCCCTGATGAGGTTTGTCAGCAGCACATCCACTGAGGTGGACTCTGTAACATCAGTCAGGGTCTGATTGTTGTGGAAGTCCAGAGGAAGTCGACACTCATCCAGACCGTCAAAGATGAACACAACCTGGAACTCTTCAAACCTGCAGATTCCTGCTTCTTTGGTTTCAGTAAAGAAGTGATGAACAAGTTCCACCAAGCTGTACTTTTTCTCTTTCAGCACATTCAGCTCTCTGAAAGTGAATGGAAATGTGAACTGTATGTCCTGGTTGGCTTTGTCTTCAGCCCAGTCCAGAGTGAACTTCTGTGTTAAGACTGTTTTCCCAATGCCAGCCACTCCCTTTGTCATCACTGTCCTGATTGGTTCATCTCTTCCAGGTGAGGCTTTAAAGATGTCTTCTTGTCTGATGGTTGTTTCTGGTCTGTCTGGTTTCCTGGATGCTGTTTCAATCTGTCTCACCTCATGTTCATCATTGACCTCTGCAGTCCCTCCCTCTGTGATGTAGAGCTCTGTGTAGATCTGATTCAGAAGGGTTGGGTTTCCTGTTTTAGCGATCCCCTCAAACACACACTGGAACCTCTTCTGCAGGTTCGATTTGAGTTTGCGTCGGCACACTGCAGCAACAGTCCCTTATGGACAAAAAAAAGGAATAAATGAGTGGATACATGAAATCAACAGATGAATTTAAACGTTAAGACATTCAGTTTCTGTTTTCAGCTCAGAGGAATTCATAGATCTGATAAAACCGTGTTCATCATATTAGCAGCAGATATCATAAACATAAACCTCGACCATGTTGCCTCATTTTCTCTTTCCATCATGTGAAATCTGTTAAAGTGCTCTTACTGCTGTGCAGACAGTTGGCCAGCTCCTCCTGCTTCATCCTCCTCAGGAAGTTCAGTGTAATCTTCAGAAAGGCCTCTCTGCTGCTCCTCCTCTGCTCTTCATCCTCACCCTCCAACACCTCCTCATCCTCCCGCTGACTCTCTGAGCATTCTGGGTAATCTAAACTCAGAAATTTCTGGATCTTCTTCAGCTCATTCTTCACAAAAGTGACAATGTTCTCCTCCAGCAGCTGAAACAGAATAAAATATAAACTTAAACTGGTAGAAGTCGACATCAGATCATCTGTGAGACAGAAAGCCTGCAGCATGGAGACTGGATCAGGATGACAGTTCAGTATTTATTTTTGTGGCTGCTGTAATTAGCAGTAGTAGCTGTGCTTTTACATTCACACACCGTAAATATGGAGTCCAGGTTTGTTTGCTGCTGCTGGGCAGACTGTTGCAGAAGTTGATGACATCTATGAAGCAAACAAACATACAGGAGTTGTTCCATTATGATTATTAGGAACTTTGATTTAAAGATTTAAAATGGCTATTGGAAATAATTAATGATTATTTTAAAAAAACATCAATAATTATGTTAATTAATGTGCTTTATTTGACATTAAATCAACTTGTGGGGCACCATTCACAAAAAGAGAAACATGACAGCCACTTACTTAAATTAGTCTCATAAAACACGTTAGTTTGTTAATTTGTTAATTGTTAATTTGTTTGCTTGTTAGCTTGGTGATTGTCCAGTGTGGATGAGCCTGGCCAATGGTGCAGTTAAGAGGAAGCTGGCTGCTCTTTGTGTCCATACAGAGTTAGCAGTTCTGTGCTAACTTGGCTTTGTTCTCCTTGTTGCTGAAAAAGTTAGCTTGCAAACTCTGTGCCTGCCTGGAGCACTGACTTCTTTGGTCTCTTCAGTTTTTGTGTCACATTCAGAGAACCTTTTCTTCTGATGTAGCAGGAGAAATGTGAGAAAGAGTGGTGGAGGGCGTGGCAGTTCCAGCTGCACAGCCCTTCCTTACCAGGGGGTCAGAGAGAAAAAAAAAAACAAGACCAAGCTAAGAGGCTGATGTTTGTATGCCTGGTGAAATTCCAGGGGGTCACATGGCACACTTGACCAATCATATTTGCAGGCTGGCTCCATGGGCGAAATTTCACACTGAAGTGTGACACAGTGAAGGATCACTACTCACTACTTCACTACTTCTGCGTTCTTCTCAGTTCTGCGTTCGACACAGTGGAACGTCCAATCCTCATTAAGAGGTTGTGTGATTGTGCTGGCCTATCAGGCAAAGCGTTAGACTGGTTTCATCCCATCTCACTGACAGGAGTTTCTCTGTCTCTGTTGGAGACTTTGTATCTGATTCCTCTCCACTGTCCTGTGGTGTCCTGCAGGGCTCAGTTCTTGGGCCTCTGTTATTCTCTCTATATTTTCTGTCCTCAGGACAAACAATAAACACATTTAACACTGCATATCATTTATATGCAGATGACATCCAGCTCCACTTCTCGTTCAAACCTAGTGAACCTTTCAGGTCATCTAGGATCCTTGACTGCCTTCATGTGATCAGGGTCTGGACCGCTGACAATGTTTTATGGGTCAGTGCTGATAAGATGGAGGTTCTGGTTGTTGGTCCCTCTCATTATGATAAGTACTGGCCCTCTTTCCTTTGCTGCTCACTCAAAGCTGCGCAATTTAGGGACAATATTTGATCAATCAATGTCATTTGATACTTGCGTCTTTTTGTTTGTTTTTGCAAATAGTATTACTAGTTTTGCACTTTAAACTACATGGATCAGGTGGTCACTTTATCCTCTATGTTTTCTTGCTTGCTGTACAATGCCCTTGTGAAGCACTTCATGAACTGTGTCTGAGAAAATCGCTGTATAAATAAACATTACTTAAGACAGACAGAAACATTTTACATTCTTACCTTTTGTCAATGGACTGGTGTCCACCTTTGAAAACAATATGTCTTTGCATAGACCGGTCACTTTTCATGGACACACAGCTGGGTTCAGGTCCTGGTTCAGATTCAGGTTTAGGTTCAGGTCCAGGTCTAAAAGAGTCTGGTCTCTGATGTTTGATCCTGATAGAATCACAAACACTGATAAATGTACAGATACACTAAGAGTCTGCTGAACATTATGCTGACTTTTGAATGTTGTCATACTGATAACAACAAACTGAGATCCTTTTTTTTTTGTTATTTAGGAATATATTATTTTGAATGATTATGCATATCCTGTCTCAAAAAGATGCACAAAAACTAGTCCACGCATTTGTTACTTCTAGGTTGGATTATTGCAGTTTAGAGATGCATGATAATATCAGCACATTGTTAATATCGGCTGGTATTAGCTTTAAAATGAAATATCTGAATTGGCCAACATGCTGATTTCTGACGAAACGAAAACACATTTTCATTTTTTAAATCGACAAAGTGAACATGTAACACAGGTAACAAAACAACATATCTGAAAGATAAATGAGTATGTATGAAGAATATAAATGAAAAAGAAACTGTCAGATAAGCGGAGCCATAAAATAAATATGTGTAACCCTTTCACCGTCGGCGTTAATTATCACCAAAGCAACAAAGCAGAGAAGATAAATAATAACCAACGATAACGTGTCCTAAGCGCTTATGATTGGGTTACTTGCTTCTTGATGCGAAAGAGCTAATAACATAGGATGAAACACTGATATTGCTGTGTGAAGACAATATTCAAAATCACCATAAAGTAACCAGACACTCAAATAAGTTTGTCATTTCAGTGTATTAACAGTTGGGCCCACAGATGTGTCAAAGTCACAGTCTGTAAAAGTCTATGTAGTGTGTATGTTGGAGCTCAGAGGAGTTAATCTATTACTTATGACACTGCACCGTCCTGACCATGATAAAACCAGAGGCCCTTAACAAAAAACAAAAAAGCAGTTTTAAAGCATGTCACAAGGTGAATTAATTTTAAGGGGGGCGGAGCCTATCCCAGCTGACACTGGGTGAGAGGCAGGGTTCACCTGGACAGGTCACCAGACTATCACAGGACTGACACATAGAGACAGACAACCATTCACACTCACATTCACACCTACGGACAATTTAGAGTCACCAATTAACCTGCATGTCTTTGGACTGTGGGAGGAAGCTGGAGCACCATGTAACACATAACATTGTTCTGTGGTAAACAGGTGGTCAGGAAACACATCTAGTAAAAATAGCAGAGTCCATAGGAAGGTCCATTGTCAAAATTTTCTCCAGTTCTTCTTTGACATTTTTCCAAAATATTTGTATTTTTGGGCAGTCCCAAAATATATGAGTATGGTCGCCGACCATGCCACAGTTCCTCCAGCTCTTGTTGCTGGGATTGTTTTTGGAGACAAAAGTTGTTAACGGTGTCCTGAAGAACCTGACTTTGACCTTCCAGTCAAATTCTTTATATAGTTGGCTTCCAATCCAATTGTGGCATGTGGAACATATGTTTTCCCAAGAGTCATCATCTATTATTGCATTCAGCTCCAGTTCCCACTGTTGCTTGATGTGAGGTTGAACTTTTGAGTGTTGGGCAGTATCGCGTTACAGTAAAAATATTAATTTTTCCTGTAAAGAGTAATGTAACTAATCACTAATCACTAAATTTCAGTGATAATATTACAATTACATCACAACTGACTTGAAATACGACATCACATCAGCAAAGTCATGTTAGTAATCATAGTGCTGCTCAGGTGCGTCACAAAGCAGCAAGCTGGTTGGAAACACTTTTTTCTTTTTACTAAACATGTTAATAATTTACAGTTTACATTTGTGTCATTTCCATTTGCATTTTCTTTCAGTGTGTCAGGGCTATACCAGTATATCATGACCTGAGTCACATGACCTTCACATGAGCTCTTAAATTGCACCTGTTTCCAATGTATTTTACACCTTGATGAAGACTCTATTTGAAACGTGTTGCTTTATTAATAAAGGATTTTTAACTACAGTCACAGAGTCTTGGATGTATGTTTGGACTGCCTGCCTGCACCATGGACATTTACACTGAGTGAGAAGGACAGTTGCTGTTTTTTATCTTTAACTGACTCCTTGAAGAGCACCTGACTTTTTATAGCCAACTACACAGAGCCTGAACCCAGTGCAGCGCTCTCTCAGTCAGACTGACAGTAACACACACAAACATCTTACATTCTTACCTCTGATCAGTAGAAGGATGTCCATCTTTGAAGTGGACAGGTCTCTCCATAGACCAGTCACTCTTAAAGGACACGCAGCTGGGTTCAGGTTCAGGTCCAGGTCCAGGTCCAGGTTCAGGTTCAGGTTCAGGTTCAGGTTCAGGTCCAGGTCCAGGTCCAGGTTCAGGTTCAGGTTCAGGTTCAGGTCCAGGTCCAGGTCCAGGAGAGTCTGACCTGTTGAACACACACAGAGCTGTGAGTGTGAATACTGATGGAGGAGTGATTTGAGTCATGGACAGTTAGAGATCCTGGTCTCACCTCTGAGCTTTGGTCTGGCTGTCATGTTCCCCACACAGAGTGATTTCAGAGGGAGGGACTCCCTCCTCTGTGTCCTCAGCCTGATTCATAGCAGAGTCCTTCACACCTTCACACACACACAACAACATGCAATTGACATATTCAGATGAGAGGGTGGAGCTGTGGTGGATACACGATGCTACACTTCTATCCTGATTGACTGTAGCCGCCGTAGTGACTTGTCAATCACAAGGTAGCTACGCCCCAGATCTTCTGTGTGTGAAGCATCCATGTTTTCACTGACATGGATGGAGACTGTCAGAAACACTGGACTGGTGGGTGGAGTCATACAACCACGGGGTGGCAATTCTAGTTTTATTATAAGGCCCAATCTAAAAATATACAGTCAGGTCCATAAATATTGGGACATCGACACAATTCTCATCTTTTTGGCTCTAAACACCACCACAATGGATCTGAAATGAAGCGAACAAGATGTGCTTTAACTGCAGACTTTCAGCTTTAATTTGAGGGTATTTACATCCAAATCAGGTGAACGGTGTAGGAATTACAACAGTTTGTATACATGCTTCCCATTTTTTAAGGGACCAAAAGTAATGGGACAATTGGCTGCTCAGCTGTTCCATGGCCAAGTGTGTGTTATTCCCTCATTATCCCATTTACAAGGAGCAGATAAAAGGTCTAGAGTTCATTTCAAGTGTGCTATTTGCATTTGGAATCTGTTGCTGTCAACTCTCAATATGAGATCCAAAGAGCTGTCACTATCAGTGAAGCAAGCCATCATTAGGCTGAAAAATCAAAACAAACCCATCAGAGAGATAGCAAAAACATTAGGTGTGGCCAAATCAACTGTTTGGAACATTCTTAAAAAGAAAGAACACCCCGGTGAGCTCAGCAACACCAAAAGACCCGGAAGACCACGGACAACAACTGTGGTGGATGACCGAAGAATTCTTTCCCTGGTGAAGAAAAACTCCTTCACAACAGTTGGCCAGATCAAGAACACTCTCCAGGAGGTAGGTTTATGTGTGTCAAAGTCAACAATCAAGAGAAGACTTCACCAGAGTGAATACAGAGGGTTCACCACAAGATGTAAACCATTGGTGAGCCTCAAAAACAGGAAGGTCGGATTAGAGTTTGCCAAACAACATCTAAAAAAGCCTTTACAGTTCTGGAACAACATTCTATGGACAGATGAGACAAAGATCAACTTGTACCAGAGTGATGGGAAGAGAAGAGTACGGAGAAGGAAAGGAACTGCTCATGATCCAAAACATACCACCTCATCAGTGAAGCATGGTGGTGGTAGTGTCATGGCCTGGGCATGTATGGCTGCCAATGGAACTGGTTCCCTTGTATTTATTGATAATGTGACTGCTGACAAAAGCAGTAGGATGAATTCTGAAGTGTTTCGGGCAATATTATCTGCTCATATTCAGCCAAATGCTCCAGAACTCATTGGACGGCGCTTCACAGTGCAGATGGACAATGACCCAAAGCATACTGCGAAAGCAACCAAAGAGTTTTTTAAGGCAAAGAAGTGAAATGTTATGCAATGGCCAAGTCAATCACCTGACCTAAATCCCATTGAGCATTTCACTTGCTGAAGACAAAACTGAAGGGAAAATGCCCCAAGAACAAGCAGGAACTGAAGACAGTTGCAGTAGAGGCCTGGCAGAGCATCACCAGGGATGAAACCCAGTGTCTGGTGATGTCTATGTGTTCCAGACTTCAGGCTGTAATTGACTGCAAAGGATTTGCAACCAAGTATTAAAAAGTGAAAGTTTGTTTTATGATTGTTAATTTGTCCCATTACTTTTGGTCCCTTAAAAAGTGGGAGGCACATATACAAACTGTTGTAATTCCTACACCATTCACCTGATTTGGATGTAAATACCCTCAAATTAAAGCTGAAAGTCTGCAGTTAAAGCACATCTTGTTTGTTTCATTTCAAATCCATTGTGGTGGTGTTTAGAGCCAAAAAGATGAGAATTGTGTCGATGTCCCAATATTTTTGGACCTGACTGTACATGCAGCCTATTAAGCTCCAGGGCTAACAACGCCTCTGCATCATCCCATGAATTAAACTTTTGAAAGCAGCACAAGAAAAGTGACGTCGCTCCACGTTTCAAAGGGCTAAAACAAAAACCCCAAAGATTAAAGGCCCATGATTCATTTAATCTCTGGACCAGAGGTGCAAACACTGTAGGAAACATCAGGTGTAAACCAGCTGCTCTTTGGAGAACTGGACTGAAGGATCCAGTCAAATCAAGTCTGCGTCACTCTCGTTGTTTGTCAGCACCTGCAGCTGTAAACAAAATGCACCTGAGCCAAGTTTGAGCTGTCCGACCAGTTCTGACGTCAACAACATGTCTCACTGATGATGGAGCTCTAATTCAGATCTAAATGCTGCCGATTCTACACCCGAGCCTCCACCTGTGATACGTCCTCATCATTTTACAATCACCGTCATTTCACTCAGAGACAAACTCTGGAGAATATTTACACCTGCAAGCATCAGAGAGATATTTAGAATCAGCCAATCAGCATCCAGAAACCTTCCTCCTGTGCAGGTAAACAGTGACACAGTGTGACGATCAAACATGATCAGATTCCTCTGGTAGGATTCTCACCTGCTGAACTCACCTCAGGTCGACTTACAGACACTTTCCACCTTCATGTGTGGAGGAAACACTGGGAGAGAAGACGCTGCTCAGTTCTTCCTCGTCTGTCCTGGTGTCTGTGTGCGTCTGATCTGAGGACGCCGTCACACCTTCATTCCTTCACAGTCAAAGTCTAAAAACCCCAGAGTGAAGTTAAAACCAGTCTAACCAGATGTCAGCCAATCAGACGTGTTTTTATTACTCATCCCTCTGCCTCACCTACCTGAGGTCATTGTTAAATCTGTTAAATTGTTAAATCTGTTCTCTTCACTCCTCTCCTCCTCCTCTGACTTCTTAACAGTCAGGCACTAATTTGTCGGCATCTTCTAAATAAGCTTTAAATATTCTCAAAGAATCTCAGAAAGCAGACTCGCCCTTTGTGCGCGGCACATGTTCGCGCAGCACCAAACTACATGTCAGATGTGTTGAAATGAACTATCAGAGCTGTGGTGTGGGAAACTGAAACATTTTTACAGCTGATTTTTTTGGTTTACACAGACACACGGCAGTTGGAAACAATTCAACGTCTGACACACCGAGCAGTCGGTGAACCTGAATCTGCCAAAGAGGTGGAGGGAGATTAACTGTGGGTTTCTGCCAAGGCTGGCTGCACTGAGATGTTTTAATGGTGGTTTAACTTCATGACAGTGACACACAGCACTGAGGCACAGAGTGTGTGTGTGTGTGTGTGTGTGTGTGTGTGTGTGTGTGTGTGTGTGTGTGTGTGTGTTCACCACTGAGTGTCACTCCAAATCATGACATGATTAATTTAAAAACTTCTGTGTTTTATCTAAATCACGTTATTTAAAAAAACCTCACTGGGCTGTGGACACAGTGGAGAGGGTTGAGGTTTCTGTTAATATTTTTTTCATGCTTGTACGATAAAAACTCGTTCAAATAAATGACATATTAATATAAATCCTGCCGAGCTCCACTGGCGCAGGTTTCATTGAAGAGGCCCCGCCTTCACTTCAGCAAATCATGTGCAAAGCATTGTGGGGATTTTATACCCGCGGAGGATCCACACGTGCATCCTCCGAATTTCTCTGAAAGGACTCAGTTCTTCATGAAACTCGGAAGGATCCTTGACATTGGGCTTGTTGGAGATGAACTGCGCCTCACCTGGAGAGTGGATGAGATCAGGCGGCTGCAGCAGGGGGCGGTGACAAATAACTGCGATCAAGTCGGACAGTTTCCTGACAGTTTCCAGCAGCCCTCAGTCCGTACAGGAAGTCACAGAAACACTCACTTCCTGTCCGATATGATGTCGATTTATTAAAATATTCTCAGACTTATAAGCTTGTACTCAGCCTCCATCAGTCACACAACATGTATTATGTTAAGAGAATAAACCTTCAAATCAGACAAATAAAATTCAAATATCTGAAATTCAACAAAAATTAACGTCATATTGTTGAGTCTACATCTGAACCAATCAGCTGTTAGATCAGGTGAGAGCCAGGCGCTGCAGTCGGTGGAGAGCAACTGCAGCGCCTGGCTCTAAAAACTGCGGCCGCCTCGCTCTCGCAATTTTATCACCGTCCACTTTTGTAATACGTCAGAAGTCGGACACAAAACTAACCAGCATGCACTGTGTGCCGATCACCGGTGATCGAATCTGCGCAGGCCTGGCTCATCTCCAACGAGCCTATTGGAACAGTCCTTCAGTGATGTAGCATCCTTCAAATTTGACCTTTTGAGGATCCTTCCTTGACTTCCAGGAACACCAAGGCTCAATCCCAAACCGCTCCCTACCCACTACCACTTCACCACAGAGCGTCACTCCAAATCAACTTACACTCGCAGCTGCAGAGGGCACTCCTGATTAAGGGGAAGTGTATAAAAGAGAAGACAAACCATGGGACGCCCTCGCCACTCTACTGGAAGAAAGAAGCAGACGAAACCATGGATACTGACAGACGCTTTGCTTGTGCCGCTGCTGCAGCTGTCACGTTTCACAGGATGAGAGGAGCCAGAATAATACAGAGAACAGAATCAATGTGACGGCAAAATAGAGCAGCAGGCTTTAAAAACATTTCAATATGAATTAAAATCAGTTCATTTAAAAATGAACTTGAATAAGTAGATAAGAGTTACAGCTCAGTGTCATCAAAGTTATTCACTTGTTCACACATTCACAGATGAACTTCATGAATTAATGTGGGCAGTCTTACTGCCATCGCTGCTCTGCAGCATTCCTCTATTTAGTCTCATTTTTAATTCGCAGACTGATTAACTGCTTTGGTTTTTCTTCTGTCCTTGTGAACACATGATTATATATTTTCTAAAAATCATGAGAATGGGCTGAGGAAATGTTTATACAGTTTTAAATAGCTAACTTAAACATATGGACATGAAGGTTTTCATCTTTTGACACCAAACATTCTGTGAGTTTGTTTGAGACCTCTGACATTTGTCAGAACTCCAACATTTGTACACTGTTTCCTCCGCTGTGATGTTGTACCTCCTGCCAGGCTCATCAGAAGCCTGCACTGATGCACACTCACTATTTAAGGCCTGAGCAGTCCACTGGCACTCAGCGATAGTTGGTTTGGGACAGCCCTTAACATGGCGCAGCTCCACGTGACCGCGCAAACAGAGGGGGAGTGGATGGGGCGCGGGGATAGGGGCCGCTTTGGGATTGGGCACAAGTGACCAACCTCAGTGTCATCACTGGCCGTGTGCAACAGAGCTGTAGTTTTTAAGTACTGAATGGAGCACTGTGAGAGCCACAAATCAAAGCCAGACTTATTGTACAATATCTAAATACAATAAAAAGAAGGATCACAGTGAACACTGAACAATAACAGTCAGAAAGCACCTTATGAAGCTCCAGTGAAAGTTCAGCCAGGAGGACGAGACTTTTCATGCTCAGGCTGAGAGTTTTATTTCTCATCCTGCACAGATGCTCGAACAGTGTCAGAGACTCCACTGATCAGAGGGTGTAGCTCCACGACCTGTCCCCTTGATGGTGCTCACTAACCATCTACTGTGTTAGAGATCAGCTCAGTTCAGGAAGACGTCACTGAGCAGCAGCAGTGTGGATCATATTAAAGTCTCAGTGATGAGACATAATGACTTCTGTGTATATTTATATACCACTGTCACTTTGGTGAAATGTTTATTCATAATCTCTTTACAGTGATTTAAAGACGCTTCAGAGACGAGTGCTGAGGAAACTGTACGAAATCTGTGCACCGGGGGCGTAATCTTTAAATATTATTTTCTGAGCAGCAGTTTATAAAAGTTCACTCTTAGAGAAGAAAGAGAAAAACTGTCACATCTGAATATCTCAGGCTGTCACTGACATCATCAGACTGAGTGACAGATCAAAATGTGTTGATGAAACTGTCCAGGTGTGTGTATGAGCAGTATATGTGAGGACAGTGGGTGTGTCTCACAGTCAAGGAAGGATCCTTAAATGGCTAAATTTCAAGGATGCTATATCATCAAATCCCGCGTAAGGACTTCCAGTGTCAAGGTTCCTTCAAATTTTACCGAGGATGAGTCCTTCTTTCAGAGAATTTTCAAGGATGCATGTGACCCTCAGCGCATATAAATTACCCAAGTGAAGGCGGGGCCTCTTCAGTGAAACCTGCGCCAGCGGAGCTCGGCAGGATTTAGATAAATATGTCTCCACAAGTTTTTATCATACAAGCATGAAACCTCATCATTTCCACTCTCCAACATGTCCACTGCCAAATAATAAGGTTTTTAAAACAAGGTGATTCAGATAAGAGAGAACTAAGTGAGCCAGAAATATATTCTCCCTAAAGGTCACGTGACTGAAAACACTGACACGTGTGTTCAAACTGTACAACAACATTAGAGAGAGTTCAAATGATCGCAGTACCCTGAATGATAGATAGGAAGGACTCTTGCCTTGCCTCTGTAGGATCCTTCCTTGGAAGGACTCATCCTCCCAGGGAAGGATCCTTGACTTTGAGAAACACCAAGTGTGCCATCTAGTGGTGGCAAAAGCCACAACACATTAGAATATGTAAAATTAAGATGGCCGCCATGCCTGCCAGCTCCGTCTGCAGCTGATCGCGACACAAAAGTGAACAAAACCTGAAAAAATTTTATGGTTGAAACTTGTTTACTTATGATTAATAATGTTTGTAGTTTGACATCACAACAAACATGATGAATTTTAGCAGCAGTAACAAGATAAGACACTTTAAATGAGGAAATATTTGAAGACATTGGGACTTTTTTACTGCAGCATTTCACACAGGCCGATCAGGTGTGACGACTGTTCCCACAGAGAGGAGGAGACTCCCAGCTTGGAGGATGGATCAGGGTAAATTCATACAGAGTTACAAAATGAACAACGAACTGTTTTATACTTTATACTGAGAACAATACTAACTTCTGGAGGTCTCAATGGGGTAATTCTATTTGGCTCTCCCATGGGACAGAGCGTTCAGCTGGTGTAGCCTCGTTAAATGACAGGTTTAAAGGGAATGTCCTGATCACAAAATGTGACCCAGACGGCCACTTCATTTGTCAAGTTATTGAACATAATGACTTAATCTATTTAATTTCCAATATTTATGGTTACAATACAAAGAATGAGAATGTAACCCTTCTGCTGTCCATTGAAAAGATTTTTACAGGCTGGCTGAGTAGATTCCCTAATGCATTTATTCTATTAGGAGGAGACTTCAACTGTATTTTGGATGGCTCTATAGATAAACTTCCACCTTCTCAGCAAAATAGTACAGAGTCTTATTTAACTGACTTTATAAGAAGATTTAATTTGGTAGATATTTGGAGGGAGAAGAATCCTAATAGCAGACTGTATACATGGAGCAATAAATCTGGCTCTAGGCAATCACGATTAGATAATTGGCTAATATCTGATAGTTTAAATAGAGATAATATTGATATTTACATCTGCCCAACGCCTTTAACTGATCATAAAGCTGTATACATTTCTGTTAATGTCTCTGGTGGTCCCGAACTCGCCACACGTTCAAGCTACTGGAAGCTTAACGCCTCTTTACTACAAAAGGTTGAAGTTCAAGATAAGATTAAGGATTTGATCTCATTTTACTGGTCTAAAGCAAACAAGGAAGACTGTTTTGGGTTCAACTGGGAACTTCTTAAATATGAGATTGGTAAGTTTCTAAGAAAGAGTGGCGCCCAATCAGCCAAGGCCAGAAAAGAAGAAGAGTTGAAGATTGTCTCTAGCATAACCAACTTGTCCAGCAAAGACCCTGACTCCTTAACAAAGGAAGAAAAAAAAGAACTATATGACTTGCAGACTAAACTTGATGATCTGTATCGCCAAAAAGCCAAAGGAGCTTTCATTCGTTCTCGCTCTAAGTGGTTAGAAGAAGGGGAGCAAAACTCTCACTATTTTTTCAGCCTTGAGAAACATCATTCCACCAACAACAATATCAGTAAACTAAATGTTGATGGAATCATCACTGAAGATAAGCTCAAAATTGCAGACTTTTGTTCAAATTTTTATAGGGAGCTGTATAGCTCTAAGTTCAACGAAACGGCTGCTGAGACTTTGATTAACTCCCTTTGTTAAAATGTTAAACGGAGCTGATAGTGAGCTCTGTGACAGACCTATATCCCCTCAGGAAGTTCAGCAAGTTATTAATCTACTTAAAAACAACAAATCTCCAGGGTCTGACGGGCTGTCATCTGAATTCTATAAATGTTTTGTTACTGAGCTGACCCCCTTTCTACACAGAGTCTTTGTGGAATGTATTAATAATGAATGTCTACCCACTACCCTGACCCAAGGAATTACTGTCTTAATCCCTAAACCAAACAAGGACAAATTACTTTTAGATAATTGGCGTCCAATTTCCTTACTTAATAACGACTATAAAATAATGGCTCTCCTATTTGCCAGAAGATTAAGGTTAGTGCTGGACTCTATCATAGATGAAACACAATCAGGTTTTATGAACAAGAGGCATATTACAAATAATGTCAGGCTAGTGTTGGATATTCTAGATTATCCGGATATGGTGGAGGATGATGGGCTAATGCTTTTTGTAGATTTCTACAAGGCTTTTGACACCATTGAGCACCCATTCATTCTTCAGTCCCTTAAGAAATTCTGTTTTGGAGATTATTTTCTCTCAGCTATAAAAAGTCTTTACAACAAAAGTAATAGCTCAATTAAATTAGCAGGTGGTATGTCCCCCAGATTCAATGTTTCTAGAGGCATCAGACAAGGGTGCCCAGCCTCCCCGTACCTCTTCCTACTGGTAGCTCAGCTTTTGGCTGATCATATCAAATCAAGTGGCATCGATATTTTAGGTAGAAAGCTTACTATTACCCAGCTGGCAGACGATACAACACTCTTTCTAAGGAATGAAAACCAAGTCTCTATTGCTATAAGTACTATTAATGAGTTCTCCAAGGCTTCTGGCTTGTGTCTGAATCTCAATAAGTGTGAAATTATGTCCATTAAGGAATGTTTGAAAACTTCCATCTGTAATATCCCCATCAAAAATGAACTTGTTTACTTGGGCATCACAATTACCAAAGACCAACGTAGAAGGACTTTATTAAACTTCAATCCTATTATCGAAAGTACGAGAAAAAAGCTGAACCAGTGGCTATCGAGGGATCTCTCTCTCAGAGGCAGAGTTCTACTATCCAAGGCAGAAGGTATATCACGCTTGACGTATGCCTCCCTCTCTCTATCTATAGATTAATTACTGAGATTGACAAATTACTTTTCAATTTTTTGTGGAAAAATAGAACCCATCATGTAAAAAAATCTGTTCTAATGCATGACTATGACAATGGCGGCCTAAATTTTCTGGATTTCAGTACTCTAAATAACACTTTTAAGGTAAAATGGTTGAAACACTTTTTTAAAAACCCTACTTCAATATGGAACATCATACCCTGTCATATTCTGTCTAAATTGGGTGGGCTGAACTTTTTCCTAACCTGTAACTACGATATTGATAAAATCCCGATTAAAATGTCATCCTTTCACCGCCAGGCCTTCCTTTCATGGTCTCTCATCTTCAAGCATAACTTTTCACCTCATAAATATTATATATGGAACAACAAGGACATATTGTTCAAACATAAATCCCTTTTTATTGAATTCTGGTTTAATAATAACATTATACATGTTGCTCAGTTATTTAACAGGGATGGTCGCCCCTACTCCTATAATGAGTTTCTAGAAGAATACAATATCCCTGTGCCACCTGGAGACTATGCAAAAGTCTTTGGAGCGATTTCATCTGGTATTTGCATGTTATTCAAATCTCAACCAAGGGTGGAAACCCGACAATTATCCCTATTATCTTTATCTGACACTACAGTTGGTAAGATTTGCTTGTCCTGCAACCATGGCAAGAACAACTTTATCAGGTCCTTGTTTAAAAGGGATGTCACAACAGTTCCATATGTGGTCTCATACTGGAACAGATACGTGGAAGACATTGACTGGAAAAAAGTCTGGCTCTTACCTAACCGTTACCTGTTGACCAACAAAGTTAGAGAAATTTCATTTAAACTTATCCATAGATTTTACCCCTCTAATGATCATATTCATAAAAGGTTCAAAAAAGTTATTGATGTGAAATGCTCCTTCTGTTCTATGGAAGTCGAAACTGTTACTCATTTATTTAGGCTCTGCCCCATTGTCCAAAGCTTTTGGATCGACATCTGTAACTTTGTGGCGAACACTATTGATAAAAACTGTGAACTGTTCTGGAAGGATGTGCTGTTTGGTATCTATGACTGTAACAGAACCAAAACTAAGCCAAATGCAACATTTATTATCAATCTTATCATTCTTTTGGCTAAATTTCACATTCACAAGTGTAAGTTCTCTCATAGAAATCCATTGTTCATTGCTTTTCACAGTGAGATCAAGCAATACGTTGATTCCTTAAAGTTTTCTCTTAATCAAAAGGCAATCAAAACTTGGCATATCTGTGAACATTTTGGCACTTTTCTGTAAACTTGTATCCCCCCTGGCAAGTTATGTTGTTATATTATTATGCTGTTTTTTTTTTCTTTCTTTCTTTTATTCTCTAAAAAAAATCTACCATTGTATTGACTTTGCAAGGTTTGATACTCTGTGTGAGAATGCAAATTTGTAAGCTTTGCAAAAGACAAATAAAGTTTATTTAAAAAAAAAAAAAAGCAGGTCAGTGGTTCCGCCCACTGACCTGTAAGTGGTCCCGCCTCTTCTGCTACGTAGCTAAGATGGCGGCCGTTGAGTACGAAAAGTGTACAATATTCCACACTCTCAATTTTGGCCATTATGAGTACACATCCGGGTCTTTTAGGTACACTTCTTTTTCACCGCAATCGTAATGTGAACGCCCTCTGTACCCAAAGTGGGTACGGTAAGTACAGAAAGTATGGGTATTGGAACAGACCGCAGGTTTAGGAAAGTTCTCAGAGCGACTGTGACCTCAGTGAGGAGGTGTGGTCGACCCTGATGTCAGGTGTGATGTGATTGGTTGTCAGAGACACGCCCCTCTGTGAGGCTGTAAGGTGTGAGGACACCCAGTGGACATGAGATGAACTGCAGACTGTGACAGTGTCAGTGTGGTCACTGCTGCTCTGACCTCACAGACCTCAGTAATGACATCATTTGATTCCTGGCGCTACAGCGTCAGGTGTGACGTGTGTATCTTTATGACATCAACTGACCTGTAGCATTCAGTGTTTGGAGAATATTTCTCTGACCTCTTTGTGTTGCTTCCATTTTCTCCTCTGATTCACAAACTCATAAACAGACAGACAGACAGACAGATAAACTTTATCATCAGACAGTCACTCTCAGCACCTCAGGAGCTCTTTTAAGGTCTGACATGCTCTGTGAAGCACTTCTGTCTTCACCAGGACCGAGATTAACTTTAAGTCTTAACTGTAAGTCTTAACTTTAAGTCTTAACTGTAAGTCTTAACTGTAAGTCTTAACTTTAAGTATTAACTTTAAGTCTTAACTGTAAGTCTTAACTTTAAGTCTTAACTGTAAGTCTTAACTGTGAGTCTTAACTTTAAGTCTTAACTGTAAGTCTTAACTTTAAGTCTTAACTGTAAGTCTTAACTGTGAGTCTTAACTTTAAGTCTTAACTGTAAGTCTTAACTTTAAGTATTAACTGTAAGTCTTAACTGTAAGTCTTAACTTTAAGTCTTAACTTTAAGTATTAACTTTAAGTCTTAACTGTAAGTCTTAACTTTAAGTCTTAACTGTAAGTCTTAACTTTAAGTCTTAACTGTAAGTCTTAACTGTAAGTCTTAACTTTAAGTCTTAACTTTAAGTATTAACTTTAAGTCTTAACTGTAAGTCTTAACTGTAAGTTTTAACTGTGAGTCTTAACTTTAAGTCTTAACTGTAAGTCTTAACTGTAAGTCTTAACTTTAAGTATTAACTGTAAGTCTTAACTTTAAGTCTTAACTGTAAGTCTTAACTGTAAGTCTTAACTGTGAGTCTTAACTTTAAGTCTTAACTGTAAGTCTTAACTGTAAGTCTTAACTTTAAGTCTTAACTGTAAGTCTTAACTGTAAGTCTTAACTGTAAGTCTTAACTTTAAGTATTAACTGTAAGTCTTAACTTTAAGTCTTAACTGTGAGTCTTAACTTTAAGTCTTAACTGTAAGTCTTAACTTTAAGTATTAACTGTAAGTCTTAACTGTAAGTCTTAACTTTAAGTCTTAACTGTAAGTCTTAACTTTAAGTCTTAACTGTAAGTCTTAACTGTAAGTCTTAACTTTAAGTCTTAACTGTAAGTCTTAACTTTAAGTATTAACTGTAAGTCTTAACTTTAAGTCTTAACTGTGAGTCTTAACTTTAAGTCTTAACTGTAAGTCTTAACTTTAAGTATTAACTGTAAGTCTTAACTGTAAGTCTTAACTTTAAGTCTTAACTGTAAGTCTTAACTGTAAGTCTTAACTGTAAGTCTTAACTTTAAGTCTTAACTGTAAGTCTTAACTGTAAGTCTTAACTGTGAGTCTTAACTGTAAGTCTTAACTTTAAGTCTTAACTGTAAGTCTTAACTGTAAGTCTTAACTGTAAGTCTTAACTGTAAGTCTTAACTGTAAGTCTTAACTTTAAGTCTTAACTTTAAGTCTTAACTGTAAGTCTTAACTGTAAGTCTTAACTTTAAGTATTAACTTTAAGTCTTAACTGTAAGTCTTAACTTTAAGTATTAACTTTAAGTCTTAACTTTAAGTATTAACTTTAAGTCTTAACTGTAAGTCTTAACTGTAAGTCTTAACTTTAAGTCTTAACTGTAAGTCTTAACTTTAAGTCTTAACTTTAAGTCTTAACTGTAAGTCTTAACTGTAAGTCTTAACTTTAAGTATTAACTTTAAGTCTTAACTGTAAGTCTTAACTTTAAGTATTAACTTTAAGTATTAACTTTAAGTCTTAACTTTAAGTCTTAACTGTAAGTCTTGACTGTAAGTCTTAACTTTAAGTGTTAACTTTAAGTGTTAACTGTAAGTCTTAACTTTAAGTCTTAACTGTAAGTCTTAACTTTAAGTATTAACTTTAAGTGTTAACTGTAAGTCTTAACTTTAAGTGTTAACTTTAAGTGTTAACTGTAAGTATTAACTTTAAGTGTTAACTGTAAGTCTTAACTTTAAGTATTAACTTTAAGTGTTAACTGTAAGTCTTAACTTTAAGTATTAACGGATTAGCGGATCATTATCATGTGAACATGGCCTGAGATTGTTCGTGACTACGGCCCCTGAGGAGCAGAATCTGAGATTTCTCTGACACTGACTGTGTCTACTTCACGATAATACACATGAATACATCACTCACACTGAACTCATGAGCAGAGCATCAACATTAATCAGAAAATGACTTCATGCAGCTCAGAGAGAGGAAATAAAAACACTTCTTTCAGCTTCCTGAGCGTTCAATCTGCTGTCTTCTCTCCATGTCAGTGAACTGAACATCTCTCTGGGTTTTGGATGATCGGTTGGATCAGTCAGAACATTTTATAACACCACCTTCAGCTCTGTGACGCAGCTGCTGCAGACATTGTCACTGTTATTTATGATGTTTGATAAACCAGGAAATGAATAGATTCATCTGGAGGACAATCACTGTGAGATCAAAGTTTATCATGACCATATATAGACATGTATCCTGCTGTTTATAGAGCACGCTGCTGGTTTCCTGTGTCCCTGAACACATCATCTGTATGAGAGCCCTGCTCTGCTGCTGCTCTGCTCCTGCTCTGCTGCTGCCTCTGCTCCTCCTCCTCCAAGTTTTAATCATATTATCTGAATCTGTTCTTCTCTGTCAGCCCTGCAGAGGACGCTCCAGCTGTCAGAGCTCGGACCTTTCAGCTGAAACAATCGGTTCAGCTTCAAAGTCTCGTTTTGAGTTGAATTCAAGAGCTACAGAGACGACTGACACATGGTCAGAGGGGGTCGACAGCACAAGGGGCCTGACTGCAGCTCCCTGCGACACCAGCAGGACTCTTAAATAGGCTCACACATATTTTATTTAGTTATTATTCCCTCCCCAAATGAAAATACAGGAGAATTTTTTATTTAAAAAAAGCAATTTGAGGAATGTCTGCTTTAATAATTATCTCCTGTGTCCAACTCAAGATCATCCCAGTGAGGAGGACATGTCCAACGTCCACTATTTAATATGAAAAAACAGGAACCAGGGAAAAAATGAAAAATATCCAAAAAAAGAAGAATCAAATATGAAAAAGAAATAATCCAGAATACAAATTAGAAGGCGATATAGTACTCCTGGACTGGACACATGAAGGATTAACGGCCTTCTGTAAGACAGTAAAGGAAGGTGCACTACTTAGCTGTTGAAAGATTAGAGAGAAATATTCATTAGGAGCACAGGATCTTTATCGTCACTTACAGATGAGACATTTTGTCAGTGACAAGATTAAACGCACAGCAGAGTCGAGGAAAGAGCTGTTGGACCTCTTTAAAAAGGCAAATGGTTCACATAAAGATAGAGGTGTTATCTGGGGTCCATACAAAGGGCCTATAAACACGAAAACACACTCAACCCTACACATTAAAGCAAAATGGGAAATAGAGGGAGGACTAGATATAACAGAGGAGGAGTGGACAACAATGTGGACATATCAATGGACATGTAGCAGCTCACAGAGTTGGAGGAGTTCGGCTGGAAAAGCCAGAGAAGATATTTTATTACACGTTACCATAATGTCATTCTGAAGGTGGCTCCCCGGCTGCATGGAGACATTGTGGAAATACAAATGCAGATCATTATCATGGTTTTAAAACTGACTGGAGGGGAAGACATCGTGCAACACAAGTCACCTGCCTCTGGAAGGTCAAATTTTATTTTTTGGCCGAAGTGAGACAAATATCGGTTTGGTATTTTGTTGGCAGCTGGCAAGAAGGCCCTTTGAACATGTGGATGGACATCACAATGGACGTCTGCAGGATGGAGAGAATGACAGCGGATGTGAATTACAGGAGGGACCTATTTGTTTCATGTTGGGAGAAATGGATGGACAACATAATACCACGCAGGCCGGACTCTGACTCTGCTAACCTTAGAGAATACACTGAGTGTGTGTAGCAGTAACCACACCTCACTCCCTGTGTTAATGATCTTCTTTATTTGTGACAGTCAGGCTGATGTTCTGTGACTGATGATTAGAGCAGATGTACAAACTACATTTGTGACTGGATGCCAATAAAAAGCAAATAAATTAAAAAAGAAGAAAGAAAAGGAAACAGTCCAGTCCTACTTGTTAGTCGGCTCGGTCCTTTTACGGTCTCACACACACACACACACACACACACACACACACACGCGGTCGAGGAAACACCAAGAGTCCACTGAGGTTCATTTCCTTCCACCGCAGGCTGGCCTCTTCCCGCCACCGCCCTGCTGCACAGACAGGATCAAACATGAATCAGACTGACCCTGCTCTAACTTTAATTCTCCTGTTTTATCACTTTACTAAACAACAGGAAACACATCTTGATGATGTCACTCTTTGTCATAAAATGCTTTAAAATCAACGCTCGGTGACGATGACGACACTCAGAGGGTTAAATCAGAGACGACTTTGTTCAGCTGTCAGTCGACACACTGAGGACAGTCCTCACTGAATCAGAGTGTTTTTCTTTAGATATGATGAAGATGATGGTGATGAAGATGTCTGTCTTCCTCCCTCTCCGCTCAGAGGTTTCCAGGTTTAATCACGTCGTCTCTGTGGGAACTGATGTTCTCAAACAGGAAGTGATTAACTCTGTAAATCCAGCAGAACAAACTAAACAAACACAAACTGAAGCTTTATTTTATCTTCACGCACACACACACACACACACACACACACACACACACACACACACTTCCTGTTTGTACAAACCGCACGACGTCCTCATTTTAATGTTCGACCGGAGAGCAGCAGACGCACGCCGACCACGACTCAAGGTCCAGAATGACCAGGACAGAGAGGTTCAACAAAATAAAGCAGGCTGCTTTTATTTTGAAAAGACAACTGAGAACACAGTCCAACATGAAGTCACTGGATTTATTGATATTAATGATGACATGTGAAACACTGATCTGGTACATTTATTGATTATAGTTTACAATGTGTTGATGGGTGAAGCTGTTGGTGGTGAGGATGATGAGGAGGAGGATGAAGGTCAGTGTCTGGGCGTCTGGTTGGACCTCTGGCGGTACTCTGGCAGGTGATGAAGGATCCAGGCGGCAGGAGTCAACATGGCCACCGCAAACACAGATATGACGAAGAAACTTTGCTGCCAGAGACAAAAACAACCAATCAGAGAAGAGATCTGAAACATCACATGACATCATCAGGAAATAATCGATCACCTAGAAACAATCAAAGTTTCAGTGTTCTGATTGTTATTGACGAGTTTAAGAGAGATGAACGACTGAAGGAAAATAATTCATCACTGTCGTATTCATTAGAAACACACGTTAAGTTTAACAGCTTCAATCAACCTTTATTGATACATCAACTTCCTGTTCAGGTCGAACAGACTGATGATCAACTGATTATTGATTATTGATTCTAATGAACACGAGCAATAAAATAAGAATTCTTCAATAAAGATTCTTCAGTTTGACAAAAAACTTAAAACTGATTTTATTACAGTCAACTTCAGACAGACAGACAGGACAGAGGGACGGACAGAGGGACAGACACACAGACAGACAGGACAGAGGGACAGCCAGACAGACAGACAGACACACACACAGACAGACAGACAGACAGGACAGAGGGACAGACAGACACACAGACAGACACACAGACAGACAGGACAGAGGGACAGCCAGACAGACAGACAGACACACACACAGACACACAGACAGACAGGACAGAGGGACAGACAGAGGGACAGACACACAGACAGACAGGACAGAGGGACAGACAGACACACAGACAGACACACAGACAGAGTCAAACGGTCATGGACAGACGGAGACTCACCGTGGCTCCGATCTTGTTCCTGGGAGGTTTGCTGTAGATTGTCTTCTTCGTCTCCCTCAGGATGTCTTTGGGACGAGTCAGAGTGGACACAGAAACATTTCCCATCATCCTAAGGACAGCGCCCGCCATCGTCACGACAACAAACACCTGGTCAGTTAGCAGCACCTGCTGCACTCTGATTGGCTGCCTCTGAGGTCAGATTTGTCTCCGTCTGTCTGTCTGTTGCTGATGATGATGATGATGATGATGATGTGTCCACTGAGAGCTGCTGAGACTGAATGTGAAGGAGCAGACGGGGGAGGAGAGGAAGAGGAGGAGGAGGAAAGGAGGAGGAGGTGCGCTGGTCCCAGCAGCAGCCTGATGATTGGACGGTCAGACAGCTGAGTAAACACTTCAGACTTCAGAGTTTAGAGACAGCAGTCTGGTGTCCTGCAGGACGAGACGCTCGCAGCTGATGATCAGATCTGAGCTTCATGAGAGTTAAATGTTGTTGATGTGTGTCACATGACGTGAGGAGCAAACAGCAGCTGGTCTGCGGCTCAATGATCCAGCTCATTAAATTTCCTCTGCAGAACAAACAGGACTGACGGAGGACAGACGAGTGACGTGACGGAGGACAAAGGGTTACCGTGACCAGTGTTTGATGTGCAGAAACAGACCTGCAGCTTCACGAGGAGACGACGGCCTGTGGACACGACACATGACACTAAACACAAAGACACACAGCAGCTCACAGTAACTGACGTCTGAAGAGCCTGCGCTGTACTTCACTATCTCCATTTTATAAACCACTATATTTTCAGCTGGAGTAAAGACCTGACATAAAGACAGAATCATCTTATTCAATAAAACTGTTAAAGATTAAATGTCTTGTGACGTCACATGTAAATCTGACAGCCTGTCCTCATGTCCTCGTTAGGTTCTATCTGATGATCATAATGAATGAAATCAAAGTGGTTTACTGAGACGACTCGTCATTACAAAGCTGTGCTCCTCACGGTGCCGTTCACTCTGACCATGACAAGATACGACCATCACAGCAGGCTCAGTAACCACTTCTGTCAGACAAACAACAAACAGTTATTACTCACCAATGAAACTCTGCAGATCGTCATGCAGACAGAATCGGTCCTCACACGCTCCAGATGATCTGAATCCAAACACACAGTCCAAACACATTACATCCACAGATATCCACACACTGCTGCTGCGTCCTTTCTCCACATATTATCGTCATGTCTTCAGTTTGCATGTGAATATAGCTGATAATCAAAATGGAGACAAACTCCTGACCTTCTGATTGACACCTTCACTGAGCCAGTAAAAACTTCCGTGCTCTCACTAAACCGTCTCCACCAAACCCTCCAGTCAGACATGGCGCCCAGACCCTCGGTCTGTTTGAATGTGGGCGGGGCTTTGTCACTCCATTTCAGTGAAAACAAGTTTGTTTTGTTTCTAAACTTAAGTCTTCCTCTGTGACATCATCTATAATCAATACTGATTGATCCTGAAACATGAGCCGACTCCATGTTGTTGTTCAGCTGATTGAGTTTTATTAGTTTTCATTAAAAAGGAAACACAAAGACGACACAGACGGACACTGATGTCAGTGACCTCTGACCTCTGAAACAGACGACATTAAAACAGGAAGTCCAAAAGCTTCAAAATAAACTGCAGATAAAAACTAAAATCCAGAAGAGGAGGAAGATAAAAGATGGAGGACGATCCCGGTCAGGGGGTCAAGAAAGGTCAAAGGTCATTTCAGGATAAGTTGAAGGTCAAAGGTCATCAGGTGCAGTAAAAGCGTCCGGCGTCGTCTCGCCGTCTCTTACGGCTCTGCTGCTGCTCAAAGAACTGACGGATGTCGTCAGGAGTCACCACCTGTCAGAGGACAGTCACGTGACATCATCAGAGGACAGAGAAATGTGTCATTAACCAAGCGACTCATTTAAATGACTAAAAAACATCTCTAAATATATCAAATATAAACGAGAGCGCCACAGCCGACTGACCAACCTTTAAGCTTCACTGCACGTCAGGTCAGCGGCAGGTCAAAGGTCACCTCAGTCTTAAACTCACCTTTCCTTCTGCTGCGAACCTCTGCAGGAAGTCCTTCAGTTCACTCTTCATGTCATTGTACCCTGAAAGACACAAACAGACATCAGACAACATGGCCGACAGACACAGGTGGAGCTGTGGGACTTGTAGTTTCACACGAGTTATTTGTAGTTTTATATATCATAGATGATCTCAAGCTGCTGCATCAGGTGCAGGTTGTAGTTTTTAGCACTGGCAGTTTTACGTGTTTGTAGTTTTGTGTGTAGTGCTGTAGCTTTGCGTACCGTGGATGATCTCGAGCTGCTGCACTCGGTTCAGGTTGTCCAGCGCCGACATCAGAGGGTCGTGTCCTTGCTGTCTCTGTTCGTTGTTCTTTCCTTCGTTCTCGTAGGCGAGGACGGTGTCCGAATCGTCCAACAGGAAGGACAGGCCGGCTTCAGACAGACACTCCTGAGACACACACACACAGTCACGAGCTGTTTAAAGCAGCGATCATCAGCTGGCGGCCCTGCGGGTCAACCCATGACCTCACAGTTACATCATCAGTACCTCAGCCAACAGGAAGTCAGACAGGTGAGTTTTACCTTGCAGGTGCTGCAGGAGCAGAGTTTGGAGCGCCACGCTGACGGCCAGAACACGGCTCCTGATTGGACCCTTTGCTGACCAGTCGTCTGCAGCTGCTTCAGTCTGCAGCTTGGCTCCGCCTCCTCACGGCTCCTCTTACAGCTGGGTTCGATGACATCATCACCCTGACAGGTTATGAATTATTAATCAATGAACAGTTGCAGCTGGAGGGGATGACATCATCATCCCGACAGATTACATCGCTGTGTTTACACATTCATTGATAATGTCTTCACCTGCTGTTACCATGGTAACAGACTGAGTGAGTGTGATCCTCTCACCTTTTCTTCTTTTTTAGGAAGGTCTGTGTTTGACTCATCAGCTCCTGACTCCTCCTTCACCTGTGCTGCACCTGGAACTGAACAGGAAGAACGTCACACAAACAGGAAGAACGTCACACAAACAGGAAGAACATCACACAAACAGGAAGTACATCACACAAACAGGAAACACATCACAGGTACAGAGAGTGTAACAGCAGTGCGTTTACCTGACAGGTGAGCAGCGTAGGTCCAGAGCAGAGGGTTTTTGTTCATACAGGATTCACAGATCATCTCCTGCAGCTCCACACAGTCTGGAGCCACACAGCCCAGGTGCTGCACACACACACACACACACACAAACAGGTGAGCTCAATGACCCTCACTCTCAGGACTGTGACATCACAGCTGACAGGTGTGTGTCAGGTACTCACCCTGCCGTGAAGCCAGTCCTCACACACCACACACTGAATCATCTCGTCCTCTACCTGGAGACAAAAACAGCCAATCACAGAGTGACACAGATTTAACGGAGGAACCAAAGCACACCTGGAGGACAGGTGAGGGGCAGGTATGTGTCTCACCTGGTCGTCTGGGTCTGGGTACGGCCGGTTGCAGGTGCAGTAAACTCCAAAGAAGTTATGACTGTATTTGTTCAGACTGTTGACCTCCTCCTTCTCCTGTAACACACACACACACACACACACACACACACACACACACAGTGTAAGTCTTTGGTGTCGTTACAGTGTCTTTAGGAGGACACGAGACCTGAACATGCACTGTGGGGACCTCCTGTTTGACTTTTAATGTCGTCATCATCATCATCATCATCATCATCATCATCATCACCCATGTAGATTAGAGTCACCAATTAAGTATCTGACCAAATGTCTCCTGTTCCTGAGATATGACGTTAAAACATGATGATGTCACAGTCAAGCTGACCCTTGACCTTCATTATTTTATCCTGTTAGACATTTCGGTCAAGTTGGTCAGAGTCAGTGTTTGAACTTTTCAGTTATGTGAGGTCACACTGACCTTTGACCTTTGACCACCAAATTCTAATCGGTTCATCATTAAGTCCAGGTGGATGTTTGTGCCTAATTTGAGGTCACTTCCTGAAGGCCTTTTTGAGATATCATGTCCTGAGAATGGGACAACCCACAAACATCACGCCTGCAGCCATCAGCAGCACAGAGTCATTAACAAGCAGCGATCTGAGGGTCCAGGCTCCTTCAGCCGACAGCAGGAAGCAGCGTCTGTTGGCCGCAGCGAGCAGGTTTTTGGCGTCACGAGGCTGACGTCACTTCAGCTTGTTTATTTCTGTCTGATGGAGGAGGTCGACCAATCACAGACGTGTCCCGTCATCATCACGTCTGCAGCATTTCAGTAACAGCACACTCAAAGTCGCCACATTTGCCCCCCAACAGCGCCAACACGTCCTCCGCAGGATGAGGGTCTTTGGAGTCAGTCAGAAAGTGTTGCTCCTCTTCTACCGTGCCGTAGTTTAGAGCATCCTGTGGTGCGGCATCTCGGCCTGGTTTGGTAACCTAAGTGTACGACTGAAGGCCCAGAGAGCCGTGAACATCATGGGAGTCAGGCAGCACTCCAGTCTATCTTTGAACAAGCCATTATCAGACAGGTCCAGAGGGTTATCTCAGACCCCACCCATGTCCTCCATCATGTGCACCAACTTAGAGTCTCCCCGCCCCAAACCACTTTAAAAACTCTTTTGTCTCCTTGTCCATTGAAGCCTTAATGGGAAGCAAACTGTATCTTATGTAGGTATGTATATGTGTGTGTGTGTATGTATAGGTGTAACTTTGTATATACACACACACACACACACACACACACACACACACGTAGACATATACTTCATAATAGGAAGTTGTAGATTCATCCTCAGATGGTGCACACCAGCTTTGGTGCTGATACACTCAAAATTCATTGAGTCCTAGAGTGTGTCTCAGATCACAGTGTACTGCTGTTCAGCACTTCCCAGAAGGTGACAACAGCTTTCTTTTTTTCCAAAGCACCTCTTCTTCTTCTTCTTCTTCTTTTTAAACAGTGAATTGCAAACAGACGGTGGAGTGTTATCGCCAACATTTGACCGCTGTCTCCGCCCACACATAAACCAAACTTACGCCACAACGTCAGTGCTGATTAAAACGTGCCACCATAGCTAGCAGAAAGTTAGCTAGCTAATGCTAACGTAAACTAGCAAGCTAACGTTAGCACTTGCATTATTATTGACAGTACCAAATCATCACAGAGCCAACAGTCACTGACGGCTTCTATTCAACAACAGGTTTGATACTCAGTGCAAAAACATGTAGAGCTAACAGGCTCCTTGTTGTCCCCAGCTGCCACGTCACAAAGATGGCCACCATTGAGGGTGAGAAGTGTCCGTCACTCCACACTCAACTTTGGACCATTTTGAATACACCAGTAGTACACTGCATTTTCCTGTACTGTGCAGAGTGAACACACTCAAAATATGAAGTGTTTAGTACAGACATCTGTGACATCACTGTGTCCCATGTGTTGTGAACTCACAGGGTAGAGTTTACACTGCAGCTCGTTGAACTTCCTGTTTCCACAGTCGCAGCGGAAGTTCCTACAGAAACCAGAGAAGAAGAGTCAGTCACAGATTTGATCATTCTAATCGGTCACTTTAATGTTGTGTTAAATAAAATCAGTGTCTGTGTAAAACAAAACTAAATCTTAAAACTAAAAACCTATCATCATGTTACAAATGTCCCTCACATCGCCTCACATCGAGCCGTGTGACGTTATTTACATTAAAACACATTTTGGAACAGAGCAGGAAGTCGTCTGAAAACACCGTCAGATTATAATTCATGATACATAAATGTGATTTCTGTGAACAGTCACATATTTAAAGTTGAGCACTGACCTCTTGGTGTAGAGTTCAAACAGGTCGTGACCTTCATGACACTTGTATGAGCAGGCCAAACAGACTCCGGCTGCCTCTCCTCCCTTTGGTGTGCAGGTGCTGCAGGCGTACAGAGCCTGACGCTTCACATAACCCTGAGACACACACACACACACACACACACACACACACACACACATATTCCATGACCATCACACACTCTGTGCATGAGTTAGACTTTATCTCAGCCCTAGCCTCCCCCAAAAATGTTGCTAATAGGCAGTGCTACACACACGTGTGTCATCAATGCAGCGATACACTTCAGAGTTTATGCATTTTCATAAATGCTGGACATCGTACAAAAGAGTTAAACATCACTTCCTGTGTCCACCATGTGGTGCTACACCTACTAATTAATTAAGCGTCATGTGGAGGCCGCACCGTGTTTATAGGCCCGATCGAGATGAGTCAGGCCTGCGTACAATCAATCACCGCTGATCGCCGCACAATGCATGCTGGTTAGATTTGTGTTCTGCCTCGCTCTGACATCATGCACCAGTGGACAACGATAACTTCATGAGATCGAGGCAGCCACACTCTTTAAAACCAGGCGCTGCAGCTGCTCTACATTGCTCAAAAAGCCTGTTAAGAAAAGGAAGGGATTCTCTCAACTGAAATCATAAGAACTGAAGGGGAGAAGTTGTGGAAGACAAAAAGAAAACCAAACATGCTAGACTTTCTGTCAGGACGTTGAGGCATCCTAGACGTGGCGTCCGTTGTCCTCTACTATAACACACTACATGAGATAAAATGATGGGTTGCTGCGCACAACGCTCATTATCGCTCGCGATCTGAGCAGACGCCACACGATGGCCACGTCAGGCTATAATCAGGCTGATATCATGTGGTCTGAACCCGACGTAACAGCTGACTGGTTTAAATGCTGATTCAACAAAATTATGTTTTACACAAAGGTTTTATTTTTGTTGAAGTGAGTGATTTTGATTTGACTTGTCAGACTGAAGGTTTATTGTGTTGACAGGAAACATGCCGTGTTACTGATGGTGATCATAAATAATACATGCTGCAGTCTGCTGTTTATTAACATGGTTCTGTGTTCATGCTGTAATGACTGCAGTGTTCAGCAGCACACACACTTGTGGCCAGTTTGACGTGAGGAGTCATTAAATAACATGTGTACAGATGTGAAGCCCTGACTGCATCTGTGAGTGTGACACTGGGCAGGTATAGGTGATGACTCACCTGAGGATATGAGCAGTGATCAGAGTCACTTCCTGCCAACACGGCTGAGGCTTCCTCCTCCAGCTCTTCATCCTCCTCCAGAACATCGACCAGAGACACCGTCTGTTCCTCTGACATCATCAGCCTCTCTGCAACACTACGTCTGTTACCATAGAGACCAACAGACACCAGCTGCTGTCACATCTGTCAACAACTGTTTACTGATCGATGTTCTGATCAATAAACACAACAAAAGTCTGTGACTGTAACATGAGCCTGTCTCTACTGTCTCCACTGTCTGTCTCTGTCTGCAGGTCTCTGAAGGAAACGTGATGAGGTCACAGACGATTATCAAACAGATTTACCAGGATCATCGATCAGTCTGATCAGCTGCCTACTGATCAGAAAACAATTAATACTCAGGTTTTAAATCAAGCCTCAGTTAGCGTTAGTTAGCATCAGCTAGCTTCACCCGTGAACGTGCATCTCCTCTGCAGTGATGCTAACTTCGTTAGCTGCGTAAATAAAACACAAACTTACCGAACAGGACCTGTTTACACCGCCTGACCCGACTGCACGCGAGCCAACAACCTGATCAATAACAACCAATAATCAGCTCCGCCTGATGTTCAGCTTATCGGATCTTTGTTATCAATCCGCTCGCTGCTGCTAGCTCTGATGACAACTTCCGCTTCATTTCCGCAGATCGTATTTGGCGGCATTAATCTGGGGTCAGAGGTCACCGAGTTTAAAAACAGAAATAAATAATTAACAAAAATACAAAAACAGTCAATCGAAGAACAAACTTAGTCTTTGTTTGATGGAAAATTAACTTTGATGCTGAAAATAAACTTTATTGTGATGGCGTACTGCGGTGGTTCTGTGGTACATTCAGGTGGCCCACGGAAATCACACAGGCAACCCTCCTCGTTATGAAATGATTTGCGTTATTGATCACAGATTGATTCTCTATTTTATTCTGTTTATAAAACAAACGCCCTGTGTTTAATTTATTTAAGATGGAGGATCCCCTACTACTGGACCACTGGGCTTTCTGAAAAAATTAAATCCTTGGAAGTTTCAATTCACTAAGGGCAGTGAAGGCAGCAGACGCCTCTTGATGACGACTGCCGGAGCGTGTAGTAAAGATGGCGGACGTGGCCGTGTTAGCAGAGCTGAGGTTCAGAGACGGTCAGAGAGAGAAAGTCAGCGTCAAAGTGGAAAATAATCTCCATTCTCTGATTAACGGGATTCACGAGCTGAACGCGAATGTGTCGCGGCTCCTCAGTGAGCTGGTGGAGCGGGAAAAATCCGGCGGAGATTGCGCAGAAGGTGAGCTAGCTCTGCTGCTAACTGCTAACAGTACAGTGGAATACAGGCTGTGACCTGTCAGAGGTAAACAACAGTACACAAACAGGCTGTGACCTGTCAGAGGTAAACAACAGTAAACAAACAGGCTGTGACCTGTCAGAGGTAAACAACAGTACACAAACAGGCTGTAACCTGTCAGAGGTAAACAACAGTAAACAAACAGGCTGTGACCTGTCAGAGGTAAACAACAGTAAACAAACAGGCTGTAACCTGTCAGAGGTAAACAACAGTAAACAAACAGGCTGTAACCTGTCAGAGGTAAACAACAGTAAACAAACAGGCTGTTACCTGTCAGAGGTAAACAACAGTAAACAAACAGGCTGTGACCTGTCAGAGGTAAACAACAGTAAACAAACAGGCTGTAACCTGTCAGAGGTAAACAACAGTAAACAAACAGGCTGTTACCTGTCAGAGGTAAACAACAGTAAACAAACAGGCTGTGACCTGTCAGAGGTAAACAACAGTAAACAAACAGGCTGTTACCTGTCAGAGGTAAACAACAGTAAACAAACAGGCTGTAACCTGTCAGAGGTAAACAACAGTAAACAAACAGGCTGTAACCTGTCAGAGGTAAACAACAGTAAACAAACAGGCTGTAACCTGTCAGAGGTAAACAAACAGGCTGTGACCTGTCAGAGGTAAACAACAGTAAACAAACAGGCTGTAACCTGTCAGAGGTAAACAACAGTAAACAAACAGGCTGTGACCTGTCAGAGGTAAACAACAGTAAACAAACAGGCTGTGACCTGTCAGAGGTAAACAACAGTACACAAACAGGCTGTGACCTGTCAGAGGTAAACAACAGTAAACAAACAGGCTGTGACCTGTCAGAGGTAAACAACAGTAAACAAACAGGCTGTAACCTGTCAGTTCTGTGAGACAACAGTAGTTTTTCTGATTCATGTTTTACCTGCTGCAGGTGAGGAAGAGGACGAGGACAGTGATGAAGGAGACGAGGAGCCAGAGGAGCCTCAAAAGTCTCAACTACAACCTCCAGCCAAAAGATTGAAGACCTGACGCACCTGAGGACACACGAGGACACACAGGGACACCTGTAACACCTGAGCACACGTTAACACTTGAACCAGCTGGGGACACATGGAGACTGTGTGACAGGATGTCTTTTTTTTTTTTTCTGTCTGAGCCAAAGAGATGATGTCAGCTGATCAGTCACATGATTAAAAGATAAATCCAGGTGTGTCCGACTGGATGTTTACACTCAGGTGAAAAGACAAAAACAAAATGTGTCTGGAGCCACTCTGCCCTGTCCTCTGCTCCGTCAGTCAGCCATCAATCAGTCAGTCATCGTATGTCATCTAATGTCTAATGTCCAAACTTTGAGCTCGTGTCTGTCCACTCATGGTCATCCTGCTGGGACAGGTGAGGACAGGTGACGGGTTCAATTTAACAACACCACAAACAGCAGCGTCATTTTAATGTCACCATGTTGTGTTAATATATTACTGTATATCACATGTACGTGATTTTTGAAAACGTTTATATAATTCAGATCCAGATTGTTGCAAACACTGATGGAATCAATCAGGTGTCAATAATTTTACTAAATTCATATTAACAGACGTTGGCAGGAGAGACGAGTGAGGAGTTGGACAAAGAGACGGGCAGTGAACACACACACACACACACGTGATCAGAGGTGTCAATATTCCTTTAATTAAACATTCTCAACTTTCATGTTCAGATGTGTGATCATCACTTTATTCTCTGGCGTGTCTCAGACTGTCATGTGGATCGTTCTCATGTTGCACTGCTGACAGATCATTTCAGCTCCTGCACACAGACGTGGTTTTAGAGCTGCTGTTCAACAAGTTTTACTCTCCAAATGTCTTCAAATACACATTTAGACCAGGGAAACAAAAAGCCCACCCAGAAAATCAATCAATCAGTAATCAATATTTGATCAATGCATCATCCATACATCATCTATACCAAAAGAAGAAAAAAAATCAACCACTAATCACTGTGATCAATATAATAAACATCCTCCAGACAGTAAGGAAAAACCAGTCAACAGTGACAATGACATGATCAATATTTTGTCAATACAGAAAAGAAAGAAATCAATAATCACCCAGTACGTCCTGCGTCAGTCTCTGTGCCCGACTACAGATACATTTTAGGCAATTTAAGTCCACTGTGTCCATTTATCCCTGCACTCTAACCATTAAAACCAGTGTGATATCAGACCAGTATACAGATTTCGGACACCCTTAAAATTTTACACAATCTCAAATATTATCATGAAATATTTGTGGAAAAATCTTTTTTGTGTTTGAAAAGGTGTGACTGCATTAGACAGACACAAACAAATACACATGACATTTTGTTGTTTATTGTTTACAAGAAAAACTAACAAAACTAAATTCTTGACAGTTTCAATGTGTCAGTTCTCAACATTGTCGCCAGTTCTGTGGTGGCAAAAAAGATTTCTATCTGATCAATAAACAACTTAAAGAAAAGTCTTCACACGTCGGCTGTCTTTCTTGAGTTTAATAAGCATTTGAATGGAATCACACACAGATACAACTGCATGAACAGTCAGTCAGTGAGTGAGGACGTCCTTCACTCCGCCAGTCTTATAGTTTCTCTAAACATGTGTCAATAGTCAAAATATGTGGCATACAGATGTTGATGACACTACAAAGACACAACAATTTGCATTCCTACAGGTTTGCGAGGACACTCTAAGTTAGGAGGCCCTACTCATGACCTCCAACCTATCTTCCATTAGGTATCTGTCCTCCATCACACCGCTGTCACGTTGCTGTCAACGTCATAAATTGCATACCGTACTTAGGTTACCAGACACACTCATACTCGTCAAAACAAGGTTATACATGTAAAACACACTACAGGTTGAGCATCAGTGTATCTCAGAATTCTCCATCACATTCCGCCCTGTTTAGCATTCTAATGCTGAACCACATGTTTCAAGGACAATTCTCTATCACCTTGCCACCTTATATATATATGGAAGAAAATGTAATGAATAAATGAAAAAATACTAAAAATGGAATAAGTAAATATGGAAATTTAACTGTTAACTGAAATCAGAGTCCGGTAGAATAAACTCTGATGATTAAAACATTGTGAATAAAGCAAGCAAAATCAAAAATGGAAAAAAATCTTTCAAGGCGGGAGTAGCTCCTGCGAATCATATGGAGGAGTCCACGGCTCCATCTGCACATAGTGGCCTACAGCAGAGGACACCATGGAGTGTGTGTCACCACTCTACTCCAGATGCAGTCTCTAGAGAAGCAAACAACTCCCCTCTGTCTCGTGGGGTTGGTGCTCATGACAGGTTGATATATTCCCTGCTGAACCACTTTCGTCACGTTCCAAAATCTTGCCGTTGCTCCCTCGTAATTTACCACGCATGCAGTTTTCCTTCTGCTGGTTCGGGCAGGGCAGCTTTCACCTGTTGATGGATTTCAGACAAAGCAGAGGACAGGGTTGCACAATATCGTAACATTTCATCCTCACACAGACCAGTGTCTGGCAGCTGCCTCTTAACGGGCCCAATCCCAGGGTTGAGAGGTCTGCCAAACAGAATTTCAAAAGGACTCAGCCCGTTTCTGCTTCTCAGTCTTGCTCTCATGTGCGTCAACACAATAGGAAGAGCTTTTGTCCATGACACACCTTCACCAGTTTGTTCTTTAAAGTGGCATTTTCTCTTTCAAGCACCCCACCAGAGGCCGGATGATATGCACACTGATGTCTCAAATCAATACCCACCACAATACTCACCTATGAAAGGTGTACCGTTATCTGAGCTGATTTTTCCTGGAATTCCCCATCTGGGAATTATCAGAGTCATCAAAGCTTTCGCCACGGCCGCTGCATCCTGTTTAGCTGTGGGAAAAGCTTCAACCCACTTTGAAAACATGCACACAATGACCAAAACAAACTTTTTCCCTTCGCTTGGTGTTAGTTCAATGAAATCCAATTGCAAGTGATCAAAAGGTTTTTCTGGAGGTGGATGAGCAGCCTGTGGTGTTTTGATGGCTCTCCCCACATTGTTTGTAGCAGAGATCACACACCTTTGACAAAAGTCTGTGGCATAGCTTGAAAAACCTCTTGTGAACCAGTGCCTCTTAATTTCTTCCACCATTCCCCAACGAGGAAGACAAGGCTGGCTGTCAGGGCCAGTCCACACTTTATCAATCACAGTACACCCTGCTTTTTTCCAAATGGCCCTCTCCGCCGGAGAGGCCCTTATCTGCAGGTCTGCTATCTCAGCAGTAGCCACAACGTGGGAGAAGAATCAGAAGTTAGAGAGAACCCTTGAAAGTCTGAAGACAATGGCAGCCTTGAGGCTGCTTTCGCAGCTGCATCGGCTCTGGCATTACCTCGAGAAATGGAGTCAGTGTTATTTGTGTGAGCTTCACATTTACACACAATTTGTTAAGGTCACAACACAGCATCAAGGAGAGCAGACACCAGCAAATGATGAGCGATAGGTTTTCCTGTAGAAGTGAGAAAATCTCTGTTCTTCCAAATCAGTCCAGAATCAGTCATGTACCCACCCTTTTCATCAGCAGTCTGAGTGAATGGTTGTGTACAGTCAGGCAGCCCCAGAGTAGGGGGTGTTTGCAAAGCAAGTTTCAAGTCAACAAAAAATTTCTCTGCATCAGGAGTCCAACTGACTTTGTCAGATGCTTTCAGGCCTTGTCCATGGGCAGTTGCCGCCAATGGTGCCTCAATTTCAGCATAATTAGCAACCCATTGCCTGCAGTAACCCGTCATCCCCAAAAATGACATGACTTGCTTTTTTGTGACAGGTTTAGGGATTTTCTGGATGGCCTCAGTGTGTTTTGGTGAGAGGGTTTTCCTCTCAGAAGAAATCACGTGACCTAGGAACGTGACCTCCTCAGCAACAAACTGCAATTTAGACAAGCTAGCTTTATGGCCCTGATCAGGGCAAACGCGTGAAAGTGTACATTTGCTCTTCAAAACAAAAAGCAAACCAAAACTGACTGTCAGGATGTACTGAACACTAAAAAAAGCATTAGAAAGATCAACCATTTGCTATCAGCTGGAACCTGAGACAGAATAGTGTGAGGGTTTGGGACCGTAGGCACTCTGGCCTGCACAACAGCATTTACAGCTTGCAGGTCTTGCACAAATCTCCACTCCTCAGGTTCGCCAGCAGGTCGTATTTTACGCACCGGAAAAATGGGCGTCCTCACAGGGGAGACCGCACACGGAACAATCACGCCCGCTTTCAACAAAGCATCAAACACTGGTCTAATGCCTTCAACTGCTTCACGTCTGAGAGGATACTGAGTACGACAGGGTCTGTAATCTGATTTGGGCGTAATCATTACAGGCTCACAGTTTTTTATCAAATCATATTTGCTGGTGGCCCAGAGATGAGCAGGGACCTGCTGCAGCTCTGGGATCTCTTCAACTGACTTGACCATACACAGGTCAACGTCAGCAGCAGTTCCATCATCAAACATGAGTGAAGAGGAAGCCTCAACAACACAATTTAGTCTTCTTCTGTGCACCCCCAGTACTTCGTTAAAGTCAACATGGGGGTCAGGTGTAGGCTTCCAGTGTGGAGAAACATTCAGCTCCAGCACCCACGGACCCAAGTCTGTGTGTATCGGATTCACCGCTTAGATGTGTGGGGCGACATTCTGTGACAAAACCAAGTCATGCCAACAATCAGGCAGTTTCATGGAGGCAACACAGTTAACATTCCAATACATCCAAACTAGCTGTGAACTATCCTCGTCCTGCTCTGTATCACACCAGTGTGTGCAGTGTAAGCCTGTGACGTCAGTGTGTGTGTGTGTGTGTGTGTGTGTGTGTGTGTGTCAGGAAGCTGCAGCAAAGCAGAGGGAGGGGCACACGAGCCGTGCCTCAGCGTGCTGACCAAAAACATTGCTTTCGTTCATTCTCCCCACTTTAACCCCGTCAGGTGTACAAAACAGGACAATGCCCAACAAACACATGAGATTGCGGCCCATCAAATTGACAGGACATCAGTCAGAGAGCAAAAACGACTGTTTAAAAGTTTTCCCAACTTCCGAATCAATGCATGTCAGCGGAGCTGTGTATTTTTCAATGAACGCCATCCCCGCAGCACCAACTGTTTTCTGATACCTCCCACTGATCTTTGGTTTAGCTCTTGGATGAAACTCACAACTTCTGATAGCAGAGTCTGCAGCCCCAGAATCAACCAGGAAAGAAAGTTCCACACCGTTCACAGTGTGTAACGAGGCATCTGTTTGTATGCCTCTGCTGAAAAGTCAGCCAGCATATGGCTATGCACACTCTTCCTCCGTTTAGACTCAAGGTACAGAACTGCATCAGAAACGAGTTCACGCTCAGCATCAGTCATGATGTGTATATTGTGTGTTTTCATGTTTGTGTGAATGTTAGTGCTCTCACCTGTCTGCAGTGTTGGTAGGTTTTCCAGGCCAGCGTCATCATCTGATTCGTCCGTCCTCATGCTCCCACCCTCTAGTCAATCCAACTCATCTGCCCCATCTCTTTTCTTTTTGTTGCTGCTGCTACGGCAGTTTCTTGCCCAGTGACCCTTTTTGCTGCACGTAAAACAGCAGTCATCACCGTTGCGCCTTCCTCTCCCCTTTCTCCTCTGCCCCCCCTCCAACCGTTGGAGTTGGACCAGCTGCAGCTCAGTACCAAGACGCTCCTTTTTCTCCTGCCTTTTGTTGTTTGTCGCTGAAGTTTCTTATCTGCACCCGTAACATGACGCTCAATTTCACTGAGGTCTGCCAATTCCCATGTGAGGAAACCTCACCACACAGCGTCAGCAATCTCTGGTTTGAGTCCATTCATAAATAGAAGGCGCAGCTGGGATGTGTGTCTTTCATCACGTTTCCCTTCAGCCTCAGCTTCAGTTAGTCCACCATACCCTACCGCCGCTTGTTTTTAGGCGATATAACTATGCAGAGAGACTCATCATCGTTCTGCTTGACATTCCCAACTTTCTCCCAGTCCAAGACGATAGGAAACTCCACCTTTAACTTTGTCAGCAACTGTTGAATTATGTCCTTGTACTCCGCGTTTGCTTGATCATTAAAGTTATAATGAACCAGTCTGGCATTCACATGCGGTGGGAGCACACTAGAAACTTCATGTGCAGTGACAGCGTCCGTCTTAGTTCATGAATGGTTGGTCTGTGTTGCTCAATCAGCAGCATCAATTGCTGTCCAAATTTCTCACCACCTTCCATCATGCATGGCAAGGTCTCCATGGCCGGTACACAAGCTGCGTGTCACCGTTTCCACCTGCAACCTCCAGCATGGGAGCATTGAACGTCTCTGCCTGCCCCTTCTTCAGCTTGTATCTCAATCCCTGTCGAGTCGTTGAGGCAGACTCGGGGTGCGTGTGTGGAGACTTGTCACGGCCTTTCCGCAGAGTTTTTACCTCTGCCGGCGGCGCTGATGCAGCAGCTTCTTCATCCCGATCTGCGTTTCGTTCAGAGAGATCAGGATACGGTGGGGGCAGTTGTTCCTTTTCCGGAGCGCTGGCGCTCGGGCTCGTTGGGGGTTGATGTCGTCGTCCCGCTGACGGCATCACACGCGGGCAGGGTGGAGCAGAGTCGAGATCCGAATTCAGCTTCAGACACTGTGCCAGGAACTCCTTGGGGCCCTGCCTATGCTTTGCCTCTGTCATCCAGCTCCTAAAAGCTGGCCAATCTGCATCAAACTTGACTGTTATACCAAACCTGCCTTTCACTGCCTTCCTCTCTAGATCTATCAGTCTCACCTCTAAAGCCTCCAGTTGTACGCTCAAACTGCCTGTTCTTGGGAAGCAACACTCTCCGACCCATAGATCTAACTGGGCAACGCTCTCTTTCCCATAATTGGTCAACATGAACCTCACACTGGGAGCGCCATAATCAGGCTTAACATTCCCCTCAGAGGTTTTGCTATTCCCAGACCCCATGGTAATGAACTTTCAACTTCGGAGATGAGCAGTATTCAAAAAAAAAAAAAAAACGAAAAGGAAAATTCTTATTACTTTATTATTACCATTATGAATTAATTTTTTTTTTTTCAACGTGTGCGACTCACCAGAAAAGAAAAACAGGAAAAACAGAATTCACTTTCTCTGTCTGTTCCACTCTGGTAGCAAATGTCTCTACTTCTCCTTTAACCCAGACAGCTTCTCACCTTTTTCTTCCGCTTTTAACAGCTGGAACAACCAGGTGTGTTAGGTCCTTGACCTAACCGAGCTCGTTACTTTCCCGCACTCAGTTTTCCCAGAAAAACGGTGCCTGGCACGTCTGCCAACCTCTAAGGTGGAAAGCTTCCTTCCTGCTCAGACCTCAGTAGCTCAGTCCATAGGGACTTGGCTTGGGAACCGGAGGGTCGCCGATTCAAGTCCCAGCTCGGACCAAAATATGGAGCGTGCCAGTTCACCTCCTGGGCACTGCCGAGGTTGCCCTTGAGCAAGGCACCGAACCCCCCCAGCTGCTCGGGGCGCCTGTCCATGGGCAGGCCCCTCACTCTGACATCTCTCCATTTAATGCATGTATAGGTCCCATTTGTGCATGTGTGTGTATTCGGACCTGTGTGTATCTGACAGAGTGTAAACCTTGAATTTCCCCTTGCGGGATTAATAGAGTATATAAAATTTTAAAAAAATAAAAATGAATAAAACTCACCAGGAAAGACAGCGAGGTGTTGACAGCCACCAAGATTCGTTGGACCCAAACTGTGAGGGGAATCCCCGCTCTCCAGACATCAGGCCCTCTTCTCAACCTTCCTTTGTGGGGGAGTTGGAGGATCTAAGAGCCTTGGCTCTTGCTGTGCGCAGTCTCCACACCTTCGGTCCGGAAACTCAGAAAAAACGCTCACAGAAGGAGGTCCCTTTGTGGTCACCAGTTTTGTGGTGGCAAAAAACATTTCTATCTGATCAATAAACAACTTAAAGAAAAGTCTTCACACGTCGGCTGTCTTTCTTGAGTTTTAATAAGCATTCGAATGGAATCACACACAGATACAACTGCATGAACAGTCAGTCAGTGAGTGAGTGAGTGAGGACGTCCTTCACTCTGCCAGTCTTATAGTTTCTCTAAACATGTGTCAGTAGTCAAAATATGTGGCATACAGATGTTGATGACACTACAAAGACACAACAATTTGCATTCCTACAGGTTTGCGAGGACACTCTAAGTTATGAGGCCCTACTCATGACCTCCAACCTATCTTCCATTAGGTATCTGTCCTCCATCACACCGCTGTCACGTTGCTGTCAATGTCATAAATTGCATACCGTAATTAGGTTACCAGACACACTCATACTCGTAAAAACAAGGTTATACAACATGTAAAACACACTACAGGTTGAGCATCAGTGTATCTCAGAATTCTCCATCACATTATTTAGTAGTCCTGCCATTAGCACGCAGTAGAGCTCTAATCTTGGCTGGCATGTTCTCCACGAGCCTTTCACACTGTTGAGGGGTAATCTTGTCCCATTCTTCTTGAGTTACTGCTTTTAATTCTTCTAAATTCTTTGGTTTACGCTTTGGAACAGACCTTTTGATAATCCACCACAGATTTTCAACGGGGCTCATGTCTGGGGATTGAGCTGGCCACTCTGAGACCTGGATACTGTGCTCCTGCAGCCAAGTTCTACTGGCCCTGGATGTGTGGCAAGGAGCATTATCTTGATGAAACATCCAGTTCTGACCTCGACAGAACAGTGCACCTGCAGAAGGCAGCATGTGGGTTGGGAGAATGGCACAATACTTGGCAGACTTCAATGTGCCATCACAGACAGTGAGATGACCAACACCAGCAGCACTCGTGCATCCCCAAACCATGATACTGCCTCCACCATGCTTGACAGTGGGCACTGTACATGCTGGAGATAATGCTTCGCCTGGCCTTCTGCGTACCCTCACATTAGCAGGAGGAAGATAAAGCTGGAAACTGGACTCATCTGACCACAGAATCTTCTTCCAGTTCCTGGCTGTCCAGTTCTTGTGTGCTTGGGCCCAACGACACCGGGCTGACCTCTGTCTCTCATTGATCAGGGGCCTCTTGACAGCCTTGTAGGACCTTAAGCCATGATCTAAAAGTCGGCCACGTACAGTGTGGGTGGAACACTGGACACCAGTTTGGTTTGACCACTGCTGCTGAAGCTCCTGTGATGTCATTTGGTGCTTTTCCTTGCACATGCGGATCAGGATGCAGTCATTTCTTGCTGAAGAAACCCTTGGATGCCCAGATCTTGGTTTGTCTTCCAAGCTGTTGGTTCGTCTGTATTTCTGCAGAGTGTATCCAACTGCTGAAGGACTGCATCTGCACTTCCTGGCTATCTGGCGGCAGCTGTACCCTTCCTGGCTGAGAATCTGTATCTTCAGGCATGTTTCCTGCGTTAGGTTCCTTGTTTTAGCCATTTTTGTTTCTGAAGAACTTTCAAATGTGCTGGCTTTATATAGACACAAAACATGACAACAAAAATTGTGTCTTTTAATAAAAAGCACGACCTTCATTAGTGGATCACTGGTACCAAAATGACCCAATACTCAAAATTTCTTATGTAATTTTATGGAACCAATCAATTTTAAACAATCACAGCTCAGGATTCTCTGTGGAGTTACAGGCGACGCTCAGGGCAGTAGTATTTGTTCTGAAAGACAATACTCAGGGCAGTCTTAGCGTCAGGTCCTCACAGATAGGGCGAAGGGTTTGAATCTCACAGCACAGTTTGTTAAACTGTTTAAAGGCACACAGGAAGTGACATCACAAACAACACAAACAGTTCAGTTTGATGTCAGAGGGACGGGCCTCTCTGATTGGTCTCGTCCTCTCTAAGTGTCAATAAGCAGCTAGCGTCTCTGATTGGTCATCCTCCTCTCTACGTGTCGATGAGCAGCTGACCTCTCTGATTGGCCGGTTTGCGGGTGGCGTGGCGGCTGCAGAGCAGGGCGAGGCAGACAGGAAGGACGCAGTAACCCACTGCTCGAGGGTCGGCTCTTGTACAGGAGAACAGGAAGAGGAAGAGCTGCAGGTACGGCAGCAGGAAGACCGACGCCCAGATCCAGACAGGAAGTGGCGGCAGACGAGCGCTGACGCTCTGAGACCAGCTGACGGCGAGGGGTGGCGCCGACGGGTCGACTGCACCTCTCTGCACGTGCTCCAAACTGAAGCTGTGGACCTCAAATACATAGTACACCGCCATGACGCTGAGCAGCAAGTAGAGAGCCACGCCCACCCATCCCATCCGCTGACGGAAGTTCATCATTCTCCATACTGTGAGGGGACAACAATCAATAATAAACAGTTATTACAATAATATCCTTCATATTATGAAAGAACAACAATCAATAATCAATATCCTCCTGAGACCTTAACTTTTGTTTGGTATGCATTTTGAATTTCTCCAAGCTGTTTGGGATCAGTGGCACCTGGTGAGGATAAAAAACTAAGTATTGTCAACGATAATTAAGTGCACGTCTTCAAACGAGTACTTCATAATTAACAGAGTCTTATCTTGTTCCTGTTGCTAAAATTGGTCAAATTTGTTGCCATATCAAACTACAGACATTATTGATCATAAATAAACAAAATTCAACCACAAAATGTGATCAGGTTTTGCACCTTGTCCACTTTTGTATCGACTGACTTGGCAGAGATGGCAGCCGTCTTGTTTTTACATGGATTAGTGTGCTGTGTCTCACTGTGTCCACGAGCGAGGACAGCAGGTCTGAGTGAAGCTGAACGAAGTATCAGGTCCAGTAAACTCAAAACATCAACATATCATCCTCTACACTGTGAGGGAACAACCAATAATCAATATTTATTAAAACAATAATATAATCTATTTATCATACTGTGAGGGGAAAACAACTAATAATCAATATATCAAAATAATATCCTCCATACTAATCAATATATATCAACATATCATCCTCCATACTGTGAAGGAAAACAATCAATAATCAGTCAATAATCAATGTGATCAATACATCATCTATACTGAAAAATCAATCTGTTATCCCTATGATCAATAATCAATATATACACTGAAGAAAAAGACAATCAATAATGTCTAACCAAATCATCAATATTTCTTCAATATTGAAAAGAAATCAATCAATAATCAAACAGCACCCCTCCATCAGTCTTTGTGCCAAACTCCAGCTACATTTCTGCCAGTTTAATTTTTCTCTGTGTCCAGCCTGTGTGTGAGCTACTGTCCGCTCCAACCAGACTCCATTCATATTTTGGCCAGTTTAAGTCTGATCAAACACAGCTTTATATCTATGACCGCTGATGTAAACCTGAACACTGGCCCAGGCTCACTGTGGTGGCTCTACACATCTGAACCAGACTCCATTCATTTTTCAGTCATTTTTAGACCTGTTGACATTTAGTTTAAATGTTAGCCATATTAAATCTGACTGGACCTCAGCACACGGTGTCTGTGACAGCCTCTCTCAGCCAGTTTAACGGTGAGTCAGATGAATGTCAGACTCTGTGACGTTCCTGCCGACCTCCATCTTGCTCTCTGTGTATTTACACACAGACAATTAGCAGCACGTTAGCATCGTGTTAGCCTGTTAGCATCGTGTTAACATCGTGTTAGCCGTTAGCAACATGCTAACCGGTTAGCTGGTGTGTTCATCAGCTCTTACCTTCCTCCGCGCTGATTCTTTCAAATTAAAATGCTGCTGTCGGCTCGTTTTCGGTCTGCTGTCGGAGGTCGAGGAAGTACAGTCACTCTCTTGTTTTGTCACCTGACACCCATGGATGACGTCATTAACGGGGCCGACCTTCCGGCGCCATCTGGTGTTCAAACAGCGTCACTACAGGTTTGTGGTGACGACATGAACCAAAGGTGTGTGTGTGTCACAGTGACGCGTCAGAGCAGCAGGTCACAGGTCAGCTGGGGAAGTTTGTCTGTCTGATCTTTAGCTGAGGCTCCAGGTAGGAAATCATTCATCCTGCAGCTCGTTTAATCAGTCCAACATTCAGTGAGGAACCTCCAACGCACGTTGTTCATCCTGTGTGCTCTAATTCTGATTATATTTTAATAATAATGTGTATAAAGGTGTAGGTCTCAGTTCTGTCCTCGCTGGTGTCAGAGACACCAGGAACACGTTCAGTCTCACAACACTGCACAAAGTTCTGCTGCAGTTACTGTGTCCAACAACATGTTGCTTTGTGAGTTAAATGAGCTGTGAGGTGGAGCAGGTCGGGTGTAGATGAGTGGAGCAGGTCGGGTGTAGATCAGTGGAGCAGGTCGGGTGTAGATGAGTGGAGCAGGTCGGGTGTAGATCAGGGGAGCAGGTCGGGTGTAGATCAGGGGAGCAGGTCGGGTGTAGATCAGGGGAGCAGGTCGGGTGTAGATGAGTGGAGCAGGTCGGGTGTAGATGAGTGGAGCAGGTCGGGTGTAGATCAGGGGAGCAGGTCGGGTGTAGATGAGTGGAGCAGGTCGGGTGTAGATCAGTGGAGCAGGTCGGGTGTAGATCAGGGGAGCAGGTCGGGTGTAGATCAGGGGAGCAGGTCGGGTGTAGATCAGGGGAGCAGGTCGGGTGTAGATGAGTGGAGCAGGTCGGGTGTAGATCAGTGGAGCAGGTCGGGTGTAGATCAGGGGAGCAGGTCGGGTGTAGATCAGTGGAGCAGGTCGGGTGTAGATCAGGGGAGCAGGTCGGGTGTAGATGAGTGGAGCAGGTCGGGTGTAGATCAGGGGAGCAGGTCGGGTGTAGATCAGGTTTCATCCTGTCTCACGGGGAAACTCTCACCTGTGTTTTTCTCTGTTACCATGGAGACATATTGAAGGTGACTCTCAGGTGTGTCAGATAAAATCAGATTATCAGAAACAAACAGAGCTGTTCACACAATCCCATAATAATCATTAACTACAGTACAGTTCTATATAATAATAATAATCATGTTTCCACAGTCAGAGGAGGAGTTACAGTTGAAATTAAATATTTTGATCAAGTTTTTAATCATTTCAGAAAACATTTTAATAAAGGAGTCACCTTCTGGCTCCGCCCACTCTGTCTGTCCAACCAATGACATCAGAGGAAAAAGGAAAACACCCTCAGTCTAATAACAGTCGCTCAGCTGCAGGAACACAGAGCGACACCGAGGGCACGCCACCTGATCCTGGTCTCTGACAGTCTGGGTGTGTTTGTTTGTTTCATTGTTTGTTTTTGCATTTGACGTGCTGGTGGTGCTGGTCTCTGTGGTCCTGGTCCTGCTGGTCCTGGTCCTGGTCTCTGTGGTCCTGGTCCTGGTGTCGGGGCTCAGTGAGGACATGGAGCGTCGTCAGAGTCTGGAGGATCAGCTCAGGTGTCCCGTCTGTCTGGACGTCTTCACTGAACCACTGATGTTACAGTGTGGACACTCCTACTGCAGGTATGTTGGACGGAGGGGACACACCTGCCCTGACCTCACCTGCCCTGACCTCACCTGCCCTGACCTCACCTGTCCTGAACTTCCTGTGCAGGTGCTGTGTGCGCTCCATGACGATGGACCTGCTGGGACAGCTGCAGTGTCCCGTGTGTCGCTGTGCTGTGGACGGAGACAGTCCTCCCCCCAACGTCAGCCTGGCTCGAATCATCGAGGCTCTGCAGGTAACGACACCTGTGATCAGCTCACCTGGCGAGATCACATGATAGGTCGTTGTCTCCGAGCTTTAACGAGATGTCTGCCTGAACATTCTAATTTGTTTTCAGTAGAAACTTTTATTTCAAAAGTTTTTATTGATGCACAGTTTTTGTTCGTCCTGACAGGAAGTGAGCGTTTCAGGTGGCGCTCAGCCGGAGTCGTGTCCTCAGCATCACAACCCGCTGAGCCTTTACTGCGAGGACGAACGGATGGTGATCTGCGGCCTCTGCGGAAGCATCGGCGCGCACCGTGGACACAAAATCACACCTGTGAGCTCCGTCTACAGCCGCATGAAGGTACGCACATAAAAAAAAATAAAGTCACCTGGGAGCTCGTCTAGTCAAAGATTTAGGTTGTGTACATTTCTAAAGAGGGTTCATATGTGACCGCTGTCTGACAAAGTGTGTCATGGTAACGTGGAGCGATGTTTGCGTTCATCATGGTGCCTTAATGAATCCAGTCTGGCGCTCTTCACTAAAATGAGAGCGCTGTTCTTTGGAGTAACAGAGCGTCATATTTCTACATGAATTAACGGGCGCTAAGTTAATCACACGTTCACTTTGCATGGCACTCTGAGAGTGCGCTGCTCTGGATAACCCAGCGGTACATTCAGACAGCGCTCTGAATTTAGGAACCGTCCAGCTGGTGTCAGAGTGCGCTCCCACACTCAGAGTGAGTATTTCTGCACCCCTGGATACAAAGGGTGTAACGTTTGCTCTCAGACAGACGTGCTGATTGGCTGACAGATGAAAACAGTCTGGCGTTGTTGACTTGGCGCTGATAAGCATCCATTAGCTGACATCATATCGTCACCCAGAGATTAAACGTCTTTCATGTTCCACGCCGTGTTTCAACAACAACAAGGTCACACTGTGACAGGAACGCTGCTGTGACCCTCATCAGCACCCGTTCTGGTTTATGGTGTTTACTTCCTGTTTGACTCTGGGTGGGCGTCATGGTGGGGCGTACCTACAGTCAGCTGAAGAAACGGCGGCTGTGAGAACTCGCAGGAAGTTCCTGAAGACTTTGTTTGACCTGTTGAATCAATGACTCTGCTTTGATGACTAACAGATCTGTTTTCCGTGTGTGTCCGTCAGGAGGACATTTCCTGTCTCATCACAGAGTTCCAGCATCAGAAACGTAAACTGGAGGATCAGATCTGTAAAATGGCGTACAACAAGTCCAGGATCACTGTGAGTGACGTCTGACATGTTGATGATGTGTTGCTCCGTGTTTCCTGAGTCTTGTCACGCTAAGAGACGTTCACAGGTTCGGCTGTTTACATGTGACAGAAAAAAGAGAGCTGAGAGAAAAGTTCAAACCCCGCCCACTTCTCACCACCACACAGCTGACCAATCAGTGAGTGAGGAGGGTGTGATGTCACACAGTTGATTTCACAACAGTCATAGTAAAGGTCGGACACCTTTTTCCTTTCACAACATTTCCCACCATTTCATGGTTTACAGCATTTCGTTAAGTTTTACAACATTTCATAACGTTTCATGTTGAATGCTGTTTCACAGTTTAACGTTTCAGACTGTTTCACATTTCAGTTTCACAAAGTTTCATTAAGTTTTATCTTTCACAACGTTTCCCACCATTTCATTTTCAGTTTTTCACATTTCACCGTGTTTCATAAAATTTTACGTTTCACATTTCACCATGTTTTACAGCATTTCACAGTTTCACATTTCATAAAGTTTGACAGTGTTTAACAACATGTCACGTGTCATGTTTCACTCCTTGTTATCAAGTTTTACCACATTTAACAACGTTTCACATTGTTTCACAAGATTTCTCAGATTCACAACATTTCATAAAATTTTACCTTGAACAGTGTTTCCCGCCATTTCATGTTTCACGCCGTTTCATAAAGTTTCATTAAGTTGTCAAACGTTTCACATCACTGCGCTCTGTTTCAAACTGTCACACCATTTTGTGGAAACATGTTCAATCAGGAAACAGAAGCAAAACGCAGCCCACTGTGTTCAGATTGAACGCGCCCCTGATGTGTTCAGGCTTACCGTGACCGACCAATCACAGCGTCTGATAGATGACATCACGATGACCTCAGTGACCTGCTGCTCTCTGTCAAATCAGAATGAGTCTGACGTGCTGAAGTGGGTGGTGAGGAAAGAGTTTGGTGAGCTGCGGCGCTGCCTGGAAGTGGAGGAGGCGGGGTTCATGCAGCAGGTGGAGACGTCGGCCGCCGTCCTCATCTCGTCCCTGCAGACCCAGACGGACCAGTTAAACCTGAACCTGAACCGGCTGCAGGAGGCCCAGAACACCCTGCAGGACCTGAGCAACGAGGGACACCTGGACTTCATCATGGTACTGATCACATGACTGATTCTGATCAGTGTCATTGACGAGCTCAGCAGCAGTACTGATGAACTGTGGAGGTGAAACTGGTGACTGATCAACCGTCCTGATCGATTATTGATCAGATCTTAAATATTGTCTTTCTGTGTTTCTGTTTACAGAAGTACGGATCCATCGCTCCGAGGTAACAAACAAACAAACAAACACGCCGTTAATTAACTCATATATACTTATATTTAACTCTTCCTCCTCCTCCTCCTCCTCAGGTTCAGACAGATTCAGGAGCTGCAGCAGAAGGAGGAGAGAATCTTCAGCTCTCTGAACTTTAAAACTGGATTTAACCACAACGACATCAAACTCACCGTGTGGAAGAGACTGCAGAGGAAGATCCTGCCAGGTACACCTGTCTGTGTGTACACCTGTCTGTCTGTACACCTGTCTGTACACCTGTCTGTCTGTACACCTGTCTGTCTGTACACCTGTCTGTCCACCTGTCTGTCTGTACACCTGTCTGTCTGTACACCTGTCTGTCTGTACACCTGTCTGTCTGTACACCTGTCTGTACACCTGTCTGTCTGTACACCTGTCTGTCTGTACACCTGTCTGTCCATCCTTCTTCTCTGTCATCATTGTCATCGTCTCCTTCTCGGTCCAGCCCCGGAGCCTCTGAAGCTGGACCCTCAGACGGCTCACCCGATGTTGGAGCTGCATCACGGGGACACGGTGGCGGGCTGTGGCGCTCTGCTGCGGAGACTTCCTGATAATCCCGAGAGGTTCAGTTACAGTTACTGCGTCCTCGCCAATCGCGGCTTCTCCTCTGGGAAACACTACTGGGAGGTAAACGCCGCTGTCACATCATCACAGAGACACCTGTTTGTTGTGTGTTTACAGCAGAGTACTTCCTGTTTCCGTCCAGGTGGAGGTCGGGAACAAACCTAAGTGGCGTCTGGGTTTGATCAAAGGAACGACGAATCGTAAGGCCAAGCTGGGGAAGAGTCCAGAGAACGGGGTGTGGCTGATTGGACTGAAGGATGGAGTTTATGAAGCCTTCGCCACGCCCAGGGTGGTGCTGCCGTTGTCGTCTCCGCCCCGCAGGGTGGGCGTGTTCCTGGACTACGAGGGCAGAGCTCTGACCTTCTATAACAGCGACAGTCTGGACGAGCTGGGCTTCATCTACAGCTTCAGGCTGGAGGTCCAGGGGAAAAGTCTACCCCCTGCTGGACGTCTGCTGGCACAACCGCGGACACAACAAGCACCCGCTGGTCCTCCCCCAGCCTCACAGGGAGCACCTCCTCCCCCTCCCCCCGCCACAGAAACATGACAAGTGTGACGCCTCAGAAACACCACAGGCCTGAACCCAGAGTAAAGACGGTCAGTCAGCGTCCAGTTCACTGAGGTCAAACTGACGTCTGAGTCTCAGCAGGTTCAGTGAGAGTCATCAGTGTGTAGAGGAGGAAAACACTAAACAACATCAGTGATGCAGAGTGGCCCCTTAAATATCCCTCATGTTGTCTATTAATCATATTTAACCATCCTGCCCTGCTCTGTCCCGGCTGTGTGACTGAAGGTAACGCCCCCTAAACACTGTGAAACACTCTGGCACCAACTGGACCATAAATTCGGAGTGCTGCTAGAATGCAGAGCACCACACTGTCAGACAGCAGAGCGCTGAGTGACGTGAACGTGTGACGAACTTTACTAATATAACGCTCTGTTTCTTTGACCAACAGGACTCTCAGATTACAGCCTCAGATTGGGTTAATGAACGCACCCTGAATGAGGGCAGCTGTGGTGCTGTGTGCAAAGAGAAAGTTCAGCAGTAGTGAAATCATGTTAAATAAAGTAAACGTGTGATTTTCTGTCAGTGCTGCTGTTACAGGGGAAAAACAGACACGCTGAACCATCAGTGAGGCTGTAAATGTGTCAGCAGCAGCAGCAGTGGAGGAGGAAGCACTCAGATCCTTCACTGCAGTCACAGTCCTGCATTGAAAATGTTGTTTTGGTAAAATGATGTAAGCACCATCAGTAAGAAGGTTTGAAGTATTAAAAGTAAACTACTCAAACTTTGAATCACTTGAATAATTTAAAAGCATTAAAATCAGCAGCTCAGTCAGGTGGAGAGCTGCTGTCAACAAAGCAAGTCTTTGTGTCGGAGAAGTTGTAACCATGAAATGTTTTTGAATGAAAAATAACTCATTAATTTTTTTAATTAACCGACTAATTGTTTCAGCTGCAGTTGTTTATCTTCATCATGTTTGTGTACCAACATCTTCACTAAAGTTAGGAAGTGATTGTAGTAAACAGTAAAATATTTCCCTCTGCAGTGCAGGACGTGGTGTTAGATTAAAAGTAAAGTATTTGTACTTCAGTACATTACTTAAGTAAAAGTACTTAGTTACATCCCAGCAGTGGGACACGCAGTAACTGAAACTACAGTGACTGATCAGCAGACAGACTGCAGTCATATTTTATTAGTTTCTCTCATGTTTTTTAAAGAAAATCAGTTTTTCCATCACACAGGAAACTTGGTTGGTTCAGGAACTGAGTGCAGAGTCTATTTAAATATGCTGAGATGTTGAAAAGATGATGAAGAGTCAACTCAGTCATTTAGAAATGATGATGATGATGATGATGATGATGATGATGACTCATCTGTCTGCTTTATAACAGTGAAGGTGATCAATAAGAAGATCAATAACACAGAAACGAGTCAATCTGATTTATTCATGAAGCACATTTAACAACAAACAAAGACCTGAACAGTCAAAACCAGTTGAACCAGTTGAACCAGCAGCTCAGTGGGACAGCAGACGTGAATATTCAGATCTCTGATGATTAAAAAGCTGTCAGTCATCGAGACGTCAGAAAAGTCAGTGATGAAGACTCGTTATGTTCCTGTGATAAGTTTCAGCTGACATTGACCACCTCCAACATGTTCAGCAGAGGAGAGGTCTGATCACAACTTTTCAGTCCTCCTCCTCCTCCTCCTCCTCCTCCTCCTCCCCCAGTAATCCTCAGGGAGTTAAAATAATTCAGCAGTAAACTTCTGTAAATGAGCTGCACTGACTGACACTGAAGTTACAGCTTTCTGTTTGTGTGTAAACTGACGTCACAGTCACCTTCTACGATGAAGCTGTTTGCACGTGAATGTTTGTCTGAACATCCTGAACCTGAAAATGAAACAGTTTTCATTTCACTGTACATTATATATCAACAGTAAAGCCTTTACTCTACACACGACACATCAGACCAACAGGAAGTGAAGAAATCCTTCAGAATAAATGGACGAAGAACATCAGGAGCAGCAGAGCTTCAAACCTCATGTCTGGAACAGCAGAGGGCGACACTGAAACACAAGGAGGAGGAGGAGGAGGAGGAGGAGGAGGAGGAAGAACTTTAATCTTAATAAAAAACACATTATAAATTCAGTGTTTGTCAGAGTTTCACTCAAAGAAAAAAACTCTTGTTTCAGTTCTAGTCTAAAATGAAAAAATGAGAAGAAATTAAAAATATATCTGGAGACAAACTGTTTTTGTTTCTGTTTGAGGAAACTGGAGCACCCACGCTGACACAGGGAGAACATGTCCACGTCCACACAGAAGATTAGCATTTAGCTCATCTACAATAAACTGATATAGATCCTGTCAGGGCCGACGTCACGATGACATCGTCATGTTATCACCTGGAGGTGAAGCTGCCTCTCCCCCACAGGGCTGTAGGCTACATAGGAGTCTTCAAATGTGGTCTTGTTGTGTTACTGGGAGCCAGAATAGAAGGAGTCATGGCTCAAAACCAGCCGCCACTGCCCGTCAACAAAAACAAAGACAACTATGGTTAAATGTGATCAGACCAAAGGACTGGACGGAGGCCATCATCAAAAATGCTCACATGTGCAGCGCACACTTCATATCAGGTTAGGGACAAAGTATTTCCTGTTGTAGGGATGAAGAACGTTATGTGTATTAAGGGTTATCATGTCCACCTCATCAGAAACTGGGGAGCTATTAAGAGGAAGATTGGATTTCTCTGGAACGCTAACTTTTTAGCACATTAGCTAACGTTAGCTTCCATAGCAAAACAAACAAGATTGGCTTCCTGTGACATCATCCATCCACTGAGTGAGAGCATACGGGTCGGCCAGTCTGGTCCCGTTGGTCAGTGTTTACTTCTTCCAGTAACACTGGCGGTCCCGGAGAGTGAGTGACCTGACATGGTGCGTTGGTAAATTCAGTCTGACGCTCTACACTAAAATGAGAGCCCTGTCGGTGGAAGAAACGGAGCCTTATATTTCTACATGAATGAAGTTAATCACACATTCACTCCGCTCGGCGCTCTGCTGCTCCGTCTCCACAGACAGAGTGTCCAGAGTGCGCTCTGCCACTCTGAGAGTGCGCTGCTCTGGATAACCCAACGCTACATTCAGACAGCGCTCCCAATTTATCAACGCTCCAGTTTGTGTCAGAGTGCGCTCCTGAACGCACCACTCACATCATCTTCCTCCATTGGCTAAAACAAGACAACACAACTTGTTAGCTAGCGCTGGCTAATGTCTGTGGTGAACTGTTTTGCCTCCAGCTAAGCCCCGCCCACCAAAAATCAGCATACTGTGTACTAACAGTGAGAGGGTGTATAAACCTTCACTGATCCTCAGAGGGGAAAACAGGTGTTTTCAATATGAACATTTTACAACTTCCATTTCCTGTGTGTGTTTACCTGCAAAGGTGAGCTCTGTAAGAGGAGGAGGAAGAGAAGGCAGAGGTGGAGAGTGGCGAGGAGGAGGGGGAGGAGGAGGAGGTGGTGGAGGAGGAAACTGGATGTAAGGACAACACCTGCAGCTTGTCTCCATGGAGACACCTGGACACACCCCGAAACTCACCTGCAGACAGACAGGAAACAAAAACAGATTTTAAATCTGATTAAAGTGACTGGATGATTCAGAGTGTCCTCGTCTGGATGAGGACGAAGACTCCACATGTCTCTGTGATCTGTTGACTCCACCCTTTCTCTCACAGCCTGTGTGTAAAGATCCATCCATCTTCATCCTCATGTCCACAGTCAGGTCTTGGGGACGGCAGGCTGAGCAGAGTCCTCCAGACGTCCCTCTCCTCATCAGCACTCTCCAGCTCCTCCTGGAGGACCCCGAGGTGTTCCCAGACCGGATGAGATCTATAATCCCTCCAGTGTGTTCTGGGTCTGCCCCGGGGCCTCCTACCAGCTGGACCAGGAGGATCCTGATCAGATGTTGAACCACCATTCACACCTACGGACAATTTAGAGTCACCAGTTAACCTGCATGTCTTTGGACTGTGGGAGGAAGCTGGAGCACCTGGAGGAAACCCACGCTGACACAGGGAGAACATGTAAACTCCACACAGAGGGGCAGGAACCCTCTTGCTGTGAGGCGACAGTGCTAACCACTGCACACCTGTTGATCAGGTTGTTGATTGTGGCCTGTGGAATGTTGGTCCACTCCTCTTCAATGGCTGTGCCAAGTAGCTGGATATTGGCAGGAACTGAAACACGCTGTCGTATACGTCGATCCAGAGCATCCCAAACATGCTCAATGGGTGACATGTCCAGTGAGTATGCTGGCCATGCAAGAACTGGGATGTTTTCAGCTTCCAGGAATTGTGTACAGATCCTTGCAACATGGGGCCGTGCATTATCATGCTGCAACATGAGGTGATGGTCGTGGATGAATGGCACAACAATGGGCCTCAGGATCTCGTCACCGTGTCTCTGTGCATTCAAAATGCCATCAATAAAATGCACCTGTGTTCGCTGTCCATAATATACGCCTGCCTATACCATAACCCCACCGCCACCATGGGCCACACGATCCACAATGTTGACATCAGCAAACCGCTCACCCACACGACGCCACACACGCTGTCTGCCATCTGCCCTGAACAGTGAAAACCGGGATTCATCTGTGAAGAGAACACCTCTCCAACGTGCCAGACGCCATCGAATGTGAGCACTTGCCCACTCAAGTCGGTTACAACAACAAACTGCAGTCAGGTCGAGACCCCGATGAGGATGACGGGCATGCAGATGAGCTTCCCTGAGACGGTATCTGACAGTTTGTGCAGAAATTCTTTGGTTATGCAAACCGATTGTTGCAGCAGCTGTCCGGGTGGCTGGTCTCAGACGATCTTGGAGGTGAACATGCTGGATGTGGAGGTCCTGGGCTGGTGTGGTTACACGTGGTCTGCAGTTGTGAGGCCGGTTGGATGTACTGCCAAATGGTCTGAAACGCCTTTGGAGACGGCTTATGGTAGAGAAATGAACATTCAATTCACAGGCAACAGCTCTGGTGGACATTCCTGCAGTCAGCATGCCAATTGTACGCTCCCTCAAAACCTGCGACATCTGTGGCATTGTGCTGTGTGATAAAACTGAACATTTCAGAGTGGCCTTTTATTGTGGCCAGCCTAAGGCACACCTGTGCAATAATCATGCTGGTACCATCAACCTGCCAGGGGGTCTACAGATGGAAATAAGCCCAGGGCTATAATCTGGCATATTTACATTTGTTCAAATGTTCATCAATATGCAATGTTCCCCCCTTTCTCTTAAATAAATAAATAAATGCTGTCTAATCAGCATCTTGATATGCCACACCTGTGAGGTGGGATGGATTATCTCGGCAAAGGAGAAGTGCTCACTAACACAGATTTAGACAGATTTGTGAACAATATTTGAGAGAAATGGTCTTTGTGTATATAAAAAAAATGTTTTAGATCTTTGAGTTCAGCTCATGAAAAATGGGAGCAAAAACAAAAGTGTTACGTTTATATTTTTGTTCAGTGTATCTATATTATATAACACAGTGTTTATTAACATATATTATAATATGATAATGAGAATAAATCTGATGTTATAACAGCCAGAGTTTATGTAGTTTATGTAATATCATAAACTCACCACTTTTTCTGGTGATTGAAGTGACTTTGAACGCAGCATGGTTGTTGGTCTGAGTATTTACTGGGATTTTCAGCACAACCATCTCTAGGGTTTACAGAGGATGGTCCCAAAAAGAGACAATATCTATACTATATATAACAGAGGTCAGAGGTCAGACTGGTTCAAATTGATAGAAAGGCAACAGGAAGTCAAATAAGCACTGGCTCCAACCAAGGTGTGCAGAAGACCATCTCTGAAGCAACAACACGTCCAACCAAGGTAACCAATCAGGTACGAGCAAGGTGTACCTAATAAAGTGGCTTCTGAGTGTATATTAATATATATATTAATATTACAGTAATAATCTGATATTCTAACAGCTGTGAGAGTAAATCTGATGTTACTTTAATTAGTTTAAATGTTTGTCAGATCTCACCTGGAGGAAACAGAAGAAAACTGCGAGGAACAAACTCTGCATCATCCTGAAAACAATCCGCACCGCATCAGACCTGAATCCAGATCAGTCCTTAGTCTGGATCCACCGGGGGTCCAAATCAGTCCAGAGTCTAGATCATTCAGCAGCTTTCTGATCCTAAAACAGACGCTGCTGTGTCTCCTGATCAGGGTCTGAAGTGTCAGTAAAAAACCTGGGAGGGGAGGTGGTGGGTGATGGGGATAAGGAGGGATAAGGAGGGGTGAGGAGGGGTGACAGCAGAGAGCAGTGTCTCGTGGTGCGTTCAGGACCAGCTCTGTATTTTCAGCCCTACAGATGTGAAGTTCCTCAGACTTTAAACAGTGAAGCAGACAACACGTTCATTTGTCTCTGAAACACGAACATTAATTAAACATGTTATGACACAGACTTTAAACTGTAATATGTTCATAAACTAAAGTTAAATCTGCTTCAGGAGAGATTTCAGTGTAAATGTGTTTATTGATATTACAGCAGACCAGAGTGTGAGAGGTATGAGGTCATCATTATCTCATTGTTATTAATAGTCTTAAATTAACGATCGCTTAACAGTGTGTCTGCGGCTGAAAGTAAAACTGTCAAACTGTTTCATTAAAATGAAACACAGACATGAAATCATCTCATAAAAACCCTGAGAGCTGTGACATCACCGCGTGGACACTGATCCAACCAATCATTGAACTGATCGATCACCAGTGTGACAGAACAGAGAGATCACAGTCATTAACTACATTAACACCACTATAAATTCAGGTCAACGTAATAACAGCTGATCTGCTGAGTCTCAATACAACATCAGACATGAATTCATTAATGATCTCAAAGTGGACAAATTATGAACTAAGGTTTTATTAGTTTGTAGCAAAGAATCGACCTATTTTACACCTTTATCACATTTTTACACTAAAATATAAACAGTTAAACTGCACATATACAACGTGATGTTGCCTAGTTACAATGAAGACTAAGACCTGAAGCCTCCTGGAAACACCTGGAAACACCTGGAAACACCTGGGACATGTTGTAAAACTCCTGGATTTACTCATAATGATAATAATAATAATAACACATTGGATTTATATAGTGCTTCTCAGGATATTCAAAGACACAGACTACTTCCTGAAACATCTAAAAGAAACATTGTGGAGTCGTTCATGTTTTCATCCTGTTAAATGTCCCAAGTAATCAATACTAATTAATGCTAATCAATACCCTCCATCACTCAGCTGAGTGAAGAGTAAACATCAGGTTTTCCTTCAGTCCTCGTCGTCAGGTCTCTCCTGGTGCTGCAGGAAGCGGATCAGACCTCCAGGCAGCGGCAACCTCTTCAGACGGCGGCGTCCAACCAGCTGAACAATCTGCAGCCGGCAGAGCTGCATCAGTGACCGCGGCGGCTCTGAAAGACAAACCAGTGACACCACTGAGACACTAGGAGACAAACCAGTAACACCAGTGAGACACTATGAGACAAACCAGTAACACCACTGAGACACTAGGAGACAAACCAGTAACACCACTGAGACATAACGAGACAAACCAGTGACACCAGTGAGACACTAAGAGACAAACCAGTAACACCACTGAGACACTAGGAGACAAACCAGTGACACCACTGAGACACTAGGAGACAAACCAGTGACACCACTGAGACATAACGAGACAAACCAGTAACAACACTGAGACATAACGAGACAAACCAGTAACACCAGTGAGACACTATGAGACAAACCAGTAACACCACTGAGACACTAGGAGACAAACCAGTAACACCACTGAGACATAACGAGACAAACCAGTAACACCACTGAGACACTATGAGACAAACCAGTAACACCACTGAGACACTAGGAGACAAACCAGTGACACCACTGAGACACTAGGAGACAAACCAGTGACACCACTGAGACATAACGAGACAAACCAGTAACAACACTGAGACATAACGAGACAAACCAGTAACACCACTGAGACACTAAGAGACAAACCAGTAACACCACTGAGACACTAGGAGACAAACCAGTGACACCACCGAGACACTACGAGACAAACCAGTAACACCACTGAGACACTAGGAGACAAACCAGTAACACCACTGAGACATAACGAGACAAACCAGTGACACCAGTGAGACACTAAGAGACAAACCAGTAACACCACTGAGACACTAGGAGACAAACCAGTAACACCACTGAGACATAACAAGACAAACCAGTAACACCACTGAGACACTAGGAGACAAACCAGTGACACCACTGAGACACTAAGAGACAAACCAGTAACACCACTGAGACATAACGAGACAAACCAGCGACACCAGTGAGACACTAGGAGACAAACCAGTAACACCACTGAGACACTAGGAGACAAACCAGTAACACCACTGAGACATAACGAGACAAACCAGTAACACCACTGAGACACTAGGAGACAAACCAGTGACACCACCGAGACACTAGGAGACAAACCAGTGACACCACCGAGACACTACGAGACAAACCAGTAACACCACTGAGACATAACGAGACAAACCAGCGACACCAGTGAGACACTAGGAGACAAACCAGTAACACCACTGAGACACTAGGAGACAAACCAGTAACACCACTGAGACATAACGAGACAAACCAGTAACACCACTGAGACACTAGGAGACAAACCAGTGACACCACCGAGACACTACGAGACAAACCAGTAACACCACTGAGACACTACGAGACAAACCAGTGACACCACCGAGACACTACGAGACAAACCAGTAACACCACTGAGACACTAGGAGACAAACCAGTAACACCACTGAGACATAACGAGACAAACCAGTAACACCACTGAGACACTATGAGACAAACCAGTAACACCACTGAGACACTAGGAGACAAACCAGTAACACCACTGAGACATAACGAGACAAACCAGTGACACCAGTGAGACACTAGGAGACAAACCAGTGACACCACTGAGACACTAGGAGACAAACCAGTAACACCACTGAGACATAACGAGACAAACCAGTAACAACACTGAGACATAACGAGACAAACCAGTGACACCAGTGAGACACTAAGAGACAAACCAGTAACACCACTGAGACACTAGGAGACAAACCAGTGACACCACCGAGACACTACGAGACAAACCAGTAACACCACTGAGACACTAAGAGACAAACCAGTAACACCACTGAGACACTAGGAGACAAACCAGTAACACCACTGAGACATAACGAGACAAACCAGTGACACCAGTGAGACACTAAGAGACAAACCAGTAACACCACTGAGACACTAAGAGACAAACCAGTGACACCACTGAGACACTAAGAGACAAACCAGTAACACCACTGAGACATAACGAGACAAACCAGCGACACCAGTGAGACACTAGGAGACAAACCAGTAACACCACTGAGACACTAGGAGACAAACCAGTAACACCACTGAGACATAACGAGACAAACCAGTAACACCACTGAGACACTAGGAGACAAACCAGTGACACCACCGAGACACTACGAGACAAACCAGTAACACCACTGAGACACTAAGAGACAAACCAGTAACACCACTGAGACACTAGGAGACAAACCAGTAACACCACTGAGACATAACGAGACAAACCAGTGACACCAGTGAGACACTAAGAGACAAACCAGTAACACCACTGAGACACTAAGAGACAAACCAGTGACACCACTGAGACACTAAGAGACAAACCAGTAACACCACTGAGACATAACGAGACAAACCAGCGACACCAGTGAGACACTAGGAGACAAACCAGTAACACCACTGAGACACTAGGAGACAAACCAGTAACACCACTGAGACATAACGAGACAAACCAGTAACACCACTGAGACACTAGGAGACAAACCAGTGACACCACCGAGACACTACGAGACAAACCAGTAACACCACCGAGACACTACGAGACAAACCAGTGACACCACTGAGACACTAGGAGACAAACCAGTAACACCACTGAGACATAACGAGACAAACCAGTGACACCACTGAGACACTACGAGACAAACCAGTAACACCACTGAGACACTAGGAGACAAACCAGTGACACCACTGAGACACTACGAGACAAACCAGTAACACCACTGAGACACTAGGAGACAAACCAGTAACACCACTGAGACACTATGAGACAAACCAGTAACACCACTGAGACACTATGAGACAAACCAGTAACACCACTGAGACATAACGAGACAAACCAGTAACACCACTGAGACACTAAGAGACAAACCAGTGACACCACTGAGACACTAGGAGACAAACCAGTAACACCACTGAGACATAACGAGACAAACCAGTGACACCACTGAGACACTACGAGACAAACCAGTGACACCACTGAGACACTAGGAGACAAACCAGTGACACCACCGAGACACTACGAGACAAACCAGTGACACCACTGAGACACTAGGAGACAAACCAGTAACACCACTGAGACATAACGAGACAAACCAGTGACATGTTTACCTGGGGAGGGGGCGGGGTTATAACAGACTCACCTGCCTTGTCCTTGATGATGCTCCAGCCAGAGTAACTGTCCAGGTGTTCCATCAGTCTGGAGCACAGAGTCACGTTACCTACGTAGTCCAACAGGACGTCGATGATTGGCCCCGCCCACCGACAGATACTAGGGGCCGAGATCATCTCACAGAACTGTCGACCAATCACATATCTTTATTTACACTTTGAATATTTTGTGTGTCTCTGATGTTTACATGTAAACATATAAACATATAAACACGTAAACAAACTCACCTGAACGCCTCTGCCCTGCTGGTGGACTCTGTCGGCTTCGTTGAAGTCTCTGTCTGATCGTGTGGTTTTGATTGGCGGATGAGGCCGGTTGCCATAGATACAGTTGAAGCAGGGGAGGGCGTGGCCTCCGTGGTCCAGCAGGTACTTGAACATGGGCAGGTACTTCATGGAGAACATATAGACGGCGGGGAACGTGGTGGGGTGTGTGGGGATGGAGGCGTTGATGTCAGCACCGTGCTCCACCAGCAGGGTGACGGTCTGGATGCAGCCTTGCCTCGCCGCCACCATCAGCGGCCTGAACATGTCCAGGTTTGGGTTGGCGCCGGCCGCCAGCAGCATGTGCACTGCATCAATGTTGTTGTTGATGACGGAGAAGTAGAGCGCCGTGCTGCGGCGGTCCTGGTACAGCTTACATCGATCCTCAGCCAGCTGAGCGTTGACGTCAAAGCCCGCTCGGATCAGAGCCTCCAGGACATCGTCACGGTTACGCTCAGCGGCCTGGTGGAGCGGGCTGATGCCAGACCGCCGGACTCTGGCCTTACTGGTGGCTGGGATCAACATGGAGACAATACTGGAACAGTAAACATCACAGGAATTAGACCAGACCGACCCCAGACCTGAGTTACCGAACTTTTAAATGTTTCATTGACGTGACTGGATGAAAAAAACTGCCGTGTTCTGTTGTGATGTCACTGTGAGATGCTAAGACATGTGTTGGTTTATTGTCCTCTCAAGAAAAGACCACGCAGGTTATTTTTATGTCTCCGCCCTGGCGATAGCCTGGCTGGAGGAAATACTTTTTCAGGTTGTTAATCCGTCCTGACATACATACATCCTGTTCTTGTGAACGTGATGAACATTAAAACCCAGCGTCTGCCTGTGTCTGACTGAAACATTAAATCAGAGGTCATGACCCGTCACATGACGACCAGCTCCGTGTACAGTAACTGTCGACTGTGACGACCTCGCCTCTTTAACACTGTAACACTGAGGCTGATTTCCCCTGAACCTGCACAGACTGCACTGAGATCTGTTCTGGTGTCATTAAAGTAATGCGCTCAGCGTGCCGACCTCTCACTTCCTCTCTGGGCGGCAATGTGAATCGGTAACAACCCCGTCTTTCCAGGTTTGTTGGCGTCAGCGTTCTGAGAGAGGAGAAGCTCCACGATTTCCCCGTGTCCATTTTTAGCGGCTTCATACAGAGCGGTGGCTCCGTCAGCAGCCTGACTGTTAATGTCTGCACCTGCAGGGGTCAGAGGTCAGAGGTCAGGGGAGAGGGGAGGAAATCCTTGATTCGGGGCTCAGCAGGTGTAGATAATCAGACTGGTAGAGCATTAAGATAAACCCTGGACATACCATGTTTGAGGAGGCAGCGCAGGGTGGCGACCTGCCCGGTCTGAGCGGCGGTGAACATTGGCGAGATGCCGTACACGTTAGTGAGCTCGTGTTTGGCTCCAGCCTTCAGCAGCATCTCACAGATCTCCACGTTGTTTCGACCCGCCGCCTCCTGCAGGGCCGTCCAGCCCAGAATACAGCGAGTGTTCACCTCCGCACCGTGGTTCAACAACATCGCCACCATCGCAGCGCTGTTCCTCTCACAGGCTGCAGAAGAAGAACAAAAGAGCTTCTCACTGTCTCCTCCTGCTCAGTCTAGATCACAACAACCTTCAGAGGTAAACCCTGACCTCAGAGAATCAAGCTCTCTGATTGGCTGAGGTGACTCTTCAAACATAGCTGAGGTCATTAATGAAGCACCATCAGGAGATACTCTGAGTGTTGCAGCTGGTTCTCTGGTCTGTCCCTCTGAACACATTTAAATGTTCTGGATGTAACTTCACACGTACTGATCTCTTTTCATCGCCCTGAGTGTGAACAGCTCGTTACTGTTCATTTAGAAACAGACTCTCTCAAACTAGCCTGCGGACTGACTTTCATGTTCAGGACTTAAGATACATTTTCCTAGAAAATCCAAAGAATGTGACGTAACGTACACTCCCGAGTGTCTTGCCTCTCTTCAGCCCAGCTACAGCGGCAACATCACGCCACAGTAGCTAATGGTAGCTAAGAAATGAAGTCCGCTAACATCAACAAATGGTCGGCGCCCGTCACAACACAGAGCTCCTGTCCAGCTCCAGTTCAGTCAGAGCACGACTGAGCACCCCAGCACCAGAGGTCTGATCCAGGACCGCCTTCTCAAACGCCCCATGTCAGTTTCCATGTACATGTTTAACGTCGTTAGAGGGAGACGTCACTAATTACAAAATGTCTGACAGTTACATCCAGAACCTTTCAGATAAATCAAAGACCAGAGTCACACCATTTGGTGCCCTGAGACAATGAGACAATTAACAGGCTCTGACACCGGTCACCATCCGTCCGTCTTTTGTTGACATCACTTTCTGTCAGTTTTACCTTTGTAGAGCGGCGTCTCTTTTTCGTTGTTCTGGATGTTGGGGTCTGCTCCCATTTCCAGCAGCATCTGAACACACTGCAGCCGGTCTTTGCCGATGGCGACCATCAGCGCCGTCTCACCACGGATCGTTTGTTTGTTGAGCATCCCCAGCTGAGCTGAGCATGAAACACACAACAGGACGTCTCTTCTCTGGATGTCATTGTGATGTCATTGTGTGTGTGTGTGTGTGTGTGTGTGTGTGTGTGTGTGTGTATGTAGATATCTACCTGACAGCAGTACCCTCAGACAGGCGTCCTGACCATAAAACGCCGCCTGGTGGGTGGCAAGCCAGCCCGGCTTACTCGGCAGCATCAGGTTTGTTCCCGGACGCATCGCCAACGCTTTCACTTTGCTTGCATCACCAACACGGATTGCTTTGAACAGAGGCTCCTCCTCCCTGCAGGGAAAATACCCATCAGCCACCTGTCCCACCTGTCTCACCTGTCCCACCTGTGAGGGTGAAACAGGTGAAACAGGTGAAACCAGTTAGACATGGTGAGACGTGAAGGCAAGACAGGTGAAGGTGTGACGGGTAAGACAGGTGAAACATATGAAGTACGTGAGAAAGGTGAAGGTGAGACAGGTAAGGGTGATACAGATGAAGCAGGTAAAACAGGTGAGACAAGTGAATGTGAGACGGGTTAAAAAAGTTAGACAAATAAGGGTGATACAGGTGAAGCAGATACAACAGGTAAGACAGATGAAGTTGAGACAGATGAGACAGATGAGACAGATGAAACAGGTGGAGCTGAGACAGGTTAGACAGATGATGTTGAGACAGATGAGACAGGTGAGACAGGTGAGACAGATGAGACAGGTGAGACAGGTGTTTCCATGTACAGAGATAATTCATAAACAGGACTTGAGACTCACTCTTCAGGTTCTGGACCCATGTAGACCACAGTGTCGTCATGCCTGCGATACGCCACCATTCTCTTCCCAGAACCCGTCACGAAGCGACTGATTGTCCCCTTAAACGTCTTCCTGCCACATCAACAGCAAGAAAACAGCCAATCAGAGCACAGACACTCACCGTTCATCTCACGACATACAACATCTTTTAATCAGCTCATCGTGATGACTGAACGTGTCTCTGACCTCCATCTCCTCCGCAGGTCAAAGTAAAGAAGGTTTTAGTGCTGAAAGTCGTATCACACGTGAGTCACTCTCAGAATTTTTGGGTCTGGTGTCCTGAAGCTCATCACGGATCTGATCTCCTCACAGTCAACTGTTCAGACTGTAATCACAAACTGTCTGTAAATCTGATCTGAGACCAGGAGGACACTGTCTGTTGTGTCCTCTGGTGGTGGACTGAGACTGTAGGTGTTTCTCAAAGTCAAGGATGCTCCTTTGGTAGGACGGATCCTTCCAAGTCAGGTCCTACAGAGGCTAGGTGAGACTCCTTCCTCCCATTCAGTGAACACACATCAGAAAAGGCTGGCGAGTGCCGGGTATGTGTCAGTGGAGAGGCCCCGCCTTAAATTTTGGCAAACAGTTGTGGGCAGGTGCCGACTAAATATAAACACATGCATCCTTTAAAACTGTTTGAAGGAAGGACCGGTCCTCACTACAATTTGAAGGATCCTTGACATTTGAACAGTCCTTCGGTGGGATTCGAATTTATGAAGCACCAACAGTCTGTGGGGGGATTTAAGAGTCCATGTCAGTGGGGGTCCCAGGCCTTGATGATAAAGCCCACTGCAGTCAGGAAGACACTTGGTGCTTCTCAAAGTCAAGGAAGAATACTTAAACAGCTAAATTTCAAGGAGGCTATGTCATTAAATCCTGTCAAATTACTTTTCTAATGTCAAGGATCGCGTTGAATTCTACCGAGCACAGATGGTGCTTCTCAAAGTCAGGGATGCTTCCTTGGTAGGACGGGTCCCTCCAAGTTGGGTTCCTACAGAGGCTAGGTGAGACTCCTTCCTTGCATTCAGTGAACACACACTGGACCAGGGTAGTGAGTGCCCAGGCATGTGTCACTGAAGAGGCCCGCTTTCAAATTATGGCAAATTGTGCACAAAGAATTGTGGGTTCTTCATGCCTGCTGACCATGGATGCACACAACCTTGAAAATTCTCATTAGATTTCAAAGGATCCTTGATATTTGAACAGTCCTTTCAGTGGGATTTTATGACAGAGCCTCCTTGAAATTCAGCCATTTAAAGCTTCTTCCTTGACTTTGAGAAACACCATGTGTCCTTTTATTTTTATTTTATACAATAAAATACCCAAGTGCCAGAATCTGGCTACGGTTACATGCACACTAATTCCACTATTATTCTGATTATGATAATATTCTAAATTTGATGCTCTTCATGTGAACAGCATTCATTTTCATTCATTCATTTCCAGGGGGGTCGCAGGGGGTGGAGCTTATCCCAGCTGACACTGGGGTTCACCCTGGACAGGTCACCAGACTATCACAGGACACATAGAGAAGACAACCATTCACACTCACATTCACACCTACGGACAATTTAGAGTCACCAATTAACCTGCATGTCTTTGGACTGTGGGAGGAAGCTGGAGCACCTGGAGGAAACCCACACTGACACGGGGAGGACATGCCGGAGCACCTGGAGGAAACCCACACTGACACGGGGAGGACATGCCGGAGCACCTGGAGGAAACCCACGCTGACACGGGGAGGACATGCCGGAGCACCCGGAGGAAACCCACGCTGACACGGGGAGAACATGTCGGAGGACCTGGAGGAAACCCACGCTGACACGGGGAGAACATGTCGGAGGACCCGGAGGAAACCCACGCTGACACGGGGAGGACATGCCGGAGCACCCGGAGGAAACGCACACTGACACGGGAAAAACATGTCGGAGCACCCGGAGGAAACGCACACTGACACAGGGAGAACATGTCAGAGGACCCGGAGGAAACCCACGTGGACACGGGGAGAACATGTTGGAGCACTTGGAGGAGACCCACGCGGACACGGGGAGAACATGTCGGAGCACCCGGAGGAAACCCACACTGACACGGGGAGAACATGTGGGAGCACCTGGAGGAAACCCACGCTGACACAGGGAGAGCATGTCGGAGGACCCGGAGAAAACCCACGCTGACACGGGGAGAACATGTGGGAGCACCCGGAGGAGACCCACGCGGACACGAGGAGAACATGTCGGAGGACCCGGAGGAAACGCACACTGACACGGGAAAAACATGTCGGAGCACCCGGAGGAAACTGATGCTGACACGGGAAGAACATGTCGGAGCACCCGGAGGAAACCCACGCTGACACGGGGAGAACATGTCAGAGCACCCGGAGGAAACCCACGCTGACACGGGGAGAACATGTCGGAGAACCCGGAGGAAACGCACACTGACACGGGAAAAACATGTCGGAGCACCCGGAGGAAACGCACACTGACACAGGGAGAACATGTCAGAGGACCCGGAGGAAACCCATGCTGACACGGGGAGAACATGTGGGAGCACCCGGAGGAGACCCACGTGGACACGGGGAGAACATGTTGGAGCACTTGGAGGAGACCCACGCGGACACGGGGAGAACATGTGGGAGCACCTGGAGGAAACCCACGCTGACACAGGGAGAGCATGTCGGAGGACCCGGAGAAAACCCACGCTGACACGGGGAGAACATGTGGGAGCACCCGGAGGAGACCCACGCGGACACGAGGAGAACATGTCGGAGCACCCGGAAGAAATCCACGCTGACACAGGGAGAGCATACCGGAGCACCCGGAGGAAACCCACGCTGACAGGGGGGAAATATGTCGGAGCACCTGGAGGAAACTGATGCTGACACGGGAAGAACATGTCGGAGCACCCGGAGGAAACACCAAGAAGAACATGTCAGAGCACCTGGAGGAAACCTACGCTGACACGGGGAGAACATGTCGGAGCACCTGGAGGAAACCCATGCTGACATGGGAAGAACATGTTGGAGCACCCAGAGGAAACTGATGCTGACACGGAAAGAACATGTCAGAGCACCTGGAGGAAACCTACGCTGACACGGGGAGAACATGTTGGAGCACCCAGAGGAAACTGATGCTGACACGGAAAGAACATGTCGGAGCACCTGGAGGAAACTGATGCTGACACGGGAAGAACATGTCGGAGCACCTGGAGGAAACACCAAGAAGAACATGTCAGAGCACCTGGAGGAAACCTAAGCTGACACAGGGAGAACATGTCGGAGCACCTGGAGGAAACCCACGCTGACACAGGGAGAACATGTCGGAGCACCCAGAGGAAACGCACACTGACTCAGGGAGAACATGTCGGAGCACCCGGAGGAAACCCATGCTGACACAGGGATAACATGTTGGAGCACCTGGAGGAAACCCACACTAACAGGGGTAAAACATTTGGGAGAACCTGGAGGAAACTGATGCTGACACGGAAAGAACATGTCGGAGCACCCAGAGGAAACTGATGCTGACATGGGAAGAACATGTCGGAGCACCTGGAGGAAACACCAAGAAGAACATGTCAGAGCATCTGGAGTAAACCTACGCTGACACGGGGAGAACATGTCGGAGCACCCGGAGGAAACGCACACTGACTCAGGGAGAACATGTCGGAGCACTCGGTGGAAACCCACGCTGACAAAGGGAGAACATGTCGGAGCACCCGGAGGAAACGCACACTGACTCAGGGAGAACATGTCGGAGCACCCGGAGGAAACCCATGCTGACACAGGGATAACATGTTGGAGCACCTGGAGGAAACTGATGCTGACACGGAAAGAACATGTCGGAGCACCCAGAGGAAACTGATGCTGACACGGGAAGAACATATCGGAGCACCTGGAGGAAACCTACGCTGACATGGGGAGAACATGTCGGAGCACCCGGAGGAAACGCACACTGACTCAGGGAGAACATGTCGGAGCACTCGGTGGAAACCCACACTGACTCGGGGAGAACATGTTGGAACACCCGGAGGAAACTACGCTGACACGGGGAGAACATGCCGGAGCACTTGGAGGAAACCCACACTGACTCGGGGAGAACATGTTGGAGCACCCGGAGGAAACTACGCTGACACGGGGAGAACATGCCGAGCACTTGGAGGAAACCCACACTGACTCGGGGAGAACATGTTGGAGCACCCGGAGGAAACTACGCTGACTCGGGGAGAACATGCCGGAGCACCCGGAGGAAACCCACTCTGACACAGGGAGAGCATGTCGGAGCACCCGGAGGAAACTACGCTGACACGGGGAGAACATGCCGAGCACTTGGAGGAAACCCACACTGACTCAGGGAGAATATGTCGGAGCACCTGGAGGAAACCCACGCTGACACGGGGAGAACATGCCGAGCACTTGGAGGAAACCCACGCTGACATGGGGAGAACATGCAAACACCCAGAGAAGGGCTCCCCCACTGCGGTACTCAAACTAGGAATCCTTTTACTGTGAGGCAACAATGCTAACCACTGCACCACCGTGCCTGTAAACAGAATACTCTGAATCAGGCTTTGGTGGGAATTTTGGGAATAAGGTCAAAAACCAGAATATTTGTGCATGTAAACGTTGCTGAGTTCTAACAATATGGAGGAGGAAAATAAGAACCATGTTACATACGGATCAGGAGGCTTTTCAAGGGGAGGATTTGGAGAACTGTAGTGTGCAGGGGTCTGGGCTGGAGGTGGATTGTGGGAGCTGTGTTGTGCAGGTGGATTGTGGGAGCGGTAGTTTGCAGGAAGAATGCGGGAGCTGTGGCTGGCTCGGTTCATGTTCCTGGCTAAAGGGTTTTGTCTGCTGCTGTCAGGTTGGTGCTGTGGCGCGGTGGCAGGAGCAGCAGTGATGGCGTTGGTGGTGTTGCAGGATGTTTCGTCCAGGCTGCGCTCGATGGCGATCTGCAGCAGTTCATCATCACTCAGGTTACTGTACACAGAGTAATCCTCCAAGGCTCCAGAGCGAGAGATGCGGGGTGCCGCCATGATGGAGCTGTGACGTCAGAGGATGAAAGAGTTTTAAAACACCAACAGTGTTTGGAACAAAGAGTCTGATTAACCACACAGTTACAGACGTTCATCAACTCAACAGACCGCGTAGGAAACACCAAAACACATGACAGTCAAACTTCAAACAACCAGCAGTGAAACCAGAATCTGAGTGAACAACAAAAGAACTCACCTGTTGTTCAAAGTGCTGCTTTATCAATCCAACGTTTCCTCTGAGCTAATACACGTCTGTGTTTTGTTTGTCTGTCTGTAATCTGTCTAGAATAGAGACTGCATTTCACACTGCGTCTGTGAGTCCGTCTGTGGGGGTGTGTGTGTGTGTGGGGGTGGGGGGGGTACTTGAGGTTTATTTTAAGGACTTGAAGTCTGAGCCATTTGACCAGCTGACCTCTAATATTACAGGTACACTTTCTAAACCTGCAGGCTCAGTGCAACAGAAGAAACATGTGTTTGATCTTTCCAGGATTAATCACAGATCAGTCTCAAATTCATCCAGTCTCATCCTTAATCTGTCCAAAAATCAGGTGTAATCTGATATTCTGGTTTAATCTTTCCTCTCACCAGAGTTAATCTGAGATATTTCTGCAATAATTCTGCAATCTGACCCCAAATTAATCGCAGATTTATCTCAAATTAATCTCATATTTGTCTCAAATGAATCTCAGATTTTATCTCAATTGAATTCCAGATTTGTTACAAAGTAATCCCAGATTTGCCTAAAATCAGTCTCAGATTATTCTTGAATTAACACCAGATTTGTCTCAAAATAATCTCACCTTTGTCTCAGGTTAGTATCAGATCTGTCCAAATCGAATCAGGGCCATATTAATCCTAAATCTGTTCAGGGTTAATCCCAGGTTTTGGTCCATTTAATCTGTAATCTGTTGAGAGTTCACCTGTGGTATGACCCTGGTTAATCTGTTGTAATAATCCCAGGTGTATACTGAGGTCAGTGTGACAGATTCAGAGGTTACAGCACGGTTGTGTTTGTTTACCAGGTTTTCTTCTTCAGGCTCAGTGAGCGCTCAGATTAAAGAAGCCGTGTGGCGTCATTCGACTCTTCTAACATGCGGCGATCACGTGTCGGTCAGCAGGAACAGGTGGTGAAAACACAGAGTGTGATGATATCAAACATATTACAGAGAATATCAGCTCTGTAAACAAGGTGAGACAGAAACGCTGTGGAAAAGCGAATCTGTTTATTTCAGCTCGGTGTTTATCACGACGGCGACAGCTGCACATTCTGCTGCTGCGACACTGACCTGAGTTCAGCAGGTTTAAACTGTCTCACACTGAGAAACAGAAATCACTTCAGTCTGACTGATAAATCATCAATGTTTTAATCAGTGATCTATCAGCTGGACAGCCGACCATCGGCTGAGTTTGCTCTGCTGCACCTGCACGACTCCGTCAGGTGTCATCCCTGATGTTTGCGTTAATACCATCACTCGGCTGAGAGTCTGTGTTCATCAGACACAATATGGTGATTAATATTCACCCTCTGGACACAGACTTGTTTTTAATCTGACACTTTGGACCAGGTGAGGTCTGCAGCATCAGTTGCCATGGTGATGTGTCCAGGTTGACAGAAAGACTCAACACACCTCACTGACACACTGACCTCACTTCCTGCTTCAGCCCGAGGAAACTATAAAAGAAGGAAAGGACATGATGTCACAGTGTTTCCTCAGAGGATGGTTTGTATGACATCCTTCGAGCTGCTGCCCCCCGCGACGTTAATTACATAATTAAGCTAAATTCACAGAGGTTAGTTTTGTGAAGAGCAGCATGGTGAAGAGGAACCTTAAAAAGACTCAGAGGTCACACGGTGTTGAACAGTGATCTCCTGGTGAAAGTCCAGGTTTTTGTGACCCACCGCCACCTGCCTCATTACAAGACCACTCAGAACTGCTTCCTTGTTTACTCCTGTCAACACGTTGGTCACATGATCGCAGCTTTCCAAATATGTACAAATTTGGGTGACTTACTTTTCACAGGAAAACATACGGACAGTTGGTGAGAATAGCCTGGACGTCAGCGTTCAGCGTTGGAGCCAGAGTCTGGTGTCGATCCCATGCTCCTCCTATCATGACACACAGAGCCGTGAACTGTCTGGAGATGAATAACGAGGAAAACAAGCGTGCACGTTGAGATAAAAAATGTCAGAGGACATCAGGTGATGTTTGTTCTTTAATCTGGTGGGAGGATTAAAGGTGAAACAAAGATATGACGGGTTATAGTAGCACTTATCATACCCGCCCCGCTAACTGGCTCCAATACAAAATTCAAACGCCGTCACTGATGTCATGACCCTCCCTTCTTGTATAGTTTCCTTGGTTCAGACCTCAGGTCTCAGATTTGTCTTCTCCACCAACATGGAGCCGACTTCCTTCCAGTTCCTGCACCTGATTTTAAACTGTTCAGAGCATTCTGACCAAAGATAAACCTGAAGAGTTGGTTCTCAGCTGGAACCAAAACATAGCAGGTTTTTTTGTGACCTGAAGTGTGAACTGTGATGACATCAGTGGGCGTGTCATATTCTACAGGTTGGAAGGAGAGGGTGGAGAGAGAAATCATCAGAAGGTGTGCAGTGTTTCAGTAGGAGCTGGTCAATACTCGTTTTTTGGGGTTAAAAAAACAGTGTCCTGTGTGATGTGTGAACCTTTGCTGTGTTGGAGAGAAACCACAGACCCGGTGTGTCACTGAAGGCCTCAGTGTGTTTGTGACATGATGGAGGCAGACGAGACGACGCTGCTCGAGGAACTGTTGATAGGAGCAGCGTTCTCTGAAGGTTCTGTTCAAACCATCGGAGAACTTCAGTCTGAAATATCACCTCAACACAAAGAGGTCTGAGCTAACAAAGCCTCTGATGCTAACACAGTCTCTGATGCTAACACGGCCTCTGATGCTAACACAGTCTCTGATGCTAACACGGCCTCTGATGCTAACAAAGCCTCTGATGCTAACACAGTCTCTGATGCTAACACGGCCTCTGATGCTAACACAGCCTCTGATGCTAACACAGTCTCTGATGCTATCACAGCCTCTGATGCTAACACAGTCTCTGATGCTAACGAAGCCTCTGATGCTAACAAAGCCTCTGATGCTAACACAGTCTCTGATGCTAACATGGCCTCTGATGCTAACACAGTCTCTGATGCTAACACAGTCTCTGATGCTAACACAGTCTCTGATGCTAACATGGCCTCTGATGCTAACACAGTCTCTGATGCTAACAAAGCCTCTGATGCTAACACGGCCTCTGATGCTAACAAAGCCTCTGATGCTAACACAGTCTCTGATGCTAACACAGCCTCTGATGCTAACACGGCCTCTGATGCTAACACAGTCTCTGATGCTAACAAAGCCTCTGATGCTAACACAGTCTCTGATGCTAACACGGCCTCTGATGCTAACACAGTCTCTGATGCTAACACAGTCTCTGATGCTAACACAGTCTCTGATGCTAACACGGCCTCTGATGCTAACACAGTCTCTGATGCTAACAAAGCCTCTGATGCTAACACAGTCTCTGATGCTAACACGGCCTCTGATGCTAACACAGTCTCTGATGCTAACACAGCCTCTGATGCTAACACAGCCTCTGATGCTAACACGGCCTCTGATGCTAACACAGTCTCTGATGCTAACACAGTCTCTGATGCTAACGAAGCCTCTGATGCTAACAAAGCCCCTGATGCTAACACAGTCTCTGATACTAACACGGCCTCTGATGCTAACACAGTCTCTGATGCTAACACGGCCTCTGATGCTAACACGGTCTCTGATGCTAACACAGCCTCTGATGCTAACACAGTCTCTGATGCTAACACGGCCTCTGATGCTAACACAGTCTCTGATGCTAACAAAGCCTCTGATGCTAACACAGCCTCTGATGCTAACACGGCCTCTGATGCTAACACAGTCTCTGATGCTAACGCTAACAGTTAGCCTCGACCAGGTGTTCAGACCGAGTCAGTCTACCTGTGACCAACTCACTGACTCCCTTCAGACCAGTCTGGGTGGTTGAGGACAGGAGGGACACCTGTGTCCAACATCCTGGAGGACAGGAGGGACAACTGTGTCCAACATCCAGCAGCTTCACTACGACAACAATCATTAAAAAACTGCCGTTTGTGACTGATGTAGATTAGATAATCCCAGAGCAGGTCATTAATCAGATTAATGATGTTAATCTCTTGATTGTCCTGATTATAACAGAAGCAAACAGGTGAGCTGTGTCGTCTGTGATGTTGCTACGACTGTTTACTAGCGCTGTGCAGCGCCCTCCACTGATGACGCGTCCTTTCCTCCAATGGTTCTGCTCACAGGTTCATTAGATAGCATCAAAGTTCTGAGAATCCTGAACAGATCTGTTTTTAAGAAGTCAAGCTGATGTGGTGAGAATGATGTCATCACGAGTCGATGAAAGAAAAACAATCAACAGTAAGAGTTTCACACCAATGTGATAAATCTGTCGTCATCTTCAGAGACCAGTTAAACCAGTGCAGATATCAACTTATCGACCCATTTACAGAGCTTTAATGTGTTTAATTATTGTTGTTGTTGTTGTTTGTTTATTCCATTTTATTTTATTTTATTTTTTTTATTGTCTGGTTTTATTTGCCTCATCGAGCTCCTGAAACATTTTAATATAAATCATGTGATTATATCTGACCTACTAACTGTGTGTGTGTGTGTGTGTGTGTGTGTGTGTGTGTGTGTGTGTGTGTGTGTGTGTGTTATTTTTAGACTCAGCTGCTGTAAACTGAGCAGACGGGGTCGGGGCGGCGCTGCACGAGGCCTCAGCATGAAATAAAAACATATAAAACAGAGAGTGAGCGCTGACAGCGCCGAGCAGCTCGTTAATGTGAAGGTGAACTTTCTGATCTACACACCAGTTCAAACTGGGAATGCAAAGTACGAGAGAAGCGTGTTGTGCAGCTTTGTTTCTATGTGACCTTTAATGACACGTTTTATAAATAATACAACAGAGGTCAAAGGTCTCTGATGAACATTCACTTCAGTCTTCTTCCAGTCTAAACTCACTGGCGGTCTCATTTATAAAACAGTGCGCAGGATCCACACTAAAACTGTACATACAGACAAAAGCCAAACAATACTCAGCAGTGTCTACAGTCAGGCTGCACCTCACCGTCTGCGTCACCAAAACGTCTGTAAGCATGCACCAAAGTTTCTGCGTGTGAAGCGGCGTACGACTCTTTCAGGCTTTGTTTTGTGCGTACGCAGTGTTTATAAATGAGACGCCTGCTCAGGTCAGTGTGGTATAAAACCAGTACGACCAGTTCAGCTGCAACAACACAACAGATCACCAGTGACGTCAGCACCAACACAGGAAGTCTTACAAAATCAAAGCCATAAGAATGATTTAAGTTCCAATGGAACGGCCTCAGCTAAGCTAACAAGCTAACGGGCTACCTAACTGGAGACCTTCATTTTCCCTCTTAACAAAATGTTAGCGGTTAGCTCGTTAGCTACAACAGTCCACCACTGAGCCCTGAGAGCAGTCCTACGTCATCAACATATTTACACATCACAGGTGAGTTCAGGTGAATGAGCAGGTGATGTCATAGTGCAGGAAGCGGATGAGTCTGACAGGAAGTGGCAGAGTGTCCAACAGTTTGAGTCTTCGGACTCCGACCTGACGTCTGATCTTCAACCTGCAGAGCTGCATCAGAGGATGAGGAGGACCTGGACATGAAACACAGAGGACAGGTGAGAGGCCCCGCCCACAGCTCAGCCAGCCAATCAGACTAAGGCACTACTCTGTTATAGGACCGTTTTCTTGAAACTACAAAATTTTATCTAGAACTCAGAAATGTTTCTGGGAACGTTTTAAGTCCAGTTCAGACCAAAGATTCACAACGAGACCAAACTGTTTTTGAGCGTCACAGAGAAAAGTGTCAGTGGTGTGAACTGGCCGGTCTGAGCTGGACTCAAGCTGGCTGATAGTGTCACCTGACACTCAGCTGGTCAAATGGGCGGCGGCTGGTTTTAAAGCACGTCACCTGTTTCAACAGCCAATCAGCTTGTAGTGAAGTCTGCTGGTCAAGTCAAAATGACCACAGACGGCGTGTTGGCTTGCTGCAGCAGGTGCTCCGTCCCCGCCCAGCCCTCTGTTTCCGTCCTCACGGTGTGCCGGTGTCGGACGGTGGGTCGCTGCTGCTGCTGGCTGTATGTGCTTATGCCCCGCCCACACACACACATTCTCATTGACTGATGAATTGGTGCTGGTTATTGATATTATTGTTGCGTATTGATTATGAATACAGTCCATCTGATGCTGGTTTGGTTTCATCACTGTAGCCAGTATCTCACTATCACTATCCTCATTCAGATTTGAAGAAGCTACAAATTATATTCAGCCACAAAATAAGTCTGAAAAGCTGCAAATCAGAACGGAAGCACAGAGAGTTGTTGACTAGAGATGATACGCCGTCTCATGATGAGGTCACTTCCTGTCAACGTTACAGAAGGACAGAAGCTGTGTCCCAATTCAGGGTCTGCATCCTTCGAAGGAAGCGTCCTCCGAAGGCCGGGTCCTTTGGAGAACGCTCCCCCCGGAAGGACGCGTCCTCCCCGTTAACCAAATGGGACGGTCTAGCCTTCGGAGTATTTCCTGGTCGCGTCACCGCCGTTCCCCTCACGTCACCAGCTGGCCAACCCCGCGAAAATACGAAACAAAAGAAAGACTCAACAGAGGAGAGAGAAAGAAAGAAAGAAAAGAGGAAAAAGAAAGAATCAACAGAGGAGAGAGAAAGACAAAAAGAAAGAAAGAAAGAAAAATAATGGAGCCGGAGGTAATTTTTCTTGTTGTTTTAATGTTCCTCGCTCTGGAGGAAGAGGAGAGGAGGATGCGCTCTCTCCGCCAGCGCCGGCTGCTCTATCTCCGGCTGAGAGAGGACCGTGCTGAGGTAAACTTGTTATTTGAGCCCACAGTAATGTTATTATTATTAGCTAATTAACAGTTAGGGGTAGTTGGTATACAAATAGCCTACATTACGTTAATGCTAGACAGGTTAACTGTAGATCGGGTCGTGGTTAATGCCATATCACCTTGATTAATAGTTAAAAACCCTGACCTCGATTTAATATTTAAAATAGATTACATATTTTGGTCATGAATCATACAAACTAGATTGACAAGCCTAGATAGAATGATGATAAACAGATTTTGCATTATGTACTTAAGCTCTAGAATGAACTAGATTCATTTTATAAACTAAAAGTATGTAGTTATAGTTTAATAAATCATTTTTCTTCTCCTCTTCTTCCTCTCCTTCAGACCAGACCCATGTACTGCAGGGTCAACCAGGCGGTACCGGTCCTTGAAAGGTTTTTTAATGGAGAAGACACCAGGCAGGACTTCAGGCTGAACAGAGAGTCCCTGGCAGTGCTGCTGAACCTGCTCCACCAGGATCGGAGGCATGGATGGGGTGCCACACTAGAGACCCTGGTGTTCCTCTTCTGGCTGGCGAGTGGGACATCATACAGGGTGGTTTCCAGGGTGTTTGGGATGCCTCGCTCCACTGTCCACCGCATCGTCCACCGAGTTACTGAGGAGGTGGTGGCCATTCGCCAGAGGGTCATCCACTTCCCTCGGACCGCAGAAGACCTGGCGGCAGTAACTCGGGGGTTTGCAGGGCTGGCAAGACACCAGGCTTTTTCCAAAGCTGCTGGTGCGATCGACGGCTGCCATGTCAGGATGAAGCCACCGAGCGGCCCTGATGGTCAGTGCTACATTAACAGGAAGCTGTTTGCCTCCATCATCCTGCAGGCAGTCAGCGACCATCAGGGCCGCTTTTTGGACACATACGTGGGCTGGCCGGGGTCGGTGCATGACGCCAGAGTACTCCGGCACAGCCCACTGTACAGACAGGCGGCTTACCCTCCTCCAGGGCACTTCATCCTCGCAGACGGCGGGTACCCGTGCCTCCAGCATCCACTCCCCCTCATCACTCCCTTCAAACAGCCAGTTGAAGGTGTGGGAGCCCAGCGCTTTAATGCGCATCATTCCAGGGCACGCTCTATTATTGAGCGTGCCTTTGGAATGATGAAGAGCAGGTTTAGGGCCATTTTTTTTAAAGCGCTGGAGGTGCACCACACCTTCGTGCCTCAGGTAAGTCATCACAAAACATGATTCTTATTTTTGAGTACTGAAACAGAGTAAATCAAAATTAATGAAACATTCTTGCTCATTTCAGGTCATAACAGCATGTGCCGTCCTGCACAACATCTGCCTGGGAGCTGGTGACATCATGCCCCCAGAGGATGAGGTGCAGGACGTCAACCCGGAGGATGAGGGGGAGAACGGGCTGGAGGCCGTCAGTGGTGCTCCGTGGCGGGACCGTCTGTCTGCGGAGGTGTCTGCTCTGGAGGAGGGTAACCCTGACCACGACTATCTTTAGTCGGTAAGTAATATAACTTTAAAGCCATTATTCCTACTTGAAGTGTTTTGTAGATGGTTTTGTTTGTTGTAATAATTTATTATCATTATATTTCTATTATCAAATTATGTAGTAATTCTTGCCTCTTTCTTAAAAAATTCTTAGTGACATGGCAGCCGTCGATCGAGCCACCCCTGCAAACCCAGGACGATGTGGTGGACAGTGGAGACCAGACCCCCAAACACCCTGAATGCCACCCCAGATGATGTCCCACTGACCAACAGAAGACAGACACCAGGGTCTTTATTGTGGCATCCCATCCAGCCCAGCAGCACTGCCAGGGACTCCTGTTCAGCCTGTTATTGTCAATAGTTCGGAATTTCATTAATGATATATTTAATTATTTGTTTTTGTTTATGATTGTTCATTGTCCATATTTATTAATAATCTGTAAACTGTAAATAGTTCTGTTGTAATTCTGTAAATAGTTGTAATTGTGTAAATTGTTGTAAATTGTTTTTCTATTAAATCCCTTTTGTCCCTTAAGAGTAGCACTTGATGCTGTTTGCTAACACTTTTATAAATTGTACTTAAGTTGGAAGTACTAAATGCAAGATGACGTGACAGTACAACAATGATTTAATTTTTAAAACATAAAAACTCATTTAAAACAGAAAATTCAGAACAACAACATAACTATAAAATGAAATAACTATATACAATATAAAATGAACTGAAATAAATAGATAACTAAAACAAAAACTATAACTAACTATACTATAACAATAACTACTAATAACTAACTAACTATATACAATATAAACAAAACTAGCGCCGCTCCACCAGTCTCTCGAGGAGAGAGAAAAACCTTTCCATCCTCTCCCGGCTCTCCCTTTCTCTCCTCTCCTCCGCCTCCCTCTGCTGCTGTATGTCCTCCCTGATGAGGTCCAGCAGCTCATCATCCCTCTCCCTCCTCCTCTTCCTCCGGGGTGCTGGCACCGGCTCTTCCTCCTCCTCCTCTTGCCCATCTTCCTCCTCCTCCTCCTGCTGCTGACCCACCGCTGCAGCTGGCCCTGGTGTGTCCTCAGGGAGTGAGGCTATCAGGACAGGGGGGGCGATGGACGGCCTCTGTCCTAACACCTCATCCATGAGGACAAACCAGGGCCAGGTTGCAGCGGTGGGCTTCCCACCGACCCCCTCTCCTGTCCCTGGGTACTTGCAATCCTAAGGCAGTGGAAATAATACGTGTCAGCGACTTTCAGCAAAGTATGTATTTATTTGCATGGTTAAAACAAATATAAGTTCGTTTCCACATCATCATTCAAATCTGCACCTACCTTATTTTTTTTTTTGAGATTATCCCATTTTTTTTTTGCTTGCTGAGGCTCCACCATCCCCAGCAGGCCCATCTTCTCCAGTATGATTCTAAACACAGAGAAACAATAGAAAAGGTAAGCACAAGATCACATTAATACGGGGATGCAAAGATTTACAAAAAGTGACATCAGAACACTAACAAAAGGCTTGTTTATTATGCCTTACCTCCACCCTACTGTGGCCGAATTCTTGGCCCCTGTGAACAGGTGCTGGTTCGCCCCTCTCAGCCGCTCCTTGCTCCCTAAAACACAATACAACATGTTTTGTGTTACAACAAAATAAAAAGGGTTAAAAGATTTTTAAAAATGATAATGATTGATCGATTTTTCTATCCATTTATTTTTTTTACTACTCCAAACGTTTTACTAGACTTTAGAATTTACAGTCTGTAAAAATATAATAAATTTTATTTCAAATCAACGTAAAATAATATAAACTTATTGGTCTTTTTATGTACATTATATGAAGCAACCTCTGAACCTCAAACATTTGAAAGTGAAGTTTTTATAGCATCAAGCTAACATTACTCAGCACTAATATTATATATATATATATATATTAGTCACATATTTTAACTGAATTTGGGGGTTCTGGTTTAACATATATGGCGTTGGATGTCATATGGATCGATGTGAGTAGAAACCGAATATTATAAATGTGAAATCTGAATACTTACATTTATACGTCGAATCCCCACTAGACGTCGCCATTTCAGTTCAGTTTTTTCGACTGAGCAGCAGCAGCGCGCAAAGCATCTTGGGATACGGGAGCCTGCGAAGGATAGTAGCGGTGCATCCTCCGAAACGGCACCCAACGGCTGAGAAGGAGGACACATTTGAAGTGCGAATTTGAAGGATCCTTCGAATTTGGATGAATTGGGACAGGCCTTCGCGCAGTGTTGTGACGTAACTGGCCTTCAAATGCGGCCTTCGAAGGATGCAGACCCTGAATTGGGACACAGCTAGAGAGTTGTTGACTAGAGATGATACGCCGTCTCGTGATGAGGTCACTTCCTGTCAACGTTACAGAAGGACAGAGAGTTGTTGACTAGAGATGATACGCCGTCTCATGGTGAGGTCACTTCCTGTCAACGTTACAGAAGGACAGAGAGTTGTTGACTAGAGATGATACGCCGTCTCACGGTGAGGTCACTTCCTGTCAACGTTACAGAAGGACAGAGAGTTGTTGACTAGAGATGATACGCCGTCTCACGGTGAGGTCACTTCCTGTCAACGTTACAGAAGGACAGAGAGTTGTTGACTAGAGATGATACGCCGTCTCGTGGTGAGGTCACTTCCTGTCAACGTTACAGAAGCACAGAGAGTTGTTGACTAGAGATGATACGCCGTCTCACGGTGAGGTCACTTCCTGTCAACGTTACAGAAGCACAGAGAGTCGTTGACTAGAGATGATACGCCGTCTCACGGTGAGGTCACTTCCTGTCAACGTTACAGAAGCACAGAGAGTCGTTGACTAGAGATGATACGCCGTCTCACGGTGAGGTCACTTCCTGTCAACGTTACAGAAGGACAGAGAGTCGTTGACTAGAGATGATACGCCGTCTCGTGGTGAGGTCACTTCCTGTCAACGTTACAGAAGCACAGAGAGTTGTTGACTAGAGATGATACGCCGTCTCATGGTGAGGTCACTTCCTGTCAACACGTTACATGCTTGTTGACAATAGTCGTTTGTTTAAACTCGTCTCGTCACCAATCTTTGGTCTGAACTAGACTTTAACTTTTTTGGGGAACTTTGGGAGATTTTCCAAGAATTCATCTTTTTTCACTCAGAAACATTTGTACGAACTCTTAAATCTGTTCCTGATCCAGTAGCTGTGAGAAGTGACCTCAGCACCATCTACCCACAGTTACTGCTGCTATGACCATTTCCTGTGAAGTCACCCTTCACTAAGTCCCGCCCTTGAAAGCAGAATGGCCAATCATAGCATAGCATCAACCAGCTCTGACAAGGGTCTGACAACTACACAGATGTGCTCCTCAGACTTTGATTCAGACCTTTCAGATTTCCTTTATTTTCAGGCTGGTCTTGCGGATTTAGAGTTAAATGTTGTGTCTGGAGCTCGTGTTCTATCAACAATACTTGATACCGGGAGAGGTTGGAAGGAGACATACGTTTCCTTTGTGTTCCAAAAACAAAATCAAACCCTGAAAGTGTTGGGTTAGCTAGCTAAATGAAGACCAACCTGCTGTAAGGAACCAGTGAAGGCATGCAGGGAAACTTTGCTGATATTCAACCAGCTCTGTGACATCACAGTGTGTACAGATGAAAGTTGTTGGGCTTACCCCAGAGCTCCATGCTCCGTGTAGGAGTGCTGGCAGCAGTACGAGGTGAAGCCAAACACATCATGGCATCAGCACGCACTGTGATGTCACACAGCTGGTTAAAAAATGCCCAAGTTTCCCTTTATATCATTCGTCTTCTGTCTCGATCATCAGTGACGAGTTGGTTCACTGTCACTCTGTGATCTGAACGTTAGCCTTTAGCTTCTGTCTTTATCTTTCTGACCTGTTTCTGCTGCCGAGTCAGTTTGACTTCCTAATTTATCCTTCAAACACAGACTGCAGACTCTTTTTTTCTAAAATCCATGCCCGCTCTGACAGCTTGACGGAGCATCACAAAGGGGCGGGGCTTAGCGAAGGGTCAATTGTCAGCATTGGTTTTTTTTCTTACGAGCTTTCAGTATGATCGGCGTCCAGTCACTGTGACTCTCCAGGACCTCCTGCAGCCGAGAGCACAGATGAACATGGCTGACATAGTCCAGCATCTGTGAGATGATGGGACCGGCACTATGGCATAAGGTCGGGCTGGAGATGGCCTCGCAGAACTGAAACAGGACAGAGACAGAGACTCTTTAATGTGCCAGACATTTCTGACTCTGTACTGTAGCGGTGCTTCTCTGCTGACCTGCATTTCTTCAATGGGACGGCGTGATGGCATGACAGGATGTGGTTTTTGGCCATACGGACAGTCGAAGCAGGACTGAGCATCGCAGCCGTTGTCCAGCAGTAGTTTGAGCATGGACGGAGACTCCATTCTGAGCAGGATAGCTGCCGGGAATGAGGACGACTGGGTGGCGATCTGAGCATTAACATTGGCACCGTACTGAAGCAGCAGCGTTGCCATGTCCATCCGCCAGAGCCGGACGGCTATGAACAGCGGGTTGAAGACGTCCAGGTTGGGGTCAGCTCCTGCCTCCAGCAGCATCTCAGCGGCCTCAAGGTTCCTGTTGTAGACAGAGAAGTAAAGCGCCGTGCTCCGCCGGTCCTCGTACATCTCGGAGCGGTCCTCTGACAGCTTGGTGTTGACATCAAAGCCAGACTCGATCAGCAGCTCCATGATGTCATCGCTGTTGTTCTCTGCAGCGATGTGCAGAGGACTGATACCGCTGGTCCGGATTCTGACCCTGCTGGTAACTGGAATCAGCAGCGACACAATTCTGGAAATACAAAAGGTCAGTAAGTATGGAGACAACCAGCAGAGACAGGCTGACTGTGGGTCAGCAGAACCCTGAGCCTGAACCTCTGGCTCCAGACAAACAAACAAGTGTTCACTTAAAAGTGTGAGACCTCAGAAGTCTTTAGTATCTTTCTGAAAGCTCTTAAAATATTGTTTATTTATTAAAAAGTATCAGTGAAACACAGAATGGTTGATAAATGACAGACAGTGACAAACAGGAAGTGTCTCAGACCGTATGTGACCGTTCTGGACGGCCACATGAATAGGCAGCAGGCCAGACTTCATGGATCGGTTAGCGTCGGCTTTCAGAGACAGCAACTTCTCCACAGCAGCAAAGTGACCATTCTTACAGGCTTCATATAGCGGCGTGGCTCCATCTTGTGCCTGTCCATTTATATCTGCACCTGAGGGATAAAAACACCTCAACAAACACCTTAGGATCGGCTCCTGACAGACACTAAAGATAATTCACTGACAGGTTTGTAGGGCTGACCTCTCTTGGCGAGCAGGTGCAGGGTGTCGGCGTGTCCATGCTGTGCAGCGGTGAAGAACGCCTGGATGCCGTAGATGTTCCTGGTGTGTAGATTGGCTCCAGACTCCAGTAACGTCATGCAGAGCTTCACCTGTCCGTGTCTGCAGGCTTCATGAAGAGGACTCCCTCCCTGAGTGCTGCAGCGATTCACCTGAGCTCCAAACTTCAGCAGCAGATCCACGATGGCTTCGTTCGGGTTCTCACAGGCTGAAAACAATGACAGTGAAACCAGAGGAGGTTGGTTTCATATTTCTGATGGCGTCCAGGTGAACACTCCATAAACCTGTACAAACTTTACATGTTTGCCAGAACATGAATCTCTCCATAAAAACTGCTGTTAGATCCAGGGTTTCTCTTTACACCTGTGCTGTGATGTCAGCTGTGATGTCACTTCACCTGCAAACAGCGGCGTCTCTTGGTCCTTGTTGGCGATGTTTGGGTCGGCTCCGTGCTTCAGGAGAAAATCGACACAGGAAACTTTTCCTTGGCCTGCCGCCAGCAGCAGAGCGGTCTGATTCCTCAAACTGCATCTGTTCACTGAGTCGGGATGAGCTGCGGAGCAACAGAGGTCAAAGGTCAAACTGTGTTTTGTTTTTGTAGTTCTGAAAACATACTCACAAACCCAGTGATGTAACTGTAACTGTAACTCCTTGTATCATGCAGAAAATGTTCAGAAAGTCAAGACAACTGCAGAATCACAGACTTAACAGTGATTATAAAAAGTATATCAGAGTGTCGCCGCAGGTCAGAGGACAGAAGTGAACTGAATCAATAACTGTAGAGGACGTGGACACTGACAGAGACTAAATAAGGCAGGAGGCAGTGATGTGACGAAGACACCAGCTGCCAGAAACGTCATAAATGATAAAACTGTTTGTTTGTTTGGAACAAACTGGTCATTAAAACGCTCATAATAATGTCAGTAATAACTCTGAGGAGTCCAGAGTGATGATGGATGGCTGCAGCAAAAAATAAAATTAAAGTAAAAATAAATCGTAGTGTCAATATGAGCCTGTCGTTAATGAGACCTGGGTTATACCAAACAAGCTGTGTCAGAGTTTGTGAGCACACGTTTCAACATCAGCTTCAGTTCGTTGTTTCTTTGTTCAGTGTTTTCTCCACAAATTCAACGTAACACAGGGCCCAGGAACTGATGTACGTTCAGAGGGAGAAGTGCTCCTTTATTTATTATTTAGTTTTTTATTTGCACACATTAAACTGCATCAAATCCAAAAAGTAACAAAGACAAAATAAGAAATGTGTCAGGCTGATAGAAACAAACCTCCCCTCAACTGAAGGAGAAAAACAGACAATGACAAAAAAGGGAGAAAAGAACTAAAATAAAATAACAGGGAAAAAAATACAATAAAATACAACAAAAGATAAAGAAAATAAAATAAAACAGGAAGCAGACTGAGCAGTCAGTGAAAAATGATCCAATACAAACTGAGAAATGCAGAGAACACAGAGCAGAGAAAAAAAAAAAGAGGAAAAATTCTCAATAAAATGAATGTGTGTTCTCCAGTTACATTTTTCGTCAACTAAAATGCCTAAAAAAATGAGTGTGAGAAATATGAGACAATTCTTTTCCATCTGTTGACACTACAGTCTCATCATCATACGTCCTGTTACTGGACACAAATATAATGACACTTGATTCTTAACATTTAATGAGAGCTATTGAGTTGAAAGCAACTCTCACCTTTTCCTCATTTGTGTTGTGTTTGTGACGGTGCTCAGAATTTATGAACGCTCCAGTTTGTGTCAGAATGAGTGTTTCTAAACGCACCACTCACGTCATCTTCCTCCATTGACTAAAACAAGACAACACAACTTGTCTTGTCTGTAGATAGAAAGTAAAAGAGGACCCAACATGAATCCCTGTGAGACACACGTTCTCCTTTACTGGACTGAACAGATGAAACAGGTGTGGTCATGATGAGGTGTGTTACCTGCTTCACCGTGATGTCGACATGAAAAACAAAGTATGAACTAAGACGACCAGAGACCATCTCCTCACCTGTGACGAGGACGCTGACACACTGCAGCTGTCCATAATAAGCAGCTTCATGAAGAGCAATCCAGCCTTCATCATTCGGCTCCGTCAGACTGCTGGACTCCCGTCCGACCAGATCCTTCAGAGCCTCCACGTCTCCGTTTATAATCAGAGACTGCAGAGGACTGAACTCACTGAGACAAAGACAGAGACAACTCTCAGTACCAGGACAGGAAGCTGGGGGAGACAACAACAAGACACTGTAAACAAGCATCAGGTAAACAGCCAACATGTTGATGGACTCTGCTGGATCAGCAGGAGGCAGCTGGACCAGATCCTGCTGGACCAGTCTGAAGAGTGGAGAACAGCTGGAGTTTAAACTGGTATCTGATGGACGTGGACTCAGAGTCCGTCTGTGGTGGTGAGGGCCAATACAATGACAGGACAAAGGGATGGAGGTGGGTGTACATGAGCCTCCATCCCATAATGTACAAACAGAGGAGCACCACCTGGAGATGGACCAGCTGATCCTCTAACAGGTCGTCTGTCCTGAGCTCAGTCTGTGTGAGAGAAGCAGGACTTTAAGATCCTGATTTTAAATTAGATTCTGTCAGAGGTCTTTGACCCCTGCTGCGTCCTCTGGGACCTGGTCCGACCTATTCTGACCTGCAGACGTCTGCAGATGTTTGTTGACTGTTTACTGATGTTTGTTGATTGTTTACAGATATTTACAGATGTTTCTTGATTGTTTACAGATGTCTGCAGATGTTTGTTGACTGTTTACAAATGGTTGTTGATTTTTTACAGATGTTTGCAGACATTTACAGATGTTGTTTACAGATGCTTGTTGATTGTTTACAGATGTTTACAGGTGTTTGTTGGTTGTTTACAGATGTTCACTGGTTGTTTACGTCCTCTCTGGACAGGTCTGTCCGGACTGTCTCACCTCCTGATGCCTTTGTAGATGAACTGGAACAGGCCTGTTGGAGGGTTCACTGAGTTTTGGACGCACGGCTGTGACGGCGGCGCAGGGTCAGGGGGTCTCTGTCTGGGGTTTGGGTTTGTTCGAGCCGGGGCAGCACAGCGGGGAGGGGCTGATGATGATGATGATGATGATGATGATGATGATGATGATGATGAAGGGCCTCTGACCTGACGAGGGGAGTGTGTCAGAGAGGCTCCTCTCAACAGCGATCTGTAACAGCTCCTCATCAGACAGATGACTGTAAACACTGTAATCGTCCAGGTTCACGGTGGCGGCAGCGGCGGCGGCCATGTTGGATCTGAACTCTGGAGACACAGATTTAGTCAGTTGAGTTTAACGTCAGTGATGAAGAGGTGATGACTCAGAGGACGTCTCTCTGTGAGATCCAGCAGCAGTGGATCCCCTCAGATCTCCAGTTACAGGTCTTGGCAGCAGCAGCTGGTGGATGTCAGATCAGTGAGAGAAGTTATGGAGGTCAGCGGTGTTTCTTTCCTCTGGCCTCGATCCAAACTGCTCGCGCTCACTGAGACCACCTGCATGAACACAGTGTTTTATTTTTACATTGCTGACCAACTGGACAAACATGTAAACAAAGATCAACGACCTTTATATGATGACGTCATCTACTTTACAACAGATTCACTTTAACTCTTTAACCTGTGACGCTGAGTTCAGTCATCATTACATCACTGAAAACCCTGTCCACATAACCTGACGTGAGATAAGAGAACAAATACATAAATATAACATCATAACATGACATCATCACGCCATGATTTAACAGCATAAGGTGACCTATAATATAAACACACGTTACAACAAACCACAGAAATAAAGAAAACATAACATTAACTGAGACATGACGATGAAGACATACAGGAACATCAGAACTATGAACAGTTTATAATCATATATGTCATCATGTTAAAACCCTGAAAATAAAAACTGTTTCATTCATTCATCTGAATGTTAGAGGGTGTATCATCATCTGACTGAGAGCAACTCATCCATTCATCACTTATCAAAACATCTGTAAGTGGAGCCTGAGTCAGGATGAAACCTTTAATGAAGTGATGAAACACAGACTTGGTCCTACCTGTGGAACAGGTCCAATCAGGACGCAGTCCTTTGTCTTCAGTTCTCAGCAGAGACGTCTCTGTTTGTCTCTGCCGTCCATCTGTCTCTGCAGTCAAACAGTCTGTTGGTTTAATGTGTTCACACGCTGCCGGCCCGCCTAGAGTCCGAGCCAAAACTCTGATACTGAAACTCTGCTGGCTCCGAGTCAAACACACCACAGACACTTTATGTATAAATACACAGTATAGACACACACACACACACACACACGTATAAATATATACTGTACAGAGACGAGACGTTTAATGCTCAAACTGATTTACAAACTGCTTTATTGTTTTTCATAAACATACCCTCAGTCTAAATTTGACGCTGCAACATTAAAGTTGTGACAGGAGCAACAACAGAGTGACAAACACCTGTGTGTTACCTTCCACAGGTAACCTGCATTACAAACCAGCATGACTGTATATAGGATATCACTACATGGGCTCAGGAACACTTTGGAAAACCACTGTCAGTAAACACATCACTGCATCTACCAATCACAGTTCAGACTGTCTATACAGTCTTTAGTCAGATTACCAGTCAGCTCATCTGTCAGATCATCAGTCAGATCATTGGTCAGATCATCAGTCAGATCATCGGTCAGATCATCGGTCAGATCATAGGTCAGCTCATCGGTCAGATCATCAGTCAGATCATCAGTGAGATCATCGGTCAGATCATCAGTCAGCTCATCGGTCAGATCATCAGTGAGATCATCAGTGAGATCATCGGTCAGATCATCAGTCAGATCATCGGTCAGATCATCGGTCAGATCATCGGTCAGCTCATCGGTCAGATCATCGGTCAGCTCATCGGTCAGATCATCAGTCAGATCATCGGTCAGATCATCGGTCAGATCATCGGTCAGCTCATCGGTCAGATCATCAGTCAGATCATCGGTCAGATCATCGGTCAGATCATCGGTCAGCTCATCGGTCAGATCATTGGTCAGCTCATCGGTCAGATCATCAGTCAGATCATCAGTGAGATCATCGGTCAGATCAACAGTCAGATCATCGGTCAGATCAACAGTCACACCTGGAAACCCGAAATAATCTGATTAACTGAGTCGTGTCTCAGAGCTTCAGACTGACGGCTGTGAATCTTCTGAGATTCGTCTCGTTGCGTTCAGGAAACGTTTCAGTACAGGAGTCACATCTCCAACAGCCTGACAGACGGTTGCCATGGAAACATGCTCAGCATCACCAGCAGTGTTGTATAGAAAACTCTTGTCACCAAAAACACAAAGCAAAACACACACACACAGAGCGTCACCAAGGAGCGTCATATCAACGACACGAGGACTGAGGATATCATTCAGATTAATAATCCATCAGAGCTCTGCAGATTATCTGTGATCAATATCAGCTGTTCATCAGGTCAGTGACATGTCCTTCAGTCTGACACGTCCTTCGGTCTGACAGGACTCAGCTCAAGAGAGGCAACAAACCAACTCTGAGTTTCCTTCTTCTCCGAGTCAACTACCTCCTCGTGGACTGACTCGTAGTTCCAGTCTGTGAGAAGTGAAGATCACTGGAAACAAGAACAAAGTCAAAGACGCGTCCTGACGGCTCCTCACAGAGCTCATACTAATAATTAGATCTGCAGTGATTCTGTAGTTAAATTATGTCACTGACATTTTTTGTGCTGTTAATGACTGAAACTACACTTCTGGCTCATAAGAGCAAAATTATTTTTATTTATTTTTTCATTTTCTCACAACTCGTCTGCTGTGATTAAAGCTCCTCTGATCACAGTTAGTTGTTGCGTGTTATTTTAGAAGTTACCTGACAGACTGAGTCACTGGTTCAATCCTCCGTCTGACCTCTGGTCTCTGATTCATGGACATTAAATGAAAAACAAAGCTGCGGTCTGAACCTTCCCTTCAACTGTGGAGTGGTTGTTTTGTTACCTGTGAATAAATGGACACTTGTTCCAATAAACTCGACTGAGTGTCACATTTTATTAGCACGTGATTTGTTTAGATTATATCTTGTCATAATTTCATATCACACATGTACATTTAATGGTCGCTGTGATCATTTGTTACAAAGTCATTTTTTAAGTAGCGTCAGTGAAACAAACCTGTAGTTTTGCTGTAGTTCAGCTTAACCTGTTAATTTGACAGTTTATCTTGTAACTATGAAATGAAAGATCTCATAATCACGACATCAGGATCTCGTCATTGTTGCTAAACACGAAATAAAACAGTGAGTGAGGGCGCTATCGCAGTTATCTGCTTTCACTTCCTGCTCAGTGAGAGACTTTGGGAAATATTAATGTTTCCTAAAAATGAGGACGACATAAATATGATCACGTCAGCACTGAGCAAACATCTGAAGACACAGGGGTGAAGTTAGTTTGATATTTGATATTCACTGTTTTTCACAGCTGTTATCTTTGATAGCTCCCAATCAAAGCCTCGACTTCTCACAGTGTTTGGAAAACTAATTTAATATTTCAGTTTCAGTCAGCTCCAAATAATCAGACACGATGGTGCTGAACTGTCCGTCTGTCTGTCTGTCCAACACACCTGTGGCTCATTTGTGAATATATATAGACGTCAAATCACGTCATGAGTCTGTGACTTCCTGTCAGAAAGTTCACAGCCGTTAGTTTGTGGGAAAAAAATCCTTAGCAAATCCCTTCACATATATCTGTGACCTTCTCTACAACCACACACATTTCAAAGTTGTGATGTCAGTAGCTCGCTCATTGATGAATATAAAGACGTCAAATCACGTCATGAGTCTGTGACATCATGTCGCACCGTTCACAGCCGTGAAAGAAGCCCTCAGCAAATGTCTCAGCATCATTATCAGTGACATCATTTCAAGGTTGTGTCACGACTGAACTCAGACAGGAGAACCCAAATGCAAGACCAGGAGTCAGATAGAAAGTTCACAAAAATATTTAATAATGGGCACAAAAAACACTGATGGGCTGATGGCAGTAGTTGGGGAATCCAGAAATCCATGGAAACAGGCAAGGGCAGGAGTGAGGCAGATAACCAGGCTGGCAGGATCAAAACCGGGTTTCCAGACAGACAGGCAGAGGCACCGACGTAACAGGCAGGGTCAAACACGGGAAGGCAGTCCAGAGGCAAAGGTAGCGGCAGGGGAAAGGCAAGGCTCAGGAAACAGGCAGGCAGGCAGGAGGAACGCTGGTAAGTATCTCACAACGGACGAATACGAACTGGCAAACACAGGAGGGAGCACATGGTATATATACACACACAGGGAGAGGGAGATAACGAGACACAGGTGAAACACATTAGGGCGGAGGAAGGTAATCATATGAGCGGGAAAGAAGGGAACAGGAAGTAAAGACACCGGACATGACACAAGAGAGAGGATGACAAAATAAAACAGGAATTGACAGGACAAACACCAAAACACTACTGCCTGGGGGCTGCTGTGACAGGTTGTGATTTCAGTTGTATTTTGGCGTTAAATCACTTCTACAAGATATTTCCTCATAATTATGATATAAGATCTTGTAATTATGAAATAGGATCTCATAATTACAAGATCTTATATCATAATTGTGAGATAAGGTTTCCATTGAAGATTTTTAATCTTGTCGTACAAACTTTTAAATGAGACGTAGAATAAAGTGATTCTGATGAAACATGACTACTTTAAGCTCAGATTTTGGTTTTATTGTGATGGGAGAGTTCGTCCCAACATGATGTGTCCCAGGACCGTCACAATAACTTCTGGTTCTGGCTGATAAATGTTGGAATGTTGCCTTTTAAAAAGTGCCTGCAGGTTATGAAGATTAACACAAAATACAACCACATAAATGTGTATGCCCCGCCCCTCAGCCTGAATAAAAAACTTCAGTCCCTCCCCTCATAAATAACAAACAGTCCCCAAACAGTCCTCGATCAGAGGAGCTCTCCAGCTCTGTCATAAGTCATAATGATAATCTGATGATGTATTAATCTTACACAGACACAGACAGCACAGGCTGAGAGAGTGCTGGAGACGAACTGGAGGTTCAGAAGCTTCCAGAGTGACGAGGCAGACAGGTGATCAGCAACAGGTCAACATCCAGGTGATCAGCAACAGGTCAACATCCAGGTGATCAGCAACAGGTCAACATCCAGGTGATCAGCAACAGATCAACATCCAGGTGATCAGCAACAGGTAACTGCAGAACAGGAAACAGAAACAGAGACAGATCTGAAGAGAGGAAGAACATGAAGACTTTGAACAACAGCTGAGAGGAAAGGGTTGTGAAGTTCAGAGCTGATGGCAGAAGTGAGGACAGGTGTGCAGGGGGCGGGGACGTCAGGTGGCCTGGACTGAGAGTCTGAGGACATCTAGTGGACGGCTGGAGGACAGCAGGTCTCAGCAGTGAGTGGAGAGGACACAGAGACAGGGACAGACAGTCCTGATGACACATTCAGCTCCACGTGAGAAACAATATACAAACAAATCTTCTCCTGTTTTTGTTTGTTTGTTTTTGTCTCTGATTTCATCAGCACCCACTGATGACTGGGATCCACCTGTGGTTTCTGATTTCTGCTCAGCTGTCGTCATCGTTCATCGTTCGTTCAGCTTTGTTGTCATTTTGCTTTTCACTTGTGCACAGAGCAGAATCAGAGTGTTTCTCAGTTATGTCAGTGCAAAAATAACCATCACAGTGAGGAGACGTTCTTACTTCAAACAGACGCTAACAAACATCCTCACAATAAACTCCTGTAACAGACACTGACAACAGAAACACTGTCCCTAAAACTATATGAAATAAAACAGATAAAAGTGCCCGGCACAGTGTGGTGTCAGGACTGTTACTGCAGTAAAGGATCTGAATTCTTCCTCCACCGCTGCTGACGACACATTTACAGTCTCACAGATGTTTTATCATTCATGTGTTTTTGATTTTCCTCCAACAGCAGGACGACACTGGAAAATCAAACTCTACTTTGTTTAAGTTTATTTAACAATATGTTACTACAGCTGAACTTCTTCTTCTTACAGCCTGTTTTAGGGTTCATCTCTTCAGTTCTCTGGTTCAGGTGTCAGAGTCTTTGCACACGGCACCACACCTGCCCTTATATGGTGTTTAGGGGGCGTTACCTGTGCTAACAGGTTACTTACAGTCATGTGGGATTCATCATTCAGCACAGCTGGGTCAGACCAGATTTAGGCCCTGATCACACCGAAAGTGTCTCAGCAGCTGGAGGCGCCTTTTTGTTTTTAACAAGAATGAAGCTTTTTGCTGGCTGTTTCTGCGCTCTAGGTGCCCTCATCTCAGGGCAGAAAAGCGCTCCACGCCATCTCTGCTTTTTTTCCCATTGTCCAATGGGATGATTTGAGAGGCGGGGCTTCTGTGGTGGTCACAACAACAAGTTTACAGTTGGTAAACAATGGAGGAGAAACTGGTGGTAGTGGTTGCTGGATACCCAGAGCTATACGGCCCGATGATAGACAGCAGGTTGTCAAACTGCCCCAGAGTCATCCTAAAATATGGAAACGTCCATCATGGAGGAGAAGCTCCTGGACCAACTGGTGGTACTCCCCATCATGGAGGAGAAGCTCCTGGACCAACTGGTGGTACTCTCCATCATGGAGGAGAAGCTCCTGGACCAACTGGTGGTACTCCCCATCATGGAGGAGAAGCTCCTGGACCAACTGGTGGTACTCCCCATCATGGAGGAGAAGCTCCTGGACCAACTGGTGGTACTCCCCATCATGGAGGAGAAGCTCCTGGACCAACTGGTGGTACTCCCCATCATGGAGGAGAAGCTCCTGGACCAACTAGTGGTACTCCCCATCATGGAGGAGAAGCTCCTGGACCAACTGGTGGTACTCCCCGTGATCCAGCCTCTTTTTTAGGGTCTCATGTACCCACACAGATCTCTGTTTATCTGCTGACAGCCTCTCACCCTCAACCAGAGCTACAGACAGTACCCTCTGCTGAAACATGTCAGGAACTACACACTCATTACTGGAGGACACATGAACACAGGGAGGTTAGGGTGAGGAGGTGATGGGGTGGTTGCCTGGCAACAATAGAAAGATGCAGCAAGTGTTTTTTTTACTAAAGGCATTCAATTAATAAAAAAAAAAAAAAGGAGTTTGATGCGTTTTGTAAAACACTTTCTATGTGATCAGAGCCTTAGATGGTGCTGAATGTTTCGTGCATCTGCAGTTCACTTCTCTTTTTTCCTACTGACAGAATTTATGAGAGAAATTAAAGACAATGTTGCTCCATCATCTCTGTGGGGAACCCCAGGGTTCTGTACTGGGTCCTCTGTAGTTCTCATTAAGTCAGGTTCTGTTTACAGTCCTGATGCTCACAGACACACTGTAAATCATTAAACTGTGAATGTGCAGCTAAAGTTACCTCAGTGTGACGTGTGTTAATGTTCATGATGTGTGAATATATATGAGACAGACCAGAGCTGTGTCTCAGACCTGTTGTGTCTCAGACCTGTCCTGTCTCAGACCCTGTTGTGTCTCAGACCTGTTGTGTCTCAGACCCTGTTGTGTCTCAGTCCCTGTCCTGTCTCAGACCCTGTCCTGTCTCAGACCCTGTTGTGTCTCAGACCTGTTGTGTCTCAGTCCCTGTCCTGTCTCAGACCCTGTCCTGTCTCAGACCCTGTCCTGTCTCAGACCCTGTCCTGTCTCAGACCCTGTTGTGTCTCAGACCCTGTTGTGTCTCAGTCCCTGTCCTGTCTCAGACCCTGTCCTGTCTCAGACCCTGTTGTGTCTCAGACCTGTTGTGTCTCAGACCCTGTCCTGTCTCAGTCCCTGTCCTGTCTCAGACCCTGTTGTGTCTCAGACCTGTTGTGTCTCAGACCCTGTTGTGTCTCAGTTCCTGTTGTGTCTCAGTCCCTGTCCTGTCTCAGACCCTGTCCTGTCTCAGTCCCTGTTGTGTCTCAGACCCTGTTGTGTCTCAGACCCTGTCCTGTCTCAGACCCTGTTGTGTCTCAGACCCTGTTGTGTCTCAGTCCTGTCCTGTCTCAGTCCCTGTCCTGTCTCAGTCCTGTCCTGTGTGTCTTCAGGGTACAAACTGGACTTTGTGAATGAGTCTGGTCACTTACAGTCAGCCGTTTCCATGGAAACCGGTTTAGCTGCTGCAGTGCAGGGCGTTAGCCTCCAGCTAGCCCGCCCTGCTGCCGATCTCCCGGTTCTGGTCCGGTGTCAGTCCGGTTCGGGTCCGGTGAGCCGGGCTTTGGCTCCTCAGCAGCGGGTCTGTAGAGACACAGCCTGATCCAGACTCCATTCATATCTGTGACACTTCACAGACCCACAGTCCGTCCGGACTGAAGACCGGCTGCAGGAGCCGGATCCACATCAGCCCTCAGCTTGTGTCATGTTCTCTGTGCTCGGTAACGGTGACGGTTCCGCCCTCCGTGTGGGAGCGACCGGACGGACCCGGGTTCAGAAACAGCGACATTTGACGGACTGACTCGAGGCTGCTGGACCAGGGGAGGCCGACACAAGGGGGTCGTGCCGATCTCTGAAACATCTCATTTTCTGGATCTCCTCCGTGTCGCAGGTCCAGCTGAGCTCAGACGCATCATAGCGCTGAACATTTAACGCAGTCCGGCGTGACGCTCCAACCGGACAGGACCTGACGGTGTAACGGGTGTAGTCGGTGTGGATTTGATAGAAAGATTTGATTGTCGGTGAGCTGGGTGTGCGCCGAAGAGAAGAGGGGAGCGTGTGGATTTGTTAGATGTGTGGTGTTGGAGGCTTCCTGGGCTCGGACTCTTATTACATAGTAAAGAAATTGTGTAATGCGAATTTTGAACGGAATCTGGCGTGACGTCTCCTCCGCACAGGACAGAGCAGGAGGAGCAGGTGTGACAGCGCCAGCGTTTATATAAATGTGTGCTGTGTGATGAAGGGAAGATCCGCCGACATGTAAATGTGTGTCTGTGATGGACGACAGTCTTCAGTCTGAAGCCTCAGCACCTCTCTGGCTTCACTGCGGAGGGATCAAACCTTAAAACGCTGGTTTTTTAAACGCAGTCTGGTTTCAGGTTTCCTCCGCGTGGGAGAGACAGCGGGTTTGGACTGATTACACGGTTGATGTGATGGATCTGCTCCCTGCTCTCACTTCTCTACTCAACAGATGATCCTGTAGAAAAGTGCAGTCGCAGTTGGGAGGACTCAGTGTGCGCCGGACAGAAGGATGGACAGTGTCGGTGTGTGAGGTGTCCACTGTGAGCCTCTGACACATCAGTGCATCTGCAGATTTTTGATTTCATTATAATTGTGAAGGGAGTCTGGCGTGACGTTGAGCCGGAGCAGGGATCTCCTTGGAAACGGTTGGTGACAGTCCCCCTCCCCTCTCCCCTCCTCTCACCGGGGATGGTTGGTACTGAGATCCTCCGCCTGCTCTCCCACTAACGGCCAGTGTGATACTGGGACACTTCCAGTGGGCAGATGTTCTCCAGCAGCAGGATGACTGTGAACCAGTCCAGCCTGCTGTACGGACCTCTGGAGGAGCTGCAGGAGCTCGCCTTCATCGAGAGGCCGATCCGCAGGAGCCTCAAGGTAACTCATCATTTAGCACCGCATCTGAGAGACGTGATGATGATGATGATGATGATGATGATGATGATGTGACATGTTGTATGAGTCAGTGGGAGGAAGATCAGCAGCCTCCATGCAGGAAGCAGAGGGGAGACCCGCTATCTGCGCAGCATGACGCAGTTTCTGTCTGTCTGTCTGTGTCTCTGCAGACAGACAGAGGGACAGACAGACAGACAAAGGGACAGAGAGAGGGACAGACAGAGGGACAGACTGTAGTACAGCAGTGTTCAGCTGAGAGTCTCCTCTTCTTCTCTGTCTGCATCATGAACATCCGGTCATCATGTGATCAATGCAGTAAATCACTTTGTGAACTCAGACTGATGATGATTAAAGTGTTGTCATCATCAATAACCGGAAGTTATTTAAGATGTTCAGACAGTTTTTATGTCATCATCTATGATCAGGACATGTAATGAATGTGTACTAATGTAGTTATGAGCAGAGAGAGAGAGAAATATTTCATATGTGTTTTATTATCATTAATCATCAGTTCACACTGATTATAACTGTTCATAAACACCTACACATCCTTTACTTGATTTCAACTTGACTGTAGTCTTAAAAACCAAAATCACAAACTTTAAAGTATACAACATCCCTCTGTCCTTAAACCCTCTGTCCTTAAACCCTCTGTCCTTACATCCCTCTGTCCTTAAACCCTCTGTCCTTACATCCCTCTGTCCTTAAACCCTCTGTCCTTACATCCCTCTGTCCTTAAACCCTCTGTCCTTACATCCTCTGTCCTTAAACCCTCTGTCCTTACATCCCTCTGTCCTTAAACCCTCTGTCCTTAAACCCTCTGTCCTTACATCCCTCTGTCCTTACACCCTCTGTCCTTAAACCCTCTGTCCTTAAACCCTCTGTCCTTACATCCTCTGTCCTTAAACCCTCTGTCCTTAAACCCTCTGTCCTTACACCCCTCTGTCCTTACATCCCTCTGTCCTTAAACCCTCTGTCCTTAAACCCTCTGTCCTTACATCCCTCTGTCCTTAAACCCTCTGTCCTTAAACCCTCTGTCCTTACATCCCTCTGTCCTTAAACCCTCTGTCCTTAAACCCTCTGTCCTTACATCCCTCTGTCCTTAAACCCTCTGTCCTTAAACCCTCTGTCCTTACATCCCTCTGTCCTTAAACCCTCTGTCCTTAAACCCTCTGTCCTTACACCCTCTGTCCTTACACCCCTCTGTCCTTACATCCCTCTGTCCTTAAACCCTCTGTCCTTAAACCCTCTGTCCTTACATCCCTCTGTCCTTACATCCCTCTGTCCTTAAACCCTCTGTCCTTAAACCCTCTGTCCTTACATCCCTCTGTCCTTAAACCCTCTGTCCTTAAACCCTCTGTCCTTACATCCTCTGTCCTTAAACCCTCTGTCCTTACATCCCTCTGTCCTTACATCCCTCTGTCCTTAAACCCTCTGTCCTTACATCCCTCTGTCCTTAAACCCTCTGTCCTTAAACCCTCTGTCCTTAAACCCTCTGTCCTTACATCCCTCTGTCCTTACATCCCTCTGTCCTTAAACCCTCTGTCCTTAAACCCTCTGTCCTTACATCCCTCTGTCCTTACATCCTCTGTCCTTAAACCCTCTGTCCTTACATCCTCTGTCCTTACATCCTCTGTCCTTATATCCTCTGTCCTTACATCCTCTGTCCTTACACCCTCTGTCCTTACATCCTCTGTCCTTATATCCTCTGTCCTTACATCCTCTGTCCTTACATCCCTCTGTCCTTACACCCTCTGTCCTTAAACCCTCTGTCCTTACATCCTCTGTCCTTACATCCTCTGTCCTTATATCCTCTGTCCTTACATCCTCTGTCCTTACACCCTCTGTCCTTACATCCTCTGTCCTTATATCCTCTGTCCTTACATCCTCTGTCCTTACATCCCTCTGTCCTTATATCCTCTGTCCTTAAACCCTCTGTCTTTAAACCCTCTGTCCTTACATCCTCTGTCTTTACATCCTCTGTCCTTACATCCTCTGTCCTTAAACCCTCTGTCCTTACACCCTCTGTCCTTACATCCTCTGTCCTTATATCCTCTGTCCTTAAACCCTCTGTCCTTACATCCTCTGTCCTTACATCCTCTGTCCTTATATCCTCTGTCCTTGAACCCTCTGTCCTTACATCCTCTGTCCTTACATCCTCTGTCCTTACATCCTCTGTCCTTAAACCCTCTGTCCTTACATCCTCTGTCCTTACATCCTCTGTCCTTATATCCTCTGTCCTTGAACTAGGAGTGGGGGAAAATCGAAACAGGATAGCATCGCGGTATTTTGTGTGGCGGTATCGTATCGATACACAGCCCTGTCCATTTTTTTAATTATATAAATCATAGAAATGATTAAAATTGCAAAAACAAATTAAACTTTTGGAGGTCTACGAGAAAAATAACATCTTTTTATTTTTCAATTTACTTTTATTTTTCCATTCGAAACATTCTGCTGCAACGAAAGTGAACGAAGTGAGAAACTTTGTGTTGGCAGATTAAACGGATGCTGATAAATGTTTCCAGGGGAAAGACAAAAGGTAATAAATCATAATATATGGAGATATATGTCACTGAAGTCTCAGCATATCACCAAACATCTCAAATCACAGTCACATTGTGTCGTACTCGTGTCGACCCTGACAGCTGAAAAACTCACAGACAGACTGATGACATCATCAGGTGATGTCAAACCTGTCGATCAAACACTTCATCAGCCAATCAGCTGTCTGGAAAAGAAAAGATGATGATGTCACAAATTAATAAACAATCTGTCCGTTTTTTCCTCGACGAATCGTTTGGAGTTTAAAGAGTCTGAGTTTACTGAGAAATAAATGATTCAGCAGAAAATCATCTGAATGTGGATTTAAAACTCAAAATTATTTATTATCATTTTTTTTTTTAATTCTCAGAGAATTAAACCAAATTATTGATATAATTAGAATCAGAAACACTTTATTGATCCCGGGAGGCAAATTGTGACACGCTACAGTCGCTCTGATGGAGAATTATAGAGGCAGAAATAAGAAATATAAAGTATGTAATGATATAGAAATAAAACATGGAATGATGCTACATTACAGTGTGTTAAGTTTATATCACAACGTATAACACAATATAGACTGAAGTACAAATAAGAATATGTACAAAATATTTAATTTTAATAAAAAATACCTCACCATCTGAACAATAATAATAACAATAATAATAATAATAATAATAATAATAGATATTTGGGTTTTCAGTGAACAGTGTGATTTAATCTTGATTGAGATGGAAAGAAAAAACTGGCTTTCAGACTTTACATCAGTGTTTGTATATATTTAGTATTATTATATTTTAGTGTAGTATTTTGTTCACATCAGCTGTTTGAATTCAGTCAGAAACACTGATGAAAACTGGTAACAGACACAGACCTCCTCCTCATCCTCCTCCTCTTCATCCTCCTCCTGCTTCTTCTTCTCCTCCTCACCTGAAACTGTGGGGGTGGAGGGGCGGGGCGTCATGATGACGACATGTGGGGGTGGATCCTGGGGGGGGTCTTCTTTTGGGAGAAACCCCGACGTCATGACGACGCAGTCACACACCCCCATCGCCTCCTACACACACACACACACACACACACACACACACACACACACACACACACACACACGCACACACACACACACACACACACACACACACAGGCCTGTCTGCTGTGTGTGTGGTGCCATCGTGCTCCAAACCAACAGGGGGCAGCGTTTCACCTCCTCCTCCTCCTCCTCCTCCTCCTGCGGAGACAGAGAAGTCTTCATGTTTCATCATGTCTTCATTCATCTCAAAGATCCAGTGATTAAAAACAACAGATATTAAACTATCTGCAGAAACAGACACTGACGATCTGAACCTGCTGAAATATTTACTCATATCACATTAATACATTCATCGTTTTAAACGTTCGTATTTCTCCACATATTTTCCATAATTTCTTCTGTTCACATGAAAACATGTCGTCTGCTGGCTGACAAAATGGAGGCCAACTCCTGACCTTTTTATTGACACCCTGCTTGAGCCAGCAGGAATTTCCAATGCTGCCAACGAGAGCTTGTGTTAAAGGACAGTTGTGTATATGTATGAACATATATACATATATATATTGTGCAGGAGGCAGGAGAGGTTCAACCTGCCGAAGACATGATGGTGAACTTGTAGTTCGTTACTGTCAAAGACAAAGAGCAGACAGCAGCGTATCTGACACTCTGCTGAGAAGGTGATTGGCTGCAGTCTGCCATCACTCTAGGACCTGTGCACCTCCAGGTCCCCCAGGACCCTGAGGACCCTCCAGGATCCGAACACCTCCAGGAACCCAAGGACCTTTCACGACCTTTGTGCCTCCAGGACCCCGAGAACCCTCCAGGACCTGTACACCTCCAAGATTCCAAGGACTCTCGAAGACCTGTTGTCTCAAGGACCATGAGGACTTTCCAGGACCCAAGAACCCTCCAGGTCCTGAACGCCTCCAGGACCCAAAGGCAGGCAGGACAGATTGTGGCTGACCCCTCCCACCCTGGACACAAACTCTTTGAGTCACTCCCCTCTGGTGGGAGGCTGCAGTCCGTCAGGTCCAAAAGTTCATACCACAAAAATAATTTCCTCCGATCTGCTGCTGACCTCATCACCAAGGCGCAGGACCCCCACTGACACGGACTCGTTGTTATATCATTTAGGGTCAGAGATCCACACTGCGACCATTTTGGTCATACAAGCGACCAACATTTGTCAGTTGCGACAACACATTTTCATCGGTGACGCTGGTGCACCAGACGTTGATGCACGTCGTGTGCAACCAAAGTTCACACATGCAATTTCTGTCAAAAAAATTTCAGTCATGGAAAGTGACGTGAGCATTACAAGCTGAATGGCGTGTGAGTCAGGCGGAGCTGAGCAGATGTCATACAAACTTTAGAAGCAAAAGGAGAACAGAATTTTAAACAATGACTGAAGCAGTCTGTATTTGCACCGACATATAAACAGGATGAAACTAACTGAAACACTCCTAATGCACAGCTCTGTTCCTCTGTGTAAAACCAACAGTACCAAAAAAGTCTGGACACTGTGTGAAACATAAATAAAAAAAGAATGCAATGGTTTGTAAAACCTTTTTGACCTCTATTCAGCTGAATCCAGTCCAGACATCCTTTCCCTGAAAAAGACGTTGTCTGGATGGCAGCATATGTTGCTCCAAAACCTGAATGTACCTTTCAGCATTCATGGAGCCTTCACAGATGTGAAGTTGTAACAGGTGGATTTTGGACCCCAAAGCAGCACCAGGGACAGGTGGAACAGTTTATACTGAGCTTTAATGCTCCACTTTAACAAATACAGGGAGAGCAGACTGGGGAAGCAACAGACAGAGTCAATGTTCGGTTTCAGAGCTTCCAGAGTAACTGAGTCCATCCACAGCTCTCGGCGTGGAACGCTGAAGCAGCACACAGGTGAGGAGCCAGTGTCCGCTGGATGCACACACACAGCAGTTTAACTGTGGTAACATGAGGAGGCAGCAGAGAGCAATGTCAGAGGAGCTGGAATTCCAAAACCAGGAAGACTCACAGAGGAAAGTGTTTCACCGATGTGAAGCCGTCCGCAGACGGGGCTGAGCTTGTCAGTGGCAACGAAGAGTGGAATCCATGGCGCCCACACAAAGACAACGTGTCCAGCCACACAGCAAAGCGATCCACAGCTCAGTAGATCACAGGTGACCAGTGCGCTAAACTCTCATTGGAGTGTCCGGTGATGGTCTTTCTAAAAATCCGCAGAAAACAGGCGAACAGGAACCAGGCGGGCATAAGCAGAACTCTTGGTCAAGGACAGAAGGCAGAGTGGTTTAATGGGGAGCAGACGAAGCAGGAGAGTCAGGGACAGGCAGGGTGGGTAAACAGGAAGCAGTGCAGAAACTACTGCTGGAAAGTCTTGCATGAAGGCGAAGAACAATCTGGTATGGAGTGTCTGTGAAGCGGGCGTCTTTATAGAGACAGAAGGTGATGATCCACAGGTGAGAGGCGACAGCCTGATGAGGTGGGCGTGGTGGTAATGTGTGGACAGGTGATAGGCTGGCAGGTAGGTGTGGTGAAGAGGCAGGGAGAGCGGAAAACTACTAAATGAGGTGAGAGGATGGCAGGTATAGCAGGTAAACAGTGCCCACTGTGACAGAAGTTACCCATGATGCCATGGGCACTAACATACCTCCATCCCATCACAGATGCTGGCTTTGAACTTTGAGCTGGTAGCAATCTGGACGGTCTCGGCTGTCTCTGGATGTTGTTATGTCTTTCACCTTGCACAGATTTAGTAGTCGTAGAGTGTGTGTATGATGAAACAGTCCCAGAACATCAAAACGCACCTGTGAACTTTGTGGTGATGTCACACAGGTATGACGATAATCATGATTTAGAAACTGTTTTTATTATCAGAATTATATTTTCACAATAAAGCGTTTGATAATTATCTGAATGTGTTTGTTTCAGACAGCGGAGGAGATCGATCAGCTGACTGTGGACGAAGACCTGAATGACATCGAGAGAGCTGTCTACCTGCTCAGGTAAGAGCTGTCTACCTGTTCAGGTCAGAGCTGTCTACCTGCTCAGGTAAGAGCTGTCTACCTGCTCAGGTTAGAGCTGTCTATCTGTTCAGGTAAGAGCTGTCTACCTGCTCAGGTTAGAGCTGTCTATCTGTTCAGGTCAGAGCTGTCTACCTGCTCAGGTAAGAGCTGTCTACCTGCTCAAGTGAGAGCTGTCTACCTGCTCAAGTGAGAGCTGTCTACCTGCTCAGGTCAGAGCTGTCTACCTGCTCAGGTAAGAGCTGTCTACCTGCTCAGGTAAGAGCTGTCTACCTGTTCAGGTCAGAGCTGTCTACCTGCTCAGGTTAGAGCTGTCTATCTGTTCAGGTCAGAGCTGTCTACCTGCTCAGGTAAATTCTGTCTACTTGCTCAAGTGAGAGCTGAGTGCTGTTGTTTGTACAGCTGAGTTGAGTGTTTTGGTCTGTTTGACCTACAGTTTTAGAACATGCTAACACGTAGTGTGTCATTAAGTACACGTTTGTAGCTCCATGTAAAATGAAGTGACCTGCAGCCGATCACCTGTGGAGTTTAAACCGTGTCAGTGTGAAGCTTTCAGAGAACGAAGAACCTTAAACGTCAGTCAGGCTGTTTCGAGTGTTTCTGTGGTTGTTTTTCTTTAAGCTTCCTCTTTGACATCAGCCCAGGTTAAAACTAGTCTCAAGAGAATCCAGTAAAAATAGCCCAGAGCCTTTATTGGTGGAGAAACTTCAGGTGGAGGAGCAGCTCTGACCTCCTTCTCTCTGACCCAGTAAACTCTGAAGCTAATTAACTTCTGAAGGTAATCATCCTGCAGTCCGATCCCAGCGGCTCTGAACTAGATCACTGAACTCATTTGCTGTCTGGACTAAAACACTGAAACCTGCCAGAGAACCAGGACTGAACCTTCAGAATCCAGAAGTCATGATTTGTGGGGAGAACCCACCTGATATCACCTGAGGAAGCTATATGTTTGATGTAAGAACAAAAATGTCTGCACTTCAGGGGTTCAGATCCAAACTTAGGCGACTCAAGTTGTGGAGTCCCTCAGGGCTCAATTCTAGATCCTTGTTTTCTTTTTAGTCTTTAGATACTCGCTTAAAATAGATCTTTTCTCTGGTCTGCCCACTGGGGAGCTCCCTGAGAAAGACATAACTTCTGTGGCTTCTTTTCTGTTTGCATTTTCACCATTAATAGAAACGCTGAGGTGACGTAAGACGGCCATCCAAGATCCTTATGTTTTGCTTTGACAAGTAAAAATTTCATATTTCAACCGTCACATTTTTGCTCATTAAAGACTGGACTTAACTGTCAGTCCATTTGTCCATAGATGCTGGTGCTGCATTGGCTCCATCACCATACACTTAGGTCACTCAGTGTTTGTCTTGTGTTGGGAGAGTAACTACTCTGAAGGTGGAGCTAAAAAAGTCCCTAAAATAGTGTTCTGAGAACTGCGATCTTTGGTAGTTCTTCAGATAAGGACACAATAAAAAGGTTGTTCTTAGAATGATGGAAAAGTTCCTTCAGCCTGAAAACATCAAATGTTCCTACTCTTTTTGTCAGTGTGGGTCAGGAGGTGCAGAGAGCCAGCGTCATCAGTAACCTGCCGAGCCTCGTCCGTCAGAATCCAGCTGAGACGTTTCGTCGTGTCGTTCCGAAGGTCCGGGTACGTACACAGTAACATCAGTCCAACTTTCTGTCAGTGCTGTCGGTACTACACTGTGTGGAGGCTGGCAGCAGGTGGACAGTCACTGTGGGGGAGGACAGGTGGGTGTCCAGGTGTCACTGAGGTCACCTGTCCTGTCTGCTTGATTCAGGAGGTCCTGAACGGAGCCGGAGCAGAAATCCAGCTGGCAGCAGCAGCTTCCTTCTTAACCATCCTACAGGACGACATCATCCTGATCCACACCCACACCTTCTCCATCCTGAAGACTGTCCTGCTGCACCTCAACCATCGAGACACAGGTAACACCACCTGCACAGACACACAGGTAACACCACCTGAACCACAGACACACAGGTAACACCACCTGAACCATCGAGACACAGGTAACACAACCTGAACCATCGAGACACAGGTAACACAACCTGAACCACAGACACTCAGGTAACACCACCTGAACCACAGACACTCAGGTAACACCACCTGAACCACAGACACACAGGTAACACCACCTGAACCATCGAGACACAGGTAACACAACCTGAACCATCGACACTCAGGTAACACCACCTGAACCACAGACACTCAGGTAACACCACCTGAACCACAGACACACAGGTAACACAACCTGAACCACAGACACACAGGTAACACCACCTGAACCATCGACACACAGGTAACACCACCTGAACCATTGAGACACAGGTAACACCACCTGAACCACAGACACACAGGTAACACCACCTGAACCATCAAGACACAGGTAACACCACCTGAACCACAGACACACAGGTAACACCACCTGAACCACAAACACTCAGGTAACACCACCTGAACCACAGACACACAGGTAACACCACCTGAACCACAAACACTCAGGTAACACCACCTGAACCATCGAGACACAGGTAACACCACCTGAACCACAGACACACAGGTAACACCACCTGAACCACAGACACACAGGTAACACCACCTGAACCACAGACACACAGGTAGCACCACCTGAACCACAAACACTCAGGTAACTCCACCTGAACCACAGACACACAGGTAACACCACCTGAACCACAGACACACAGGTAACACCACCTGAACCACAGACACACAGGTAACACCACCTGAACCACAAACACTCAGGTAACTCCACCTGAACCACAGACACACAGGTAACACCACCTGAACCATCGAGACACAGGTAACACCACCTGAACCACAGACACTCAGGTAACACCACCTGAACCACAGACACACAGGTAACACAACCTGAACCACAGACACACAGGTAACACCACCTGAACCATCGACACACAGGTAACACCACCTGAACCATTGAGACACAGATAACACCACCTGAACCACAGACACACAGGTAACACCACCTGAACCACAGACACACAGGTAACACCACCTGAACCATTGAGACACAGGTAACACCACCTGAACCACAGACACACAGGTAACACCACCTGAACCATCGAGACACAGGTAACACCACCTGAACCACAGACACACAGGTAACACCACCTGAACCACAAACACTCAGGTAACACCACCTGAACCATCGAGACACAGGTAACACCACCTGAACCACAGACACACAGGTAACACCACCTGAACCACAAACACTCAGGTAACACCACCTGAACCACAGACACACAGGTAACACCACCTGAACCACAGACACACAGGTAACACCACCTGAACCACAGACACTCAGGTAACACCACCTGAACCACAGACACACAGGTAACACCACCTGAACCACAAACACTCAGGTAACACCACCTGAACCATCGAGACACAGGTAACACCACCTGAACCATAGACACACAGGTAACACCACCTGAACCACAAACACACAGGTAACACCACCTGAACCACAGACACACAGGTAACACCACCTGAACCACAGACACACAGGTAGCACCACCTGAACCACAAACACTCAGGTAACACCACCTGAACCATCGAGACACAGGTAACACCACCTGAACCACAGACACACAGGTAACACCACCTGAACCACAAACACTCAGGTAACACCACCTGAACCACAGACACACAGGTAACACCACCTGAACCACAAACACTCAGGTAACTCCACCTGAACCACAGACTTTCAGGTAACACCACCTGAACCACAGACACACAGGTAACACCACCTGAACCATCGAGACACAGGTAACACCACCTGAACCATTGAGACACAGGTAACACCACCTGAACCACAGACACACAGGTAACACTACCTGAACCACAGACTTTCAGGTAACACCACCTGAACTTGCTGTTGATGTGGACATTGACATTAATGTTAGTGTTGAACTTGATGTTAACACCAACGTTGACATTAAGTTTGATGTTGACATTAATGATGATGTGGACATTGATGTTGACATTGATGTGGACGTTGTGTTTGTTTGACAGTGGTGAGCAACGCCTGGTTGGAGACGCTGCTGTCGGCCATCAACGCTCTCCCCAAAGAGACAATCAAACAGGAGGTACAGTGATCAGGGTTATTGATCAACACTATCAATTATTGATCAGTATTACAACAGTTTAAATCACTGCATTATAACATCAAGAAACACTCCATACCTGTCTTTCTACTTGTCTCTACTTCTCTGTACTCGTCTCTTTCTTTATGTGTCTCTCTACCCTTTTCACATTAACCTGTTCATCTACATTCTTCTTCTACATCCTGGACCCTCATCCTTTTCATCTCCAGCTGTCTGTCTCTTTCTGTACCTGTCTGTCTCTCGAGGTGTGGAAGCTTCTGCTCTGTCTACCTGTCTCTGTTCAGGGCTCCTGGTGTTTAACTCCCAGCTGTCTCTTTCTGTACCTGTCTGTCTGTCTGTCTACAGGTGCTGAACCCTCTCCTCTATCAGTCTCAGCTGTCTCACTCTCTTCAGGCTCGTCTGGCCAGCTGTCGCATTTTAGGAAAAGTCGCCTCCAAGTTCGACTCTCACATGTGAGCTGCAACACAGCATGTTCACACTGTTGTACTGTAGTACTACGGAAATACGCCATCCTACAATCCTATACATTAGTAGCATTAGTCTACATGTCTGTATACTGAGCTCAGGTGTGTTGTTGTACAGAAGCTGAACCATGAAGTAGGATCAGTATGTTAGTCAGGTGTATCGACTCGAAAGAGTTTCAGTACCTCCTTTCACACTGCCTTTGCAAGGCAGGAATTTCATGTTGTTATGCTGCCCCGCCGTACTGTATAAAAGGTACAGCTGTGGAATGGAGGGACAGAGTTGTCTTGCCTTTATACCGGCACTGGAGATAGTAACAGCGCTAAAATAAACAGGTCAGCCGGCAGGACAGGGTCATGGGTACAGGTGTGACATTCTGACGACATGTTCAGCTTGTGACCCACTGCTGGAGATTTACACAGATTTCAATAATACCTAGATACAGTATGCCAAAGTGGCGCCTATTTATTTTAATGGAGTTGCTTGCCTGGCATATATGCCAAAAAAAAGTTGCTAGCTTCCTTCTGCTGACCCCGCCTGTGAGTTCCCACTGCGTAACACTTTGTCAAAAGTCACACCCATGTTGTCCATGATCCCGTCCTGCCAGCTGTCCTGTAACCACTGCCTTAGTTTTGGTGCTGTTACTACCTCGGATTCTGGCTTAAAGGCAAGACAACTCTGTCCCCCACTTCCATGATTAAACCTTTTATACAGAACAGCGTGGCAGCAAAACTGCGTGAAATTCCTGCCATGAAGAGGAGGTGTAAAATGGGCATCTGACGGCTTCATGATACACCTCTCAGGTCTGATACTAACAGGTGTGTTTCCTGTGTATCAGAGTTAAAAAGGAGCTGCTGCCGTTGGCTCGGTCTTTATGTCAGGATGTAGAGTTTGAGGTTCGAGCCTGTATGTGTCGTCAGCTGGAGAGCATCGCCCGAGCGACCGGGTAAAAACTTCACCACACACTAAATGAAACCAAACACAAACCAAACATCCTGCCGTGGTGAGACAGCATGTCTCCTGTCCTTCAGGGTGGAAGACACCAGGACGGAGCTGCTTCCTGAACTGGTGGAGCTTGCTGGAGACGAGGAGAGCAGCGTTCGTCTCGCCGCCTTTGACACCATCATCAACCTGATGGAGATGATCGACAGTGGTGAGTCATTAGGCAGAGCTGTGGTGAATAAAAAGCAGCACGGTTCTTTGATCAACTCAAACAGAAGCACCTGAAGCAGCCCTGTGTCTTCTTTCTCAGACGACAGACTCCATGTCGTGGTTCCCCTGGTGATGTCAGTGTGCGAGGTGTCATCATCGCAGGTGGACGACGCCCTTGTGGCATCTTTGTCGTTCCAGTTTGGGAAGCTCTGCAGCGGACTGGCAGGTGAGACTCAGCACTGATGTCAAACAGTAGAGACAGATTCTACTGAAACTAAAGCAGAGCAAGTTCACATGAGGGCGAGACGCTGGGACATGATGGGACAAATCCTGCAGATACGCCCTGAGGCATTTTATAGGGGGTTCTGCAGGAGTTTGGGGTACAGGGGCCCTTATTGTAAGACATTCAGAGTGAGAGTCAGTGCTTCTCAAAGTCAAGGAAGGATCCTTTAATGGCTGAATTTCAAAGAGGCTATGTCATCAAATCTCACTGAAGGACTGTTCCAATGTCAAGGATCCTTTGGATTCTACCAAGGACCAAGTCCTTCCCTCACAGAATTTTTAGGGATGCATTCGTGTATCCTCAGCGGACATGAAGTACCCACAATTGAAGGCAGGGCCTCTTCAGTGACTGACACACCTGCGTGTTCACCAAATGCTGGGAAGGAGTCTTGCCTTGCCTCTGTAGGGCTTGATTCGAAAGGCCCCGTCCTACCAAGGAAGCATCCTTGACTTTGAGAAGCACTGAGTGTCTTAACTCTCAGCAGGATGTCATACAAGTTTTAGATTCCACCAGTTGGTGTGGTGACCTCAGGACTGACGAGTTATTGGTGCTGTGATGAAGTGTTTTTCTGTTTCAGGCTCTCTGTCCGATGAGCAGAAGGGCCGGTTGCTGCAGAGGTTTAAGGTGCTGTGTGTCGCCGGTCTGCAGACTGAAGGAAACCAGACTGATGGCAACGAGTCGACACTGATCCGCTGCAACTGCTGCTACAACCTGCCGGTACAATCAGGAACACACTCAGCAGAGCATCAGACTTCAGTTTAATCCTCCATCCTCCAGATAGTTGATGTCACTTCCTGCTCTCTCTCCAGGCCATGGTGGTGTTTGCTGACTCGGCTCACTTCCTGTCAGAGCTCTACCCATCTTTCTCCAGTCTTTGCTGTGACCAAGAGGTCAGCGTTCGACGAAGTGCTGCAGCCAGTTTCCACCAGGTCAGTTAACATCCCTGATCGACTCATCTGTAGACGAGCAGCTGTTGAGTCTTCTGTCTGTGAACCAAAGTGTTGGACGGACACACAGAAATAATCATTCTCAAGTTCTGCTTCTCATTGGGGAAATACATTTTTTAAAAAGAATGTTATATGAAAGAAAAAGCACAGAAGTTATTCCATTGTTGAATTTTGACTGTAAATGTGCAGACCTGTAGAATAAAACAACAGCTCTCTAGATTCCTTGTAGTTTATAGGACTCTGGTTGAAAACCTGTCTTGTCATATGATTGGCTCCGCCTCTTCCTGTCAGGTGGTGAAGCTGCTCGGTTCAAGTGTCCAGCTGGTCCACAAAGAGCTCCTGGCTCTGCTGCAGGACGATGCTCTGGAGGTGAGAGTCCACACTCAGTCCACGTTACAGTGTGAGCGTCGTTTTCAAGTGTTTTCTTGAGGTTCCCTGAGTCACGTTTTTATTCCTCCTCACCGGTGACAGCCACAGCTGCAGGTATTATGTCTTCAGAGTCTCAGTCCACCCGTCCATCCCATTCTCGTGAACACAGTATCTCAAGAATGCTTCAATGGAATTTCTTCAAATTTGGCACAAACGTTTTCTTGGACTCAACGATGATCTCATTAGAATTTGATGGTCCAAAGGTCACTGTGACCTTGCCTCTGTCTTATTCTTGTTAACGTCTTATCTCAAAAACACCTTGAGGTGATTTCTTTAAATCTGGCACAAATGTCCACTTTGAGTCACAGATGAACTGATAAGATTTTGGTGGTCAAAGGTCATCCACCTGGACTCAAGAATGAACCAGCTAGAATTTGGTGGTCAAAGGTCAAAGGTCAGTGTGACCTCACATTACTGAAGAATTCATTCACTAATTCTGACCAAACGTGACACAAATGTCTAACAGGATAAAATAATGAAGGTCAAAAGGTCAAAGGTCAGCTTGACTGTGACATCATCATGTTTTAACGTCATATCTCAGGAACAGAAGGGGAGACATTTGGTCAGATACTGAATTGGTGACTCTAATCTTGAAACTGTGCTGATTGTATAGATCTTCTGTGTGTGAAGTGTCCATGTTTTCTCTGACATGGATGGAGACTGTCACAGACGACTGGTGGGCGGAGGCGTACAACCGCGGGGTGGTAATTCTAGTTGGTTTTGGAATGATTTGTAGGATTTGTAGATAGGTTGTCTTTCTGTCTATCTTTGGCTGCACATACTAATATTATCTTGCAGACTTAAAGAAGTCAGACACATAAATCAGCACCAAACAATGTACCAAACATTTATCAGCCCAGACAAAGTGCAAACACACTTCTTAAGAACGTGCAGCTTTTTTTTTTTTCAGATGTTCATTTTGTTGGTCTTAATTTGACATACTGAAGCTTTTCTTGTTCTTGAGGTGTTGGATGCTCTAATGAATCACCTGGAAGAAACTCTGGAAGCAGTTCTTTCCAGAGGAGAGAACCTAGCTCTGGACAACAAGGTGAGAAACAAACCTCCAACATTTCAAACTAGTTCAAAGTTTAACCTGGGGTAATTGTACCTCCTTTAGTTCTTCTGACATGTGATACCTTTCTGATACTTTGTTGCCTGTCCTGGTTCTCTCATGTCGTCTGGCACCTCTACGTTCTCCTGTGGTTCCTCATCAGTTCCCAGAGCTGCTGTCGGCTCTGCTGATAGCAGAGCAGAAGGTTGGATGCTCTCTGCGTTGGCGACTGCATGAAAAGCTGCTGCAGCGTTACAGCTGTCTGGCCAGACTGCTGCCTGGAGAACTGCTGCACCAGAGCTTCTCCCCTCGCATCTTCACTATCCTCACCACCAACGTGAGCACGCAAGACACGACACGACACAACGCAACAAGACATGTCCAAACCAGGTGAACAGAAGGTAACTTCCTTTTTGTTCTTGTTGTTGCAGAAGGTGCTGCCAGTTCAGAAGGAGGCAGCTCGGACGTTCTGCACATTCCTGCGTTACAACCGCAAACAGGAGCAGCGACAGGAGATGATGGAGCGACTGATCCAAGGTCAGAATACTGTGGTCCTTCAGTCTCAGGTGCTCTGAGTGTGATTCCACGTATGAGCAGGTGACCTCAGTTACCTCAGTGTAATATATTTTGAAAGGCTGAAGCTCCTGTGTGAGCCGGGGCGACTGTCACAGGCAGTGTGTATGATGCAGGAGACTTTAGATCTGTCGTCAGTTTGAAAAACAAATTATGTGACCACAGCAGATCCTTTTAGTCGCTGTCAAACAAAACGCTGACAGTTCATCTCGTATTTCAGATCTGGCTCAGGGGAGGAGCTACTGGAACCGTCTGAGGTTCCTCGATGTTTGTGAAATGGCCACTGAGATTTTCTCCAGAAAATACTTTAACAAACACTTCCTGATCCCGGCGCTGGAGCTGGTCCATGACCCTGTCGCCAATGTCAGGTAGCTCTGTCTGCATTCTGTCCAGTGAAGCAGGTAAAGTCTGACTCTCTTACATCACATGTAACACACCTGTCTACCTGTTCACCTGTCTGTAAGGTACAAGCTGTGCCAGTTGTTGCCCAGATTACGTTCGTCACTTCGCCTGCCGGCTGACAAACAACTGCTGCAGCAGCTTGACTTCTGCGTCCAGAAACTCCTCTGCAGGGAGAAAGACAAGGACGTGGTGGCCACCATCCGCAAGGTAACATCTTCACTGAGACCAGACCAGACCCCCTGTCAATCAATTAATCAATCAATCAATTAATCAATTTATTTGTCATATTAAATCAAAAGATAAACTTTCAGTAAAACATCATCTTGGCAGCTCCTTTAATTTGTGGATATAAGACTGGGCCATCTTAGTCAGGGTCTTCATTTAGGATCCTTGTGTCCTGAAGCTAGAAGCTCTTCCTGAGCCTCTCAGTGCTGCCTGGTGTAACTGGATCCTTCTCCCCAACCTCAGCAAAGATTAAAGGCCGTTATCTGGGTGATTTGGATCTTCAGTGGTTCCCCAGGTCTTATTCTTTCAATGTCTGGTATAAACATCCTTTATGCAGGGTAGAGCAGCACCCATACTGTGTTCAGCTGACCGAACTATTCTTTGTGGGGCCTTGTGGTCCTGTTCGGACCAGGCAGTGATTATGTCCCCGTCAGGTTGCTCATGATGGTGAATGAGTAGAAATTTGTCAGTATTTGAAGGGATACTCTGAATATCCTCAGAGGTCTGACATACAACAGTCTCTGTCTTTTGTCATCACGACACCTAAGTATCTGAAGCTCTCTACCCTCTCCACCGAGGACTCAATGATATTAAGGGGGGTGTAGTTCCTTTGCTGCTTCTTCCCAAAGTCCACCATCATCTCCTTAGTTTTGCTGACCTTCAGGAGTAGGTTGTTGTCCTGACACCAGCCATCAGGTCCTCTTTTCACTGTTATCTGTGATCAGGTCCACCACAGCTGTGTCGTCAGCAAACTTAACGATGGTGTTGGAGTCTGAAATGGCTACACAGTCATATGTGTTCAGGGAGAACAGCACGGGACTCAAAACGCAGCCCTGAGGTGCTCCGGTGCTAGGATGAGGCTCCTCCCACTCTCACCACCTGGGGTCTGCCTGTCAGGAAGCACAGTGAGGTGTTTAATCCAGATCCCTGAGATTTGTGACCGGCCTAGAGGGAACTATGGAGGTCTAAGAGATGAGTCTAGTCTACAGAGACCAGTCCAGACCCTGTGTCAGAGGACTCTGTTTGTGACTGAGGTAGAATATTAACCTACGATGGATTAACTGTGTTCATTGAATTTTTCAGACAGTGTTGGAACTGGACAAACTAGACCTGGCAGAGCCAGTAAGCACCTTGTTTTTGTCACTTCCTGTAGAATAAATAAATCACAGCTGAGTGTTTGGTCTCACTCTGACCTTCATTTGCTCTGTTGTGTCTTCTCAGTTTCACAAGAGGCAGGAGAGGGATCTGCTGGACCAGAAGAAGGAGAAGGAGGAGACTCTGCTGCTGGAGATGGTGAGTCTGATGCTGACAGCTCGTCTTCAGTCTGACTCACTGTCTGTGTTGTTTTAATGACGTCTCCTCTGTGGTCAGGAACAGCTGGAGCGCCAGCAGAGTGAAGGCAAACTGAACTCTGAGAAACACACAGAGAGGAAACGTGAGCAAAACTCACATTTTATTTAGCATGAAATGATTTGCAGAGTGCTTGCTGGTTGATTTTCAATCTTAAGTATGAGTGTCTGTCGAACAGGTGTGAAGGAAAAGGAAAAGCTGTGTGTCACTGTTGCAGACCTGTATTACTGGTCAGGTTATTAATCATAGTGTGTTTGTGCTTTATGGTCCACTATGAAAACTGTCTTTCTTTGACAGGAAGAGACAGTAAGACCAGTCTATCTGCAACCAAATCCATGTCGGTGTCCTCGTCTGGAGCAACTTTGTCCTCCTCCGGTAGGACAAAATTATGAGCATCAATGAGCTGCAACTGTTTTTGAGATAATGTTTCACCAGTGAACTCTGAACACAGTTCTCTTATCATCTGTCTTGTTGGAGGCCTTTTATACCCTTTATTATCCCACCAGAACACTGCGCTCTGAGAATGCAGGGTTACTCGTGGTCCCTAAAGTCTCCAAAAGTAGAACAGGAGCCAGAGCCTTCAGCTATCAGGCTCCTCTTTTGTGGAATCAGCTTCCTGTTTCGGTCCGGGAGGCAGACACCGTCTCCACTTTCAAGACTAGACTTAAGACTTTCCTTTTTGATAAAGCTTATAGTTAGGGCTGGCTCAGGCTTGTCTTGGACCAGCCCCTAGTTAGGCTGACATAGGCCTAGTCTCCTTCTCTCTCTCTCTCTCCCTTGCTAGTATTCATGTCCTGTTAATGCATCTCTCTAACCCGGGCCTACTGCATGTCACTAACTCGGCTTGTTCTCCGGAGCCTTTGTGCTCCACTGTCTCTCAGGTTAACTCGTGTCACAGCTGTGCCTGGATGGTGTGTGGTGTTGTGCTGCTGCCGTGGTCCTGCCTGATGCCTCCCACTGCTGCTGTTACTATTAGTCATACCTGGACTATTATACACATATCATTATTGTCACATACATATATAATCATATTATTAATATAATATCTGTCTCTCTTTATGTCTCATTGTGTCATATGGATTACTGTTAATTCATTATATTGATCTGTTCTGTACAACATCTATTGCTCGTCTGTCCGTCCTGGAAGAGGGATCCCTCCTTCAGTCGCTCTTCCTGAGGTTTTTTTTTTTCTCCCCATTAAAGGGTTTTTTTGGGGGAGTTTTTCCTTATCCGCTGTGAGGGTCCTAAGGACAGAGGGATGTTGTATGCTGTAAAGCCCTCTGAGGCAAATTGTGATTTGTGATATTGGGCTTTATAAATAAAATTGATTGATCGATTGATTGACCTCTTTACCTGCTCAGGTACTCTGTCCTCTACCTGCTCATGTGTTTAAAGATCATATAAGTTCACAGTATTACATCCTGCAGGTGTCAACTTTGTGTAGCTCATAACAACTCCACGTGTTGGATGCTTGGTATAGTTTGGGGACACAGCATTACCTGTATACTGCCGAGGTTTGGTACCTGACAGCAGTGAAGTTAGCATCCCATCTCAGAACAATCAATCAATCAATCAATCAATTTTATTTATAAAGCCCAATATCACAAATCACAATTTGCCTCAGAGGGCTTTACAGCATACAACATCCCTCTGTCCTTAGGACCCTCACAGCGGATAAGGAAAAACTCCCCCAAAAAAACCCTTTAATGGGGAGAAAAAAAAAAACCTCAGGAAGAGCGACTGAAGGAGGGATCCCTCTTCCAGGACGGACAGACGAGCAATAGATGTTGTACAGAACAGATCAATATAATGAATTAACAGTAATCCATATGACACAATGAGACATAAAGAGAGACAGATATTATATTAATAATATGATTATATATGTATGTGACAATAATGATATGTGTGTAATAGTCCAGGTATGACTAATAGTAACAGCAGCAGTGGGAGGCATCAGGCAGGACCACGGCAGCAGCACAACACCACACACCATCCAGGCACAGCTGTGACACGAGTTAACCTGAGAGACAGTGGAGCACAAAGGCTCCGGAGAACAAGCCGAGTTAGTAACATGCAGTAGGCCCGGGTTAGAGAGATGCATTAACAGGACATGAATACTAGCAAGGGAGAGAGAGAGAGAAGGAGAGAGAGAAGAGGCTCGGTGTATTACAGGAGGTCCCCCAGCAGACTAGGCCTATGTCAGCCTAACTAGGGGCTGGTCCAAGACAAGCCTGAGCCAGCCCTAACTATAAGCTATATCAAAAAGGAAAGTCTTAAGTCTAGTCTTGAAAGTGGAGACGGTGTCTGCCTCCCGGACCGAAACAGGAAGCTGATTCCACAAAAGAGGAGCCTGATAGCTGAAGGCTCTGGCTCCTGTTCTACTTTTGGAGACTTTAGGGACCACGAGTAACCCTGCATTCTCAGAGCGCAGTGTTCTGGTGGGATAATAGGGCACTATGAGCTCTCTGAGATATGATGGAGCCTGATCATTTAGAGCTTTGTAAGTTAAGAGAAGGATTTTAAATTCAATTCTGGATTTTACAGGGAGCCAGTGCAGAGAAGCTAAAACAGGAGAAATATGATCTCGTTTCTTAGTTCCTGTCAGTACACATGCCGCCGCGTTCTGGATTAGCTGGAGAGTTTTCAGGCACTTATTAGAGCTACCTGATAATAGGGAATTACAGTAATCCAGCCTCGAGGTAACAAACGCATGGACCAATTTTTCAGCATCTTTTAGTGACAGGATAGGCCTAATTTTCGCAATATTACGCAGATGAAAAAATGCAGTCCGAGACGTTTGTTTTAAATGGGAGTTAAAAGACAAATCTTGATCAAATATTACGCCGAGGTTTCTTATGGTAGTGCTAGAGCCCAGAGCAATGCCGTCCAGAGAAACTATATCATCAGATAAAGAGTTTCTGAGCTGTTCGGGGCCAAGAACAATAACTTCAGTTTTGTCTGAATTTAACATCAGGAAATTGGTGCTCATCCAGGTTTTTATATCTTTAAGGCATTTCTGAAGTTTAGTTAATTGATCCGTTTCTTCTGGTTTTATCGATAAATACAACTGTGTATCATCCGCATAGCAATGGAAATTTACAGAGTGATTTCTAATGATGTTACCTAAGGGAAGCATATACAGAGTGAATAGAATTGGTCCGAGCACTGAACCTTGAGGTACTCCAAAACAAACTTTAGTACGTGAAGATGATTCATTATGAACGTGAACAAACTGAAAGCGATCGGATAAGTACGATTTAAACCAGCTTAGTGCAGAACCTTTAAGGCCAATTGAATGTTCCAGTCTCTGTAGCAGAATTTGATGGTCAATTGTGTCAAATGCGGCACTAAGATCTAGTAAAACAAGTACAGAGACGAGTCCTTTGTCTGAAGCAATCAGAAGATCATTTGTAATTTTAACTAGTGCTGTCTCGGTGCTATGATGCACTCTAAATCCTGACTGAAATTCCTCAAATAAACTATTATCATGGAGAAAGTCACACAGCTGGTCTGCGACTACTTTCTCAAGGATCTTTGAGAGAAAGGGAAGGTTGGATATAGGTCTGTAATTGGCTAACACCTCTGGATCCAATGTGGGCTTTTTTAACAGAGGTTTAATTACAGCTACCTTAAAAGATTGTGGTACATAGCCCGTTAATAAAGATATATTGATCATGTCTAGTATGCAAGTGTTAACTAAAGGTAAGACTTCCTTAAGTAGCCTAGTTGGGATGGGGTCCAATAAACACGTTGATGATTTGGATGAAGAAATCATTGAGGTCAATTGTTGAATAGAAATCAGGGAGAAGCTATCTAAATATGTATCAGCACTTATAGCTGTGCTTTAAGGCAGATTAGTACTGTTAGAAGGCAGGAGGTCATGAATTTTGTCTCTAATAGTTACAATTTTGTCATTAAAAAAGCTCATAAAATCATTACTGCTAAGGGCTAAAGGAATACAAGGCTCAATAGAGCTGTGACTCTCTGTCAGCCTGGCTACAGTGCTGAAAAGAAACCTGGGGTTGTTCTTATTTTCTTCTATTAATGATGAGTAATAGTTTGCTCTGGCATTGCGGAGGGCTCTCCTTTATGTTTTTAGACTATCTAACCAGATTAATCGAGAATCTTCCAGTTTGGTTAATCGCCAATTCCTTTCAAATTTTCGCGACATTTGCTTTAATTTTCTGGTTTGGGAGTTATACCAGGGAGCAAACTTTCTTTGCTTTGCGAACTTCTTTGTAAGAGGTGCTACGGAGTCAAGAATTGTTCGCAGTGAGCCTGCAGCGCTATCGACGAGATGATCAATTTGGGAGACTTTAAACACAGGTGTATCATCTGTAGAGTACAAACCACGGTGATAATGATGGTTCTTCTTCTTACAGGTAAAGAGATGAGAAAGGCTAAACTGTCACGAAGTCGATCTCTCAGCAGTCAGCCAACATCATCCAAAGCTGCCAACTCAGAACGACCTCTGTAAGAACCGCTGACCTTCCTTTACTTAAAACTGTCACTTAACACCAGCTTCATGTTTGAGTATCTCAGGTTCAGAAGCAAATGAAAGATGATGTGAGAACGATAGGTGCACTGGTCCTGCAGACACTGTTCAGGAGCAGTGTGGTTTAGAGGGAGCGGATCCTGAAGGTGAAGCTCTGGATTCACTGGTGGATTTCTGCCCCAGTTCTCATCTGTGATCCTGATCTCTGGTGTCCTGAACACACTGGAAAGATAAATGTATCCCATCAGGTCTGGGAACACCACCAGATTCTCCACGTCGTACCATGTAACAAAACTTCTCCTTGTCACCTCCTGGTTGATGATGATCCTCTTGGTCTTCATCTCTCTGTATATTTCACATGTTTCAGACATTTTGCTCTTCACCTGTCCTGCCTCGATCTATTTGGCCCAGCTGGTTTGTGTCACTTCTTGTTGACTTGGACCTTATTCCAGGTCCTTGTAACAAATTTATGATGAACACTGTGAGAGAGTTTGATGAAAGCCTGAAGGCCTCCATCAGCAAGAGCCTAATTTCATTGAAGTGCCGTGTACAGCCTCTGTGCTCAACCTTTTCTTGCCCCACTCTTTGTTTATCAGATCACAAATGAGACAAGAATTAGCTGCTACTCACCCCACGGTCCCTCCTCTTCGCTCCCTGCTGCTGGGCTGCTTTGTTGGGAGAAGAGCAAGCAGAGATGGACCTTTGGTCTGTGGCTCTAACGACTCAAATTCAGCCAGTGCAAACCCCCCAGCACAGGGTGTCACAGCAGGCTGATGATAGCAGTAGGGCCAAGTCTAACCTGTGTAACAGCAACAACAGAAAGTTTGCTGATCTGACAAGAAGTCAGGGCTGTCCGGACCTATGGAGCTGGAGTGTGTACCGGCTGGATTCAAGTTGCTGCGGCCGCTGACTGAGGGTCCGTCTCCATATCTTCTGCCTGCTTTCCTTCTGGTGAGGTGATTTGTAGCAGCGGGGAGTGAGGCGGAGAACACATTTTTGGTGCTTCTCAAAGTCAAGGATGCTTCCTTGGTAGGACGGGTCCTTCCAAGTTGAGTACTGCAGAGGCTAGGCAAGACTCATTCCTAGCATTCGGTGAACACACATTGGAACAGGCTAGCAAGTGGCCAGATGTGCGTCATGAAAGAGGCCCCGCCTTCAATTCCAGCAAATGGTACACAAAGAATTGTGGGTACTTCATGCCCACTGAGGATACACACATGCATCCTTGAAAATTCTCAAAGAGAAGGACTCGGTCCTCAGTAGAATTCTAAAGATCCTTGACAGGGGAACAGTCCTTCAGCAGGATTCAATGATGTAGCCTCCTTAAAATTCAGTCGTTTAAGGATACTTCCTTGATTTTGAGAAACACCATGTGATTCCAGGCTCCAGCTAACGTTAGCTACATAAATGTGAACTTGAAGCCGCCGCCATGAGCCTTTGGCTCCTGTTAGCAGAAGGCTAAACTATTAGCAACATTTTCTCTCTGTCTCTGACACACTTTGTCGACATTGACACGTTTTGTTTCATTAAATGTCAGACTCTTGATAAGTCCATCTTCCTTTTTCTGGTTGCTCTGCAGTGTAGGCAGTTGTTGTCGATGCTGGAATAGCAACTTTTTCTGCAGCATTCTCTGCTATTGAATCAGACTTTCACCATCTGAAGGGACGTGCACGCACATCTGCATCTGTAGAACAGCCAATAGGAACACCTCCTCTCTGAAATGACCTGTGATTGGTCAAAGTCTCCTGTCACGGCCTAGATTTTCTACAGTCTGAAAACAGAGCCAAGAGAACGTGCAGAAGTCTAGTCTTCTCTCGGTCCACTTGAATTACAATATGCTCAAAGGTTATTTCAGGATTTTTTCTCAATGAAGCCTAAATAGTTAAAGCCTAGAGTTATTGTGGAGGTCTGTTGGTATTTGTCATCTGAGATGTTCAAAACAATGTTCAAGCGTTCTTAATGTGCTGTTATTTTTTACTCTGTGTTTCAGGAAAGTGAAAGAGCTGAGCGGTATTTCTGGACCTGGGAAGTCCTCCATGTTAACGAGCAAAGGTACCGCCTCCTTCACACACCGGCTGTGGGTTTATTCAGGTGGCAGTTTTCAGGACTGTAGGACCGTCACAGTCAGAGAGGACAATCCATGTCTTTGTCCTTATTCATATATTGTTTGTGTTTTTCAGATGACTCCATGAGGACTGCACACTTCTCCATGGCAACCCAGTCCACCTCCTCCATGCCGGTCCTGATCCGCAGTAACACCACCAGCCTTCTGGAGAGGGCCAGCACTCTGGACCACAGAAGCAGTACTATGGACCACAGGACCAGCACCCTAGATCAGAGAGATCATAGGACCAGTACACTGGACCACAGAGCCAGTAACATGGACCACAGGAACAATATGATGGAGCAGAGAACCGGGACAATGGACCATAGAACCAGTACCTTGGACCATAGAACCACTAGCATTGACCAGAGAGACCACAGAACCAGTATTATGGACCAGAGAGACCATAGAACCAGTACCCTGGACCAGAGAGACCATAGGACCAGTACCCTGGACCAGAGAGACCATAGAACCAGTACCCTGGACCAGAGAGACCATAGAACCGGTACCTTGGACCAGAGAGACCATAGGACCAGTACCTTGGACCAGCGCAGTAAAACGATGGACCGGGGTTGCGGGGTGAAGGACAGTCAGTCCAGAAAGCTGTCGATGTGAGTTCCTGCTAATATGTTCTGCTGTAAAACCTGTCAACTTAATGACTCCTCATGGCATTATAGTTTGTAAGTCAGAGACCCCTAAGACCAGATCCAGGAGTGGCCCTCATACAGAATTCTCTCTGAGCTCACACATCACACGGGTCTTCCTGAATCAAAGTTTGTGTGGTTCCTTATCTGAGACCCTCTCTCCCTGAATTCCTGAACCACAGTCATATATTTAATCTCTAAGCCTAACATTAGATGTATGCCTGACCTTAATCCCGGTCCAACCCCTTAAAGCCCTGTGGCTGTTTGTCTCCATCTTTGCACAGATTTCGGCCCATCTTGAATGTACTTAACCTCAGTGAAGCCCTTTTTTTTTTACCCTGTTTTAGCTCCACATTTCTAGTATTTAATTCATCTTTAAACCTGTTTTAACTTGGTCTAACTTACTGCTGCTTCAACACTGGATTGGTTTTGGTAACCACCTATCTAAACTCTGGATTGTCTTAAATTAGCCCTGTTATTTTTCGGTTCAGTCCCTACTCAGATTTAAACCCAGGTTTGTCTATAGATTAGCCCTACATTTTAATCAGTTTTAGCCACAGATTAGCCTTAAATAGTCCTGCTTTAATCCTGATGTAGCCCTGTTTGGTTGAAAACAGGTTTAGGCCTGTTTTACCCCCCTCTCTGCCCTACGTTTACACTGAGTGCTAGATTGACCCCGTTTTTACCTTATTGTGGTTTAATGCCGGGTTCAGGCTACACAGTATTTCTGTCTGTTACAATTAGTGCCCGACTGATAGGGGATTTTTGAAACTGATACCAACACAGATTTTAAAGAGGAAAAACTCACCAACTGCAGATATGGCAGCTGTTAATTTTAGATTTGGAATGAAAATAGAGCTTTTCTAAGTGAACTGTGCACCGATTTTTCACTGACATGACTGTGGTAGGGATGCTTTCTTAAAGAAATAACTTAGAGAATATCACAGTTTCACTGTGCTGAGACAGCCTTGGTAAAAATCACTAATGATCTCTTAACAGTAGCTGACTCTGGGCTCTTAACCATTCTCGTTCCCCTCGATCTGAACGCAGCCTGCGATACCATTTCACATAATATTCTTCTATAGAGACTGGCTACCATTTGTATCACTGGCACTGCTCTTGCCTGATTTAAATCATATCTCTCTGGCTGCACTCACTTTATTCAACTTAAAACTTTCAGAACTCTTTAACAGGTACTAGTGGTGTTCCTCAGGGCTCCGTCCTAGGTCCCCTTTTATTTATCATCTACCTTCTACCTCTTACCCATATTTTCAGAAAATTTGGCTTTCAGTTCTACAGTTATGCAGATGACACCCAGCTCTATCTATCTACCGAGCCTACTTCCACTCTTCCACTCAGTTCTCTTTTCTGCTGATTGGATATTAAATCTTTGCTCTTGTAAAACTTCCTCAAACTTAACAGTGATAAAACTGAAGTTCTCCTCGTAGGTACCGAACCACATAATTTCTCTATGACCATTGATTACTCCATAGAATATTTAACATTATTAGATGTTGTCAACCACTTCTAGAAATGAAGAGATGACTGGATTTGTTAGATCCCTGGTTTATCTTTGTTTTGCAGTTGTTTACAGACAGTTTCATCACCATGTTTGGAGACATAGACCCACACCTTGCTTCCTGTTCACTGTCGCTTTTCAGTCATTTGCAGGTGACGAAGGAAAAAACATTTCATTTAAACTGGGCATTTTTTAAAATGTAGAAATAACATTTCATTTTAACTGATCACATATTTTATGTATAAAATTAATCTCCAAACTAATCAGTGACTACAGCTCTGAAATAAATGCAGTGCAGTAAAAAGTAAAATGTTTCCTCCTGAGATGTCGTGGAGTACAAAAGATAAAGTAGCAGAAGTTGGAAATACTCAGATAAAGTACAAGTATCTATAAACTACTACATAACAGTACTCAAGTAAATGTGCTGAGTTACTTTGCACTGCTGCTCTCTATTAAACCATGAATCTAGCTCTGAGACTGATGCTTCAGCTTTGTTCCTGTCCTGAAGCTTTATTTCAGTGGATTAAACTCTGATCAGAAACCTGTTATTTTTGCTGGCAGCATTTGCTGTCAATGTAAAACATTAATGGTCACAAACAGTGACTCGTGGTTCACTGTTGTCGAGTCCAGAGATGAACAGTGAAGGCGGTGCTTTAATATGGTGACCATGTTCTGCTTTTCACGCTCAAACTTCTAAATTTTAACTTCTGTAAATGCAGCTGGAACTGATTGGTTTGAGTTTGTACCAAATTTCGAGCCCTGAATTAAACAGATTGATTTGACATGCTCTCAAATTAGCATCCACTCGGCTGAGGTGTTTTCATATGGCTGCATATTGGAAAACATGTACGCAGATACCAATATATCTGTGACAGGCCCATATCGTTATGATGATCACTGTCTCAGAGTATAGTGTCATAAATCTTCCCACGAGAAACATGTCAGATCACATCCTGGTCCCCAAACAATCGAAGGCCTTTTGACATAGAGATGGCGCCATAGAGTCGCTACAAAGTCTCTTCTTTACGCCATCTTTGTATTTTTACACAGAACCAAACAACAGTGGCCTCATATCGCTCCAGTGTTTGATGTCAGACAACATGATGACATCACAGAATCTAAAGAGCCATGACATGTAACGGTGTCAGCCTCTAGTGTGACATATAACATACGTGTCAGCAGCTCTTTATAAACAACAACAATGACATCACATGTCAACAACAATCATTTAGTGTCCCTGTTATATGGTGGTTGATCTCGTCCTCTGCTCGGAGGGTAAGAAGCCCCTGTTAGCTGCAAACTGCTAACTGCTGCTGCTTTTCAAACCTCCCGCGGTGGGTCGCACACATAACGCACTGTCAAAATGTCACACCTGTGCTGCCCTGGGTCCCGTCCTCCCAACTGTCCCATTTATACTGACCCTGTTTCAGCAGGTACTACACCTGATGCTGGCTTAAAGGCGAGAAAACTCTGTCCTCCCATTCCTTAATGGTACCTTTTACTGAGAACGGCGAGGCAACATAACAGCGTGAGATTCCTACCTTGAAGAGGCAGCGTAAAGGAGCTACAACACAAGTTATGTCATGGGGAGGGAGGTGCTAGGGACCAACTTTCAGGAACCAGAATATAAACAAACGTTATCGGTGTGTTTGTTGCTGGAAAATGACTGACCTTTTCAGAGTTCCACCTGCAGCACCAACAAAATCCTGTACTTTCACACCGTCTGTGACCATGGTGAAGAGGAGGAGAAATGATGTGCAAGAATATGATGTTGTTGGTGTCACAGGGGGGTCTGTCTGCGCTCCTATTGGCCGAAGTCACGGTTGTGAGGGAAAAACGTTGTGGAAGGTAAATTAAAATCTGAACATGTTCGTCTTTCTGAGGGGACGTCGTGAGGCGTCCCAGACGTGGCATCAGTTGTCATGAACTGTGAAACACTACGCAGTATAAAATGATTAATTGTTGCTCTCTATCTGAGCCGACGCCCTCGGACGGTTGGGTCGGGCCGATATCCTGAATCATAACTCCGCCTTCACCCGTATGATTCAAATAATTTATGTGCTTTTCTTTTTAATTCCACAGAAACAGGAAGTCGAACTCTTTCAGTGTCCAGTCGGGACGAGACTGAAGATGATGATGTCATCATACCTCCACCAGGCTGTCAGCCAATCAGCAGTCAGGTTTCACGGGTTAAAGGACGAATAAAGGCTTCAGAACATTACCCAGAGTGCAACAGGACATCATCTCTTCCTTACAATCATTAACAGAGACAGTAGAGTCTGAGTCTATTTGTATCTACTGAGCTGCTTTTATTTTCTGAGCACTGTGTATTCTAATGATCTCATCCTGTCACCTGATTGGTTCAGTAAACTCCACACGTACCAACTGTTGGTGTGTTCTTATTGGTTAGTGGCTCACCTGCTGATGTGTGATTGGATGGAACATTGTGACTGATATAACTGTTCTGTGTGTTGATTGGTTTGGAATATGTGATGTCACGGTGATGACTGATGATGTCATGTGTGGTCAGTGAGGTCAGACAGAAGTTCACTGGAAAAAGTGACATTTTAATGTTGAGTGTTTTACAGTGGAGGTTTACTGCAGGTTGTACATACATGTTTTATATATTTAAATACAGTTAAGCCAAAGTACAGGAAGTGTTTTCACACATGACCTATAAACAGTACACATGCTATGATAGCGGTTGTCATGCCAACGTTTGCTATGGAGCTGTAAACATCAAGTCCAGCTGACATCATTAGTTTATTATTGATTATTAGTCTTTAACTGTCACAGCATTAAACGTCTTAATATCAGTAACTCTAATGTCTCCACCAGGCTCATGAAATTTACCCCAAATATGTTCTACTGCTTCTGTTAGACCAGTTCAACCAGCATCTGTAAGTTACGACTAGTTTAACCAGGGCCGGTAAGTTACAACGCGTTCAACCAAATTCTGTAAGTTATGACACCTTCGACCACTGTCTTTAGGTTATGAAATGTTCAACCAGTGTCTGTAAGTTACATCACTTTCATACAGTGTATCTAGGTTACAAAACTTTTGACCAACTTCTGTAAGTTAGGACACGTTCAAGCAGTGTCTGTATGTTACGACACGTTCAACCAACTTCAGTAAGTTAGGACACGTTCAAGCAGTGTCTGTATGTTACGACACTTTCAACCAACTTCTGTAAGTTACAACACGTTCAACCAGTGTCTGTATGTTACATCACTTTCATACAGTGTATCTAGGTTACAAAACGTTTGACCAACTTCTGTAAGTTACAACACTTTCAACCAGTGTCTGTAGGTTACGACACATTCAACCAACTTCTGTATGTTACGTGACGTTCAACCAGTGTCTGTAAGTTACAACATGTTATATCAGCAATCTTTTTTTTTTATTATTATTATTTTTGAGGGCTGAAAAGAAAAAATAATCCAGTACCTTTCATCATGATCCACAGAACAGCTGTTGACAGCACAGATTAGAAACATGTTTGAAAACATAAATGTAAATTTCTGATGTGTAAATACTGACTCGTCTCAGATATATCCAGTGACCACTTGGGGGGACTCGAGGCCTCAGGTTGGACAGCACTAGAGGAGAGAGTTACTGACATTAGTATATTTTATATTGATTAATTTAACAGGTGTAGCAGTAGTCACTGATGTGGGCGGGGCTTTATTTCTTGGAGGGGTCGATAACTCGGCCAATCGACAGCACGCTGCCACTCGTCTGATGGTAGATGATGAAGATGAAGGGTCTGTTAATGGTCAGTCGAGGAGGAAGAGTGGAGAACACGCTGCCTGCAGTGATGTCATCGCTGGTCTCGTCAACAGATATGACGGATTTATGATAAACCTAAAAACAGAAAAAAGGAAGTGTGTCTCCAACAGGAAGTGTTTCACAATAAAAGACAAAACAGACATAAAATAGAGACACAATACAAACTGTAACAAAGAAAGAATAAAAATAGTTTAAACTAAGCAAGGAGATGTCTAGAAGATTTTTTGGTTCCAGTGGTTCAGCTCCTTTTGAAAGGTGTCCACAGATCTTGAAATGAAGCCACAAAGATCTGCTGCAGTCCATCTCTGATGTGGGACCCTGTAGACCTGCTCCTAGAGGAACCTGGATAATCACTAAGTCCATGCTCACCTCCTCTATCACCATCTGGTACGCTGCTGCCACTGCCGAGGACTAGGGCACACTGCAGCTAATCATCTTGGTTCTTACAGAACCAAGGCCTCCCTGCACCTGAAGGATCTTACAGAACCAAGGCCTCCCTGCACCTGAAGGATCTGATAGAACCAAGGCCTCTCTGCACCTGAAGGATCTTACAGGACCAAGGCCTCTCTGCACCTGAAGGATCTTACAGGACCAAGGCCTCTCTGCACCTGAAGGATCTTACAGAACCAAGGCCTCCCTGCACTTGAAGGATCTTACAGAACCAAGGCCTCCCTGCACCTGAAGGATCTGATAGAACCAGGGCCTCTCTGCGCCTGAAGGATCTTACAGAACCAGGGTCTCCCTGCATCTGAAGGATCTTACAGAACCAAGGCCTCCCTGCACTTGAAGGATCTTACAGAACCAAGGCCTCCCTGCACCTGAAGGATCTGATAGAACCAAGGCCTCTCTGCACCTGAAGGATCTTACAGGTGCAAGGCCTCTCTGCACCTGAAGGATCTTACAGAACCAAGGCCTCCCTGCACTTGAAGGATCTTACAGAACCAAGGCCTCCCTGCACCTGAAGGATCTGATAGAACCAGGGCCTCTCTGCGCCTGAAGGATCTTACAGAACCAGGGTCTCCCTGCATCTGAAGGATCTTACAGAACCAAGGCCTCCCTGCACTTGAAGGATCTTACAGAACCAAGGCCTCCCTGCACCTGAAGGATCTGATAGAACCAGGGCCTCTCTGCGCCTGAAGGATCTTACAGAACCAAGGTCTCCCTGCACCTGAAGGGTCTTACAGAACCAAGGCTTCGTAAATCTAAACATTTACTCACCTGTAACTCGTATTTAGTTTCTCACCTGTGTCAGTTTGAGTCTTTTATCTCCACTCACGTTGCTGATGTCAGCACCGTCTTGAAACACCTGAGTGATGTCAAGAGTCTGCAGGGCGTCACGCAGAGAGCAGGAACGCTCCAAACGGAAGCGAGGAAGCTGCACTTCCAACTTCCTGTTTACAAAATAAAACATAAGAAAAGTTAGCACACGTGGAGGCTCAGGTACGAGTTTAATTTCTGAGGATCAGAAAACGTTTATGTTCAGAAGCTGTCTCACGTCTTCTTGAGCTTGTTGATCCAGGCCTTGATCTTCTCTCTGGTCACCTCCTCTTCCACCCCTGTGATGTCTACGTCTTCATCGGGCAGCACAACCAACATGGCCGCCCCGCCTGACATCGGCAGCTGCAACACGCCAGCCTTCACCGAGCTGTCGTACGCCAGGAAGTACTTATCAGACCTGAACATCATGGGAACCATGACAACGTGATACTTGTCCACGTAGAAACGCTCGTCCTGAGTGGCGGACACGTTGAAGGATGGACTGAAGTGGGCTGGAACAGAGACAAAACTTTATTTATACACGCAGATGAGTTAAAGTGACCCATCATCTGAAATCTAACCCCACTCTTAGGCTAGATTTGCCCTTCATCTGATGGCCCCGCCCCCTGAAAAATACCCCCGCCCTTAAAATGATGTGTAGCACATGAAAGGCACGAATTTCGCATCCTCTTGTAACGTGTGTCATCTGGTGTAAACTTGTGTCTATTGGCATCTTTGTATGGACACTGTATGTATTCTGTGTGACTGTTGGCCCCGCCCTTAGACAGTTAGCAAAAAGGCCCAGACAGCCCCGCCCTCAGACCGTTAGCCCCGCCCTTAGACATGTGACTGGTCATTTGTACCCTGGTGGAAGGCAGCAGTGGCGAGCAGCAGCTGTGTCTGAGGGTCCAGAGTGGTCACCAGCTCCTGCACCTTATCTGCAGTCTGCGCCTCAGCCCAGCGGTTGATGGTGTCGGTGGCCTCAAACTGTGCCGTGTAGGGTACATTCTGAGCATTCCCCCCAAACTTTGTCTGAACCAGGTCCAGGTAAGATGGCGACACCTGAAAGTCTTGGGCAGGGAAGATGGCCACGCCTTGCTTCAGGTTCATGGCGAGGCTCCCCTGTAGGACGGCGGTCCTCAGACCCAGAAACAGATCTGAGAACAGCAGAGACAGACCGTCATCTCACAGATTAGAGCTAAAGTACTGATAGACTCCTGATCCCTGACCTACCTGGGAGGGTCTGGGGTTCCAGTCCAGTCAGACTGAGTCCCTGCAGCAGCTGGTCTCGGGTCGATCCGTCAGTGCCACTCAGCAACGCCAAAAGTCCGGCGGACAGCGTGAACATAGACAGGAAGGCATTGTCGTCGGTCCGGCTGGAGACAGCTCGGTACAGCCGGGCGGCGAAGTCTGCGTTCCTATTGGTCAGATCCACCGAGGGGTCGACAGTCTCAGAGGAGGCCAAACTCAGGAAGAGGAGGCCGACCAATGAGACAGAGAGGGAGGGAGTCATGGTCACAGCGCCCTCTGGTGGAAGAGACAAGAACAGAAACTGAAGCGACTTAAATTTTCTTCCTGTAAAATTCTGCTTTTTAACATTCATATAAGACAAAACAGAAGCGACAAAACAAAAAACAAACAAACAAATCAACAAACAAACAAACAAAGAGGAACCAATAAAAATGCTCCTCCTGTGTTAATAAATGTTCATTTATACAAGTACAGTAAAAGCGTTAAATACAAAATGTGACCAGTATCTGTAAGAAAGGAAAAAATAAACAGACTCAGAAACGTCATCGTTCACAGAAATGATTCACTGGATCATCTGATGAATCTAAATCCTTCCCATCATTAATAAAGAGACTCCATAACGTCTCTAATGTCTGTTGATGACTCTTTAATATCTCAGTTATCCTCTCTAATGGAGGCGTAAGAACATCCGTCTCATCCACAGGGCGGTGCTCAGTCTGAGTGTTTCTCCATTAAAGTGTGATACAGTTTTTGGCCTGAAGCTGCAGCTGTTCATTTTACTACAGTTCTGTTTCTCATGTTTTAAACCGAACAAAAAAAGCTCACAGAGTTAGTGAGATTATATTTTAAATAATCTCCTCTATTATAACATTTCCCAGAACACTATAAACTTCTATGCTTCCACATACAGTGACACAACGTTCCTCTGTTCATTGTGTGCAGACTGTGTGTCGGCTGTTTTTGTTGCATCGATTCAATTCAACTGGAGTCACAAAGTCCACATGAACCATTTATACTGTATTCATTTAAGCTGTTAATTAACAGACTCAGAGCCAGCTGTGCTCCAGTCTTCATCCTAAATTTCAGATTGCGAGTGTTCTTTCAAGGCGTTCAACTTGTACTGAGAAATTTCGGTTGAGTAAGACGTCAGCTAGTTATAAATCTCTGATGTGATCCCCTTTCTAAAGACGTCTTTTATCATCATCTTTTCCAAAGGTGAGCAAGAGTTCACAGTTTACAGTGTCTTTTAAGCCCCTTTTACACCAGCTCATAGTTTGTGTCTCCACAGTGAAAAGTTGTGGATGGTACCAATAGCAGCGTTCCTTAGCGTCCCCATGTTTGGTCCCCCCTCTGTTGGGGTACCTAGCACACAGATCTGGTACTAAAAGGTGGAGCTGTGAACACTGCAGTCTGATTGGTCAGTAGATGACAGACACTTTTAGTGCTGACTTTAAAAATATAGATTGATTTGGAGCGGATTATGTGAAGGTCATATATTCTAATCCTCACTTCCTGTGGGCTACAGCAACACTAAACCCCTGAGCTTGCCTGAGAAGGACTAAATGCACAAAGCTGCTATTTTGAAATATCCCATGGAGAGAGACTCTCACTGCAGCCTGTTGGATTTTGTTCTGAAAATGTGGGCGTGCAGCCTCGTTCTGTGGACCATAAACCAGGTGCAGACTTCCATCTGTGTCACCGCTGATGAGGAAATACAGCCAGTGCTGGACGGAGCAGTGAGTGACAACAACCCCGCCCACATTTAAGAGGACTGTCTGAACAGACCCAGGGTCTAGGTACCATGTCTGAAGGGTTACTGCTGGCTCCAGAGGGACTATACTGAAAGGGTTGGACCCCCTGGACCTGGACTCAGACCCTGATCTCTGTAAATGGTTTTAAACTGAGAATAAAGGCGGTGGTCACAGTGAGCTAATGCTGCTTCAGCTAATGATCAGAGTCTTAACGGCGCTGCCTCCTTACTGTGTCATGTCATGTTAAACACACCTGTTGTCGTCCTGTGTGTGTCGATGCTGCTGTCTGACTGTCTGGTCTCAGTGTCACATGCAACACAGGTGTTAATCTCACTGTGACTTATAAAGGGTTATGAACATATATACCTATATTGTGTGTGTGTGTGTGGTGTGTGTGTGTGTAGTCACTGAGGGAAACACATCAGTAATATAACATATTTATGAATGACCCTGTAGACTCAATCAGAAACATGTCCTTCAGCTGTTCGTCACAAACTGATCAGTAATATTAATTATAGATTAGCACAGAGCAGGATAGAGATTTCCGGTCTGCAGGGCCCCGCCCTCGGACAGTTATTTATTTATTTATTGGCTACTTGTTTATTTATTTATTTAGTTGTTGTTTACCGTTTTTGAAGCGGACTTTTACATTGAAAGGATTGTTTTTTTCCTGTTTTGAAGCAGTCGGATCAATAACTGATATTATTGTTATTATCTTCTGATCAGCTCCTCCATCAGACTGATGTGATCGCTCTGTACCGATCAGGTTACCTGCTGATGACGTAGTGATGACAAACAGCTGATCTGCAGCCTCTCAGTCTGTAAACAAACAAACAAACAAACAAACAAATAAACAGTCTGACCTTCTGTTGATCTTCGATCTTTGATTTCTGATCGGATGTATTTCTGCTCTGATGCCTCACGAGCTGCGCATCACCGTCAAGCTCGCGCCCCGATCACCGTTAGCATCACTTCCGGTCACTTCTTTTCAAAGTAAGAGTCCCGTCTTGAGAAGAGCTGAGGGCTGGTTATTGACCTGAACTCTACAGAAGACACAGACAAACAGTCCAACGTGTCAACATCAACATTTGATCTGGAGCCAATCTGTTCATTGATCATTAATTTATTCTATAAAAACATTGTTCCTGGAGCTTTCATCCACGGCTCATGGGCTTCATCAGCGTCGTCATGGAGACGTCTCAGTCTGCACATCTGTGAGTCTGTTGGACAGTTTTCACTGTTTACTGAAGTTTAAATGAAGAATCAAGAAGATAATGAAAATCATCCGTTACAGACATGATTACACAGCTGATCAATACCTGATCAATCTCACCAGGAAAATACAGCAGAGATAAGAACACAATAGCACACCTTTAAAAGGTATGAATCAAAACGGTTAAATATAAGGTCACAGTGAACCTGCTAAATGCCGTCACATGTAAATATTACATGTGAAAGATCTGCAGTGATTTAAATTTTGATTTAACTATAAAAACTCTGACACGGTGCTTTTATTCTGAAAGCTGCTTCTCAGACCTCCGGTAAAGTTGAACTCTGTGGCCAAAATTGACCGCGCAGGCGCACTGACGGTAGCCTGACATCATGATGTTGTTACCTGTAAAGGTCAGCAGGAGGCGCTGCAGCTGCACGACACACACACACACACACACACACACACACACACACACACACACACACACACACACACACACAGATAACAGAGCTGAACACAGAATATAAAACATTTTAACTTTGAATTTAATCATGAAATCATAATTACAGGAAAACATCTTAAAGACAAATCAATATTTAATAATCAATAACATCAGTGATGAAGACGAAGACAGTGAGACGGGTTGAAAGCTCCAGAATAAAAAGTGGTTTAATGATCAGAGTATTCAGTGTTCTGATGTGTAGTGTTTGTTCTGCAGGAATGACATCACACGTTCATCACTGTGATCAAAGCCATCAGCTGACACGACGCCTGAACACCAGATGATCAATAACTGCTCAGAGGAAGTCAGCCTGCCGTCAACATGTTCATGGACACGTGTCATATCAGACGCTGCTCTCGCATCCGTTTGTCTTGTGTTTAGAATGAAGCCAGAGCAGAAGCTTCACGCACGTCACAACACAAACAGTGACATCATCTCATTTATAACCTTTGATGTCACCAGCTGTCACACGCCAACTACACACGTGTTTATATGTTCACATATGTTTACATGTGTTACACATGTTTCATCAGATCATGTCTGAACTCCTCTGACCCCCTCCCTCCACACGGCGGCGTCCCGCCCGTCTCGGGCCAGGTGAGGTGCAAACACCACCTCCAGCCTGCGGAGGGCGCTGCTCTGGTCGCCACAGGCAACTGTCCCCTGGAGACGCCGCATCATCAGCCGAACCATCACCTGATTGGCCCAGACCAACCCCAGAGCCGGAGACACGCTGGAGGACAGAGGACTGACAGAGGACAACAGAGTCAGTCTGAAGACGTCTCTGAAATATATTCATGTGTTCATCTGTTCATGTGTTCTTCTTCTCTGTTCAGTCTCTAAATCAACTTTAATCAAACTTTAAATCTTTTTTTCAGAAAGAAAACATGAAATTATTTTTTACCCCAAACTGTGGTCTGAGCTGCTGAAGACATCCGTCACCTGAAACACAGACAGGTGTGTGTGTGACCTGTTAGTACAGAGGACAGGTGTGTGTGTGTGTGTGTGTGTGTGTGTTACCTGGTTGATGCAGAGGACAGGTGTGGTGAACTCCAGGCTCAGGTGGTGCAGTGTGGAGGAGAAGGTGATCAGCTGTTTGCTCCTCTCCAGCCAATCAGCAGCCTGGAACTCAGCCCTGAACAGAGCCGCCACAGAGTCCAGCACCAGGAGCCGGACCAGACCACGAGCCAGCAGCAGGGGGACACGGCGGGACAGACACACCTGCAGTGAGTCCTGCAGGTAAACAATCATCTGTGAGTCCGTCAGTCACTGATCAGAGGGCAGCAGGACACACACACACACACACACACACACACACACACACACACACTCACACACACACACACACACAGGGTGAGCAGCGTGTGTGTGTGTGTGTGTGTGTGTGTGTGTGTGTGTGTGGACACTGATCAGATGTCAGTCAATCAATCAATCACTCTGATCTGTTCCAGTGAAATGTGACGTCATCAGTTTGGGACCATGTGACAGTGTGACAGCTGTTAGCACCTACGTCTGCTAACCAACCAATAGGAACGCAGCATGAGATGAGCCAAACAAACAGACAGATAGCAGCTCGCCATGGAGGCTAAACTGTATGATGTGTCCTCCAGCTCTGACCATGATCCAGGAGAGAGGGACCAAGCATGGAAGGAAATGGAGGCGGAGCTGCAGCTACCAGGTGAGACACCTGCAGCTAGCACACACACACACACACACACACACACACACACACACACACACACACACACACACACAGATCACAGTGTATAGTGCCCTATCAACATATTTTCAGACATTTCATTAATATTTTTTCGGATATTTTACCAACATATTTTCAGACATTTTATTAAATTTTTTTTTGACAATTTAATATATTTTTTGGACATTTTATCAACATTTTTCTGGTTTTTTTTGTTTTTTTACCTCCTTTTGGACAATTTCATTATATATTTTGGTCATTTTATCTACATTTTCTGACAGTTTTTAAAACATTTTTTCTGACATTTATCAACTTTTTTTCCAGACATTTTATTGCCTTTTTTTTTAACATTTTTTTTTTCAGACATTTCATTAACATTTTTTCAGACTTTCTATCAATTCCAACAATAACTGTATTAATGTCATTAATGTGAGCCTCTATGCTGAGCTCCACAGAGACCCTGCAGCATCACTCAGTATGTGAAGCTGTTGCGTCGTATGTCGTAGCCTGTGATTCAGTGCTGTCATCGTACAGTCTGCAGACATCGAACATGATGTCGTACCCAAGTTTATCAGGTCCATGTGGCACAGTGTAGCTGTACTAAACTCATCAGATTAATGACGTCTCACAGTCTGTAGGAGGATTAAAATGTCACAACCGTCACGCCTCTTGATTCTGTGATGTCATCATGCTGTCTAAAATCACCCACTGGAGCCACATGCAGCTCTATAGCACCATCTCTGTGTAAAAAAGACTTTTGACTCCGCCCCCACTGCCAGAGATGGACACAGAGTTGGACACAGAGATGGACACAGAGATGGACACAGAGTTGGACACAGAGATGGACACAGAGACGGACACAGAGTTGGACACAGAGTTGGTCCTGCTGTTGTTTATGTGGTTGGGATCATAGCTGCTGTTTATTTACCTGTGATAACCTCGCCTGGTTGGGCAGCAGAGTCAGAAGGAGGACAGTTTACCACAGAGTGACTCAGTCACGTTATTATCATCCAGCATTATCAATAAAAAGTGCAGCTGATATCTGTAAAAACAAAGATCATAAATCTGTATAACTGTGGTGGAGCTGACGGAGAGGTGACCGGACGGACTCACCAGGTCGGCAGCGTGCTCGATGTAGACATGGTCACTGAACTGGAGGCTGCTGATTAGGGATGGAGGGACGTCGGTGCGCAGACTGGACTGCTCTCTGATCAGCTGCTGCAGACGTCTGATGGGAAACGAGTCCTCAGTGCAGATGTACACCGCTCCTGCAGAGAGACACCGACACAGCTAAGCATGTGAACGACTGAGACCGCTTCTTTGTTTTTTCCCTGCTCAGTGTGCTGTGCAGTGAAGAGCTGAGGATGTTTGGTCCCCAGATTTTGCTGCGGAGTGGGCGCTCTTGGCTCTCACGCTGCTCTTTGGTGCAGACAGCCGCAGACACAGAGGAGGAGAAACTTTCCACCGTCACCGTCTGAGATAAATTTATCTTCTCTCCTCTGCTGAGAAGCTCGCAGATATTTAATACGACACAGTGTCTGGTTTGGTTTGATATCTGGTGTCATAAAAAAATGTTACGGCACATTTCTGATCCGTCGTTAGCTTGTTCACTCTGTTACGTGACTGCTGCTGTCACGCTGAGCCCCGTTCAGACTTAAAAACTTTCTATGGGGAAAAAAAGTCTAATATTCGTATTAGACGGACAAATCTGATTTGAGCGACATCATTCTGAGTCTGGTACAGCCCTCGAACGCAGCAAGTCAGCAGCTCGGTCATCTCCTGCTCAACACACAGTCACTGTACAGACCGACAGCTGACGGTGTGTTCACTGACCTGCGTTCAGCCCTCTGTACTCTGGCGGGTACTGCACAGACAGACAGAGCTGCAGAGCCAGCTGAGTCTTCCCCGCTCCGCTCTCTCCTGACAGCTCAGTGACGCCCCCCACAGGCAGACCCCCCCTCAGCAGCTCGTCCAGTACGGGACACCCCAAGCTGAGTCTGAGGTCGGACTGGAGCCCGCCACACTCTCCCCGCTGGAGGAGGAGGGCTGCAAACACAGAAACACAAGGTTTAGTGGGTGCTGTGACATCATTCTGTGACGTCCAATCAGAACACGTCACCGCTGATCTGACCTGGGGTTGGAGGGTGTCGCCTGCAGGTGGTGGCGGCGGCGGTGAGCAGCTGCTGGACGTCTGAGCGCGACAGGCCGGTGAGTCTCTGCAGGTCCGGACCAGAAACACACAACACCTCCCTGACAGACTTCAGTTTAGCTGGAGGGAGAAACAACTGGGTAACCATGGTAACCATGATAATATATTATATATGAATATCAACTTTGTTTTAGTTTATTTCAAAAGGTGAGACTTTTTATACAAACTTCCATTTATCTAAAAATGGTTTCAAGATTAAATTAAAGTAATAAAACGTTTGTTCAGCCAACAATAACTTCCTGTTTCCGTTCCTTTAAGGGTTATTTTGACTTGTCATCATAATGATTCTGTAATAACCGTGAAACCGCGATATTTTCTGAGACCGTTATCATACTGTGAAAATCTTAAACTGTCGCAGCCCTATTTCCGATATAACAGTATTTGTTTATAGAACTCTGATGATAATTATACAGAAGTTTACCAACACCGAAGTCCGTTATAAGAAGCGTCATTTTATCTGATCAGCATCATTTAGGAGGAAAACTAAGAATACATCCGTTTATCATCACGTCATAACAGAGCTCCGAACATTACTGGACTTTCTATACCGTTAAAAACTGTGAATATAAAATCTACACTCAGGCCGATAGAACTACAAAAACATATACTCCAAGACACCGTGTTTATTTATATCCCATAATGCTCCTGTATTTGAGGAGAAGCCACTTGTTATCAAAGTGTGATATTTCTGAATGAAGTCTGGTGCGGCGGCTCTTCTACCTCTCCTGACGGCCGCTATGATCCGCGGGTGGAGCTCCAGCTGGTCCCAGTCCATGTCCCCGCCGAGGACATGCTGTCCCCGCCGCTGCTTCAGTCCCAGAGACCGGCCTAACGTCTCAAAACGGACTTTATTTTACAGGTAAATCCGTTTGTTTGTTTCTGTCAATGAAACTTTTCACCCGAACTACGCGCCCGAATATGAGACGTCATCAGGCGGCGCCGGTTTGAACCATTTCTCGGGGTCTGTGGGGAGGGCGGTCCCGGTTCAGAAATAAAAACAAGTCAGTTTTGTTATATTGTCCACGGTGATAGTGTTAAGATACTCTATAGTTACGGCAGCAACACGGAACATGAACGTTTTGTTTTTTATAACGCTTAAATTTCTCCGCCATCGATTAACAGACACCCCCGCGCGATCTCCGGAACAAGTGACGCCATCGCACTGCGTCACAGGAAGAAAACAAACACAATAAACTCTGATCAGTTTCTATGATCATTGATCGGTATTTAAATGATCGATCGTTTCAATAACCGGTTAAATATCTGTGTGTGTATCTGTGTGTTCGGTCCGACCGGAAAACAAAATGGATTCCAGCCGGAAAATAAAACTGAAGACACGAACGTCTCCGCCGTGTTTCTAACCGCCAAACTCCCGTTGTTTTTATCTACTGACTGGTCTCTACTGGACTCTACTGTTTTCTATTAACTGGACTCAAACTGGCTCTGGTGTTTCTATTAACTGGTTTCTACTGTTGGTGAGTTCATCTGTGCGGTTACATTGAAATTAAAACACTTCACATTCAACTGACGGTGTGATAAACTAATAACTTCATTAGTTAATAATCGTTTATAATCGATAGTGAGTCGGTCATGTGTCTTTAACGTTAAATATTTTATATTGTCGATCGATCACTTGATCAGCTTTATAACCCCAACATTAGTTTGGTTGTGTCGGAGGTTTATTCAAATATAACAGTATTATAGTTTGATTATCGATTAATCTGCTGATGATTGATCGACTGTATTCAGAGGTGAAGAAATACTCTGACATGACGTCAGTAAAAATAGCAGCACCACAAGTAACAGTCCTGCATTCAAACTGTACTGAAGTATCATCATCAGCATGTATTTAAAGCAGCAGCAGTGACAGTCTGTCTGTGCAGAGTCACATGAACACGTCTGATGTCAGATCATGATGACTGAGGCATTCATGTGTTCATCAGTTTGATGTTGCAGAGTAAAGATGGAGCTCATCTCAGTGACAGCTGGGTACCTGCCATAATATATCACTATTTATCATTTGGTTTGTGTTTTGTGTTAACACTTTGAATCTAAATAAGTCCGATAAATAATTTTTAAAAAGTGTGATATTTCCCCAAATATTTAGTAACGTAGAAACATAAAGAAGCATAAAATGAAAAGACTAAAGTAAAGTACAAGTACCTCCAAACTGTAGTAATGTAAGTGTACCTACTTCCTGTCCTCCACTGACTGTAGTTTAATAGTATGGTAGTAACAGAAATACACAAATACTGTATGTTGTCATTAAGTTATCAATGATCAACAGATACTGTAGCAAAGCCACACCCGTCAACACTGATGTGCACATACCGCCATAAGAAACACAACCAACGTCAGCCAGTCCCTCAGTGGGTGAGTGAGTGTGATGGTCGGTCATGGTTTTGTACTGCACTACAGCCTGTGTCACCTCTGCTGATTTTAGACTTGTGTTTAAATAAAACCTGATGGAGGAACAAAGAAGTTGTTAAACTGGTTCAGTTTCTGAGCTCTGACTGTAAAACTCTCACTGAGAGTTCAGGATCAGAGGATTCTCTTTACCTGGTCAAAGAGACTGATGATGATGATGATGATCTTTCTGACCGATGATTTCCACCACAGTCTGCAGCAGATGAGATAACTCTGAGGGTAACAGAGCGTGAAGTCGTCTCACTGATCCAGAACCTGATTAAACACAAACATAAGTTTCTGTTTGACTCCATAAAGTCACAGTTTATGTAAGAATACATCTCTGGAGGGGCGGAGCACAGAGGACGTACCCAGTCTACAGGAATACTCCAGGTTCAAGTGCTGTCAGTGTGGAGTCGTGTGATTGGCTGGTGATGTGTAACCACAGATCTGTGATCAGCAGCTCCGTCAGACCAAAAACTCTCCTCAGTTGTGTTACATGTGATAATTGGTGACGTCTCGAGGACGGGTTTGTAAATGTGCGACATTAAAGATGTCTCCCTCTGTTAACAGCTGACCTGCTCCTCTCTGACCTGCAGGCTGTGTTGACCTCTGACCTCCACCATGAGCTCCAGGGCGTGCAGGACCTGCGGGGGGTCCGATATAGACGTGGATCAGGCCCGGGGCAGCGCGGTGTGCACCAGCTGTGGTTCTGTTCTGGAGGACAACATCATCGTCTCTGAGGTCCAGTTTGTGGAGGGAAGCGGAGGAGTGTCGTCTGCTGTGGGACAGTTTGTCTCTGCTGACGGTGAGACACAAACACTGACACCAGTACCAACTGTTAACACTGAAACATTAACGCTGTTTGCTCCTGGTTGGCAGTGACACCGCCCCCTGCTGGCTGTGCCACTGTCTTCCTACGGGGAGAGCAGCGGCGCCCAACACGGTTCCCACAGTCATGAAACTCCTGGAGAAGTTGTGACATTAGAAAAGCTGTTTTCCAGGTCTGGAAAGGGTTTGGAAGTAACACAATATTTTGGAAGAGTTTTGAATAATTGCTGTTTAAAATAAGTTCATGAAAAATCCCCAAACACGCAACAGGAAATATGTTCTTGTACTAATGTAAAATCTTAAATGTCTCTAGTATCATGTGATACACACAGACCGGGTGGCACTGTGTCATCGCCAAAGCCACGCCCCCTTTTGGAGGAAAGAAACAGGAAAATGCTAAAAAGCTGTTGTGTCGCAGGTTAACAGAGACTTTCACACGTCTGGTTGTGGATCACTGATGCAGTTAAATGGAAGAACTTTGAAGGGATATGACGGCGATCAACCTTTATTTGCTGAGGTATCGTGAACGCTCAGGTTCCCTCGAGGTCTCAAAACAATTATAAGACACGTTTAACCAGACTAAATGCACACAGACTTGTCAAAATTATAATCCAAACACACGTCTAACTGCCCCCAAAAGGGGTGTGGCCTTGACATTTTGTGAAGTACCCACATGTGTCAGTCTGGTCTGTCGGCGTATGCAGCTAGTTAACTGCTGGACTGTCGAACTAGCGATCAAAGCTAACAAGCATTAGCAGTTTGCTTATTTACAAATGCCTGGGAAGCAGGGGGGTATTCCATCAAACCAGCTAACCGCAAATCCAGGCTAACTTCGATAAGCCGCGCTAGTTTTAGAGAGAGTTGGGTTCCATGACTCTCGCTAACAGAAACCTCAGCTGAGTTACTGGGGTAACATATGCTCCTGAACTAAACTGCTCCGTGGCAGGTTAACTATCAGGCTTAATGAATCGGTGTTACAAAGAATATGTACCTGTAGTAAACAGAGTCTCAGACAAACAGTTCCTCACACTTTTCGCTTGGTTATCCGTGTTGTCAGAAAACGAAGTTAACAACTTCAGCAAAAATGAATTCACCGCACATTCTTGGTTAGTTTAGTTGAATTCCCAAGGATTGAAAAAAAAGTGTCGTTATCGTGATGATATCTTGAAATACTAAAATTCTTCTCATCAGTGAGCAAAATAGCCAGTAGCAGCAGAGTGGTGTCATCTCCCGATTGGTATGCGGGCATCTGGGGTTCGAACTCAGATTATGGCATCATTCACTACATCAAATTATGTTGCAGTGGTTATTTTAATGTTTTCACCAACAGCCTATAGCTTCCATTTGTTTAACATTACACGTATGTGAAATGTAATGCCATTTAGCCGACAATTATTCATCATAACTTTGTAGCCTACAGAACTTTTAACATCAGCTAGGCCTAACATGAACACTTGTCCATATGATTGGAGTAACACCTGCACAGCCGTGTGTTTAACATTGTTGACACCACTCCTGTGCAGAGAGAACACTATTTGGCATATTAGTTGGTGCAAAGTACACTACACATTTAAAAACAAATTGTAAACCAAATAAAATTTCCTTGCAGAATTTAATTTCCATTAAGTAATACTGTGCAGATATTGAACCTCAAACACGGGTCTCCCACGTTAATGACGGTGACGATTCCTCTCCGCTACTGACAGGACATACTGTATATGATCAACACAGTCTAAACATAAGACATTAAACACTGATGTAAAAGTTAACTTATGTATTTAAGCGGTCGTCAATCTTCTGCCACGCCATATCTCTTGCCTTGACAGTAGCAACAGTATTTCCTTTTCTGGTAACTGTGTTTCTATACTCTTAGTAAAGCTCCACAAGGAGCTGTTGCTCCGCGCTGTTGAAGAAATCAGCCCTAGTTTTCTTGTCTTTTTTCGACATGATCGCCTTTTCGACAATCACATATTCTGGGCTTCTCATGCACCCCTGTGCGCGCGCCTAATGAAAGACTTGATAAGCCTGGCTGAAGTTAACGCTGATGAGGCGCGGCTGAAATGTGTTAGTGGAACGGCTTCAGCCTGAGGTGGAAGCTGACGCTAATTCAAACGAGGCTTAATCACTTAAACGCCGCTATCATAACAGACTTTGGTGGAATACCCCCCAGGTGTGGTACGTCACGGTGTGAAGGATGGAACGAAACCAGGGTCGCAGCCAGGACACGGCGCAGCTGCACACGGTGGAATGCAGACAATAATCATCATATTTCTGAATGGAGTCGTGCACAGCGCTCTCTCACCAACAGTTTAAATACATGGGGTTCTGCTGAGACACGACAGTTGACAGTTGAGCTTTTAGAACAAGAAACACAAGCAGCTTCGACCAAACCCCAGACAAAATCTCATCATGAAAACTTGTGTCCTTATTCACAGGAAAAAAAGGGCTGAAAAAGATATTTAATGTAATGTCGCAGGAAGTTTTTTTTCCCCAGTCAGACCGCAGTCCAGCTCAGAGCTGAGGACAACATCCAACTTTGTCTCCAGTGTTATGATTCACATTGTGATTATCTTTATGATTTAAACATGAGGCCTCTGAACATCAGTGCTTCCTGTAATGAGGTTAGTATGTAATGTTTAATACACACGATGACATCACTGCGAAGTCACATGACTGCTCTTTAAATATCAGAGATGTTTCTGAGACCACCTGATGAGTCTTTCACCTGAGCAGCAACAGAGCATCAAACAACAACAGTGTGAACAAACTGAAGCTTTATTGGATCAGATTCTGCAGACGGTGTTTGATTCTGTTCTTCATCAGCTGATCCGTTTACCTGAGAGGACAGGAACATGTTTACACCCCCAGAGACAACAACACCTGGCAGGAAACTGACGCCTCTTCTAAACCTGACAGTTCAAACTAATACAGAGCGACACACACACATACACACACACACTCACACTCACACTCCTTTCCACCACATTAGCTCTGGTTTTTGAACAGGTCCGTTCAGAATTCTTGGTGCTACATCTCGTGAACCAGCCCACCTTGTCACCTGTTGTAATCAAGGATGTGTCATCAGCGGAGGGCGCCACGTGATACACAACAGTTGAAGCCAAATCATAGATCACATTGATTATCTGCAAAAATTTGTTCAGTTTGTACAGATATTTGTTTTTACCCAAAAACAAGCATGAACCAGCCGTTAATGAGACCGCTGCACACTCCTTTTTTAGTAAGATTTAAGACTTTGTCAATGAAAAAAACAACAATCGGTTTGTCATATCCGCAGAAAATCAGCACGTTGGCCAATTATGATATTTAATTTTAAAGCCATTATCAGCTGAAAGTGATAATGAGCGGATATTATCATGCATCCCTCAGGATAAAAGTTCCACATTACTGATTCTGGACAGACAAACAAAATAATGTATAAACATCTGTTCTGCGTACCTCTCATGATGCCTTGGTGAACACTGGCTCCATACTGACCACCGCAGTCAGGCCTGATGTTGATCTTCAGGTCTGAACCTGAACCACCAGAACCAATAGAACCTCTGTGGGAACCAGTAAATCCTGCTCCCCCTGCACTGGCACTGAGGTCCTGGTTACTGTTGGGATTGTTCAGTGGATATGCTCCGATGTGGACAGGAGTATTTGGGATGTTCTGTGGTGCGATGCTGAGGTAGGACGTCCTGCGGATTGTTCCTCTGGTGTCAGACTGAGTGGTGGGTTTCTGGAAATTCTGCGGCTTGTATTCGTCACGAGTTTGGAGTCTTCCTGAGAGACTGGAAGCAGGTTTGACTCTGATGTGAGATGGTCCTGATGGTGCAAACGAGTAGGAAAACAGAAAAATAAAGATTAGAGGTTATGTCACAGTGACCAGGACCTTTATTTTTAAGCCATCTGTTTTTAATACCTGTTGGTTGATGGACATTTCTCAATGGAGAGACCTGGTCTCCATTGTCTCCTTTCTCAGCCACTGATTGGACCAGTTTCTGCTGGTGGTCATCCTGGTTTGGGGACAGATGGACCAGGTTCTGCTGGTGTTCTTGCTGGTTTGGGGACAGTTCTGTGAGGCGGATCACTGCAGGCTGATCTGATTTGATTCGGACACCATGAACACCTTGCTCCTGCCTCAGTGTTGAGAAACCTGTTCTCTTAGGAACATGTTCCTTTCTTATGTTTGAACCTCTGTGTTCAGGACGCTGTTGGGAGTTCCAGTGGTTCCCATTACTGCTGACAGCTGTTGGACCAGTGACATACTGGGAGAAATTGGAGATTTGTGAGTTTGCTCGATGGATAAGAGGTTTCTGGTTGAGCTGATGTCCAGAAGAGCCAAACCTGCTCAGAGGTTTAACTCGGATGTTCTGCACCCTGGACTGAACAGTCTCAATGTTCCTCCGTTCAATGGCACCTGGTCTTTCCAGGTTTTGGCCAACTCGGCTGGTTGCGGTAGATGTTGGTTCAGTGCTGACGGACTCCTCTGTGTCTTCAGACAAGTTGGACACAGTATTTTTGGATGCAGTGCTTTTGGTACCTGCAGGGGTGTATTTTTTGTCCCTGCCAGGCAGAAGTTGTTCACTGTTGTCAGTGTGGTCTGGGTTGTACTGAGCTAGTGGTTGCAGAACTGGGTGAAGCTGAGAGGTCTGAGATGGATCATTCTTACTTTGAGGCTGGTATCCAGGGATCTCTTCAGTGTTGGCCAATTCCCTCCCAACACCTGAGGACCTGTAAAGACTCAAATCCAGACTGGCCTCATGTTGCTTGCTCAGTTCTTGCATGCTAGGAGAAAGATCAACTTCAGGACTCTGCATTTCTTGATTTGGACTAGTGAGCTGGTCCCATGTTAGGCCGGAGTGCCAAACATTGTTACCTAAAATGTTCGGTCCTTGAAGTGTCGGAGTCTGACCGGAGCTTCCCCAGTCACTTTCCAACTGTTTCACAACTGGAGAATCAGGAATCCTGCTGGAAGAACTCAAGCCCCCGGACGGGTTTTTATCAGTGAGCTTTGATTTTTCACGTCTCATTTGTTCATAGTTGAAGCTCAGTGTATGAAGGTTTGATAACTGGACACTGTTGTCTGGTGACGGGTCATATCTGGGAGGAACGCTGGGGAGACGGTCGTCAGTTTGAGATCTGAATACATGTTGGTCCTGTGTCTGGGACATGGGAGAACCAGGAGGAGATGAAACCTGCAGAGGGACTTGGTGGGTGCCGGTGGTTTGACTGTCAGAAGGAGGGTGATTAAGGTTTGGAAAACTTTGGAGGTTCCTGGAGGAGTAGAGCAGCTTGTTGTGTCCTCCTGGTACTGTGATGAAGTGACTGGGTCCAGGTTTGGGCCGCGGCCTGATGCCAGAGTTAGGCAGGGCTCCCCCTGCTGCTGGGGTTTGGTACGTTTGGTAGGCCTGGTTAGTCGGAGTGTTGACAGCATTTCCAGGTACCCGATATGAACAGTCTTTGGCAGGGGGATTATTCGCTGAATCTGCCAGGGAAAAACAGATTTTAAGATTCTGTCATTCAAACAAAAATATCTTTGGATCATTGATAACTTGGATTGTAACCTTTCAGGCTCTTGAAGACTTTAACGGAACCAAATCCAGGAGTCTCTGATCTGAGGATTCTGTCCACAGACAGTCTGTTGACTCCATTAAGTGGATAGAAGCACCTCACCGTCAACCTGTTCAAGAATCAGACACATTTCGTCATCAGTAGTCTTTTACATTTGAGAGTTTGTTTGAATCACATTTTGTTTGAGGTACTGATGACAGACCAAGTCCTCTCAGAGAGAATCAGGAACCACCAGGTTATGAAGTGTTCAGACGTGTTTTCCTTACTTGAACTGAGATTCTCTGGAGATGAAGTTTGGTCCGTCTGCGATTAACTTTCTGTCATAGAGGATCTCGTTTTCATAAACCACGTATGACTCCCCGACCTGTTAAAACATCTTCACTAAACAAAACTTCACACATCTGAACGTACTCCATCGACACAGTCATCTTGGTTATTTGGTCTGCTCTTCTTGCTTTGCACAAATAACATCTTTATTAATTATGTTATGTGGGTATCTCCCAGGACACCCGCCAGATATGACGAAGAATTCATCCACAACCCAGCAAATATTTACATTTGAGGGGCCGAAACAAGTGAATTTTTGGTGTTTTAAAACAGTATTACTTGAATGATTTTAAAACATTGTCAAAACTGTAACTCTCTGATCAGCTAATAGTTTCAGCTCTATTAGGTGGTGTGGTGCTCCTGGTAAGCTCTTCACTCCTGCCCACCCAGTAAACTTTTCAATATTTTTAAGATGTACCATGGCTCTGGTCCCACAGGAGTCCAGCTTGAACTCAAACAGGACTCTGGATCCATCCGTCTCTTTGGGTCCACAGGTCGGGTCCAGCAGTGTGGTTGTTTCAGGCTTCACTGTAGGCCAGGTGGAGGTCGGCATCGTCACCACCGTCATTGTCCCATCTGCAGAACAGACTGAGACACCACAGAGAGTCAAGGTTAGGCCTGTATCTCAATCAGGGACTGGTCCAATTAGATTAAGTGTTAGGCCTGAATCAGAGTCAAGGACTGAACCAATCAGGGTCAATATTAGACTCGTGTCTGACCCAGGGCCCGCACCAATCAGGGTCAGTGTTAGGCCTGTATCAGAGTCAGGGTGAAGGGTCTGTATATGAGTTTGTTTCAACTTGGTCTTGAGCCTGATGAATCTCGGCGTCAACCCTCATTTAGGTCCACATTCTAACTTGTCTTGACCCAGTTTGAACCCTGACTTTACTGTGCTCTGTCTTGGACTTGAACTTTTAAGTTGTCCAGCAGCAATGTGAGGGTTATGTAAACAAACTTGACCTGGCTGACAGCATGTTAACCATCTAAACTGAGCTTAAAGAGCGGAACGCAGGTTACCTATCATGTCCTCGGTTTTAAAGAGGCAGCGTTTGGAGGTGGACGTTTGGACCTCCAGAGTTTTGGAGTCTCTCAGAAGAAGCTTAAATGTCCCATAAAAGTTTGACAGGTTGATGTCCTGGGGAAAAAAGATGACTCAGATTAGATGGAGCGTGGACTACTGGGCTGAAACATTTTCATTGTAGTTTAAAATCGTGATATTTTAATTTATGTAAAACGGTCTGATACACTAAAGGGTAAGGTAAAAAAGGTAAAAACTGTGAGAAGATCCAGATGGGATCAGACAGTCTCCTGACACTAAGTTTTCTGACGGCTGCCATCAACAGACTTCATGCTTCATGTGTCTGCCATCTCACTGTGGATTTGAACCCTCCCGTTTCATGAACTCGGCAGTGAACTGGGAGAAAAATGTTGAGTTTTGGAGCGCTGGGACAAATTCAAGTTGTATATTTTCACCACCACCTAATAGTACAGACCCCCATGTGTTGTGGACTCTTACCTCATAGCTGTATCCGACAGAGAACACAGGGACTTCCAGGGTGGTCTTGTGAGTGTTGTTGTGGAGGCGATACCCTCTTTGGGCTGCCAGCTGTGATGTCAGAGGCTCATGGTCGACACCCACCTCCCAGAGACTCTCAGCTCGAGGCGGTCTGACCACGCTGAAGGTGATCCCTCCGTCTGAACACTGAGCCGTGATCTCCGGAGGAACTTTGAAGGAGACAGTCTTTTTTTAAAACTGAAGAATCACAAGTGGTCACTGTAGACGACTCAAAGACTCGATGTACTTACATGTGTTTAAAACTCGTGCAGTGATGACGGTGTGGTGATAGTACGAGTCCCTCTGGGGCATGATGGTTAAAGTGAAGTTTATATCTATGGAGTACTGCACCACACCTTGACCCAGGTTCTGTTGGATAAAGACAGCGTCTCAGAGACAGGAAGCAACAAAACGCTTAAGAGAAAAAACAATAATTTACAGTTTTACTTTGTGTTTTAGGGAGATGACTCAGGTGTCTGCTGTCACTTCAAAAGACTAACTAATGTGATAAATCCTGCAGGAATCATCCCAGTAAATATTTTAGATGAGCATAATTAACTCATTAGTACAGCAGGTTCAGACAACAGGAGTAACCACTGTTAAGTTTTCCACTAACCTCCATGCTGCTTTCTACTGTTTACTAACACGTGACACACCAAAAAATGGGATAGAAGTATGTCTCCTATTTTTAGCAGGATTTCCTGTGTTTAAAACCTGCACACACACACACACGCTAATTTTGGTGGAAAGGAGTTTTACAAACAAATCAGACCCAGACTTTTCCAAAATGAGGCATTAGCAGGCTCGGAAACTTGTTAAAACTGGACCTCAGCCCAACGAGAAAACACGAAAGGATCAGAGGACGCAGCCTGTCGCTTCAGTTATTATGCTGCATGGTGAACAACAAATCTGTTAAAATCGGGGAGGAGGAGAGCTAGATAACGTTAGCTGTTGCTGGTGGCTGGAACTAACAGAAGTTGCATCAAGTTGAATTATGATGCATTCAAGCTCTATTCAGGAAAAATAAGTATTAGTCAAAGGTAAATTATAATGTTATCATGGTGTGTTCAATGTCATCTTGTTTTTGGAGAGAAACTTGAAAAAAAAGGAGAAATGTGTTGATGTTTTGACAACAATATAAAATAGATATGAGAGGAAATTGTGATATTATAGAGAGTAAAAAGACGTTTGAAGCTGTTATTTACTAAAAAGAAAGTTGTTTTTCATGTGAAAGGTTATTTTCAAAGTTGTCTCATAAATGTGTCTGATTGAATTTGCACTGATTCAAAGGTAGTGTAATGAAGGACTGAATGACATTTAAGTTTTTTATGTTGAACATTTCTTTGTTTCCCTGCCACAGATGGAGAATAGATAACAAAAACCAAATGAAAAATAATATAAACATCAGGCCCAGAACTTCACAATCAGTGCCTCCCTACTAACTGTTATTACGGCAGATATTCAGTATATCAGTATGTGTGGTCCAGGTCATGTGATCTGTTCGTCAGTACCAGGACGACCTCAGAAAACTGCAGGTGAACATTTAATATCCAGGAGCTCACAGTATAGATGCCGCTGAATATATAATTTAACCATATAATTATTAGACGTCCTAAAACACGATGCTTGTAAAAAGTGTTTCTTTGAGCCAGTTAAAGTTTGGTCACATGATCAGGATGGAGCCACCTCCGCCTCATTAAAAACAGGAAACCCCCAGTTACAGCCCGACCTGGGCTGATCCAGGTGCTGTGTAGAGTCCTCACCATCCAGTGCACTGCGGGGTCCTCGAAGGGAAGCCGCAGCTTGTAGGCTCGACTGCCGTTGATGTGAACAACAGGAGTGATGCTGTAGCCCCGCCCAGCACTCTCTGACATCATCAGCTGTTTCCTGTTGATTCGGACTTCCTCTAACATGACATCAGCAGGGATGTTTCCCAGGTAGACACTGAACATGTGGTCGTCACTCGCGGTCTCTACAGGAAGAACCAGAACAAGACTTTGACACATAAACACAGAAAAGGGTTAAAGGGTTTTTTGGGGAAGTTTTTCCTGTGAGGGTCCAAAGGACAGAGGGATGTCGTACGCTGTAAAGCCTCTGAGGGAAATTGTGACCTGTGATATTGGGCTTTATAAATAAAATTGACTGAATTGAAATATTACAACGGTGGACATCTTCATTCAAATTGGAAAATAAATCACACTTTCACGTCCTTCAGGCTCTTAGTTATATTGTGACTTGATTTATTTATCATTTGCTGATCGATCTGGTCTGAAACGTGTCAACAATCATAACAGGTCATTATTTTCCTCAGTCTGATCAACAGGTAGTTAAGATATCAGACGCTGGATGAACTGAACCAAACTATTTTCAGCATTTCTGCTAAAACATAATTATCAAATCTGTTACTGACTGATTTTCCGTCGACTCGGCTGTTTGTTTCAGCTCCTGTAGGAAGTGAACAGGCTCACTGACGAATGTTAATATGAACATCATGTGTGTAACATGAACCTCGACAGCCTCAGTAAAGTCCTGTCAGATCACTCAGCAACATCTGAGACTGACAGTCATCTGACATCACACCCATGTTACGCAGTGATTGGTCAAGTGCAGAGGTGTGAAAGTAGACAGAGGGAGGAGTTGCAGCCTGGGGGATAAGAGTGGGTTAGTTCTTACTGGTCTGTGAACTGGGAGACTTACGGTCGAGGTGGAAGGGTGGACGGCAGAGCAGCGGTGTGTCGAGCACTCGCACCATTCGGTGTTTCGTGTCGATGCTGCTGCCGTCTTCATACAGCAGAGAGAAGACATGTTCGTACAGCAGGAAGATCACATACGTCTCCTTGTACACGTTGTTAAGCACCAAACTCTGCAGAGAAGAAGAACAAACTGACAGGTGCACAATCTGCTGTCGTTGTGATGTCGTGTGTGTGTGTGGTGTGACTCAGAACAAAGCATGTCCCCGTCTGAAGTTTGGACGGACTGTACCTTCCTGTAGCCGCCCTCCACCCCAAAAGGAACCCCGATCTGGACCAGGTGTCCTTGTTGGACCAGACTGAATCCTCTGGTTGCAGCAGTGACTTCGTCCATCAAGACCCCCTCCACCCCAACACTGATGCTCTTACTTTCAAAACCCGCTCCCCCGGCCAAAGGGGTCATGACCCGCGGAACGTCCCAGAGCAGCCAGGCGCCGTCAAAAGAACCCGAATCTGAAGAAGGATCAGCAAAATAACTGTTGGCACCGAAGCAGCTTCCTGTTTGTTCAGGTGTGTTTGTGTGAGAGAACTTACTGACGGTGCAGGCCATGGACACATCGATCATCATCACCGTCAGCTTCTGCTTCAAGAACAGAGAAGCCCGGACGACCTCCACGGGGACGCCGTCCACCTGAAGATAAACAGGAAGATTAATCTCTTTAAAAAAAAAAGGATGGAACAACTTCAGCGTTTACCACGCTACACTCAAGTCACATGACCTCGTGGTCCAATCCCATTTCACCCCCTTGGTTTTGGAGTGCCCTCAACTGAGTAGTGGCCCCTCAGAGCAGGGCCCCCAGGGGTAAGGTGTAAAATCTTAACCTATGAAAAAGGATGCCGCTCTCCAAGTTCTCAGTAGTTTCAGTCAAAAGAGAGATGGCTACAAGTAACTGATGAAGTAGCATCAGTTAGCTAAAGTCTCCTGAAATCCAAGAGCAGTATTTTTGATATGAAATTTACTGACGTAGTGAGTTTGGGCCATGCACACAGACAGAATATGTTTATATAGGCCTGACACATTTAATCTGTAAAGTTGGTGTGATCCATCTACGACAGTACGAACTGTTCAGATACTTTGTTAAATGGTCAAAAATTTCGATTCTTCTCCATTTAAACAAATGAGGCCCCCTCGCAGATTTTACGTGATGACAGTGAACACATCATGTCTAAAGTCTGCAGAGGTGGACATCTGGATTCAGCCACAGAAACAAGAGTCAGGAGGCCTTTAGAACAAAAGTCCCTGAACACATCACCAGGTCCTGAAAACGCTCAGAGTGTGAGGTCACCTTTTCATTACAACATTTTGTTTGATATTGCAGCCGTGACATCTCATGACCTCAGAAGGTTACCCACCATGATGAGCTCAGCATGCGGCGGTTTGTACTGAGAGCGAAGCACCACCCTCCGGGCGGTGGTGGTCAGGCTGTAGCCCCACCCCTGGGCCTCACTGATGGACATGGAGGACGTCTGTCCATCACTCTGCAGGAACATCAGCTGCCAGACTGAAGACGCCGTCCTCTGAGCCTGAACACCACAAACCAAACATGTCCAAACATTTCAAACAGGACTCAGGAGAACTCAGGTCGACTTTGGTAACTCATTTTACGAGGCTTTGACCTCGGCTCAGAGTCACGACTGACCCACAGATAGTGAGCAGATTCATTAACATGGGCGACAGAGTCTGGATGAAGAGTAGCCTCCTCAGAGATCAGGAGTGTTGCAGTTTATTTGTGCCAGTGTGATTTTACCAGAGAGAAGGCGGCCTGCGACATGTCTCCACTGTCCCCCCTCTGACCTCCACAGGAAGACTCTCTGTTCACGTTCACCTGGTCCACATCATGAAACCACATCAGTCTTAAGACAGTTCACTTCAACACAAGTCTGTTCCAAGACCTCACGTGATAACAAACTCTCTAAGTAACAGTAGTAGTTCTGACCTCCATGTAGTCCTCCTCGCAGATGACCTCTCTGTGAGTCCAGCTCAGACCAGAACAGGCGGCAGAAACAGGCCAACTGGTCCACGATCCACCAGCATCACTCACCATCACGTTAAACCTGAAGGTGAACACCTCGTCATCCTGGAAACACAGTCTGACGTCAGTCTGAGCTCTGACATCATCACAGAGAATACACAGGAGACACCTGGGGGTGGGTGGAGCTACCTGGTGGTGGAGAAGTGGGACTACCTGATGGTGGGTGGGACTACTTGGAAATAAAGAGGTGGAGCTGTTTGGTTGTGAGTGTAGCAACCTGGCATTCAAGAGCTAGAGCTACCTGATGGTGGGATGGATTACTTGTATGGAACTACCTGGTGATGGAGAGGTGGAGTTATCAAGTGGTGGAGAAGTGGAGCTATCTGGTTGTGGGTGGAGCTAATAAGTGGTGGAGAGGTGGAGCTACCTGGTTGTGGGTGAAGCAGGAGTAGTATGAGGCTCTGAAGGTGGTGAAGCCATTCATCTTGAAGGTGCTGATGGTGTAACCGCAGCGGGAGGCAAACTGCTCACTGATGGAGTAGACACCATTTTCATCTACATCAGGACGGATGGAGTGAGATCCACCGTCAGTTCAGGACAAACATCACAGGACAGGTAGATGGACAGATGGACAGGTGGACAGATGTACTCTTGTAATCAGGACTACAGAAGCATTGACATGAAGAACTGACCTACGGCCTCAAAGCGAGGCGTCTGCGCTGAGGTCACCTGGATCCACAGGTAACGATCCCGACACTCCGACTGAACAGCAGCATCAACAAAACCTGACAAACAGAGAAATGATTCTCTAACAGAACATGGAGGTCATCCAACAGGTCAAAGGTCACAGAGGACGCACAGGTTCAAGTTAGTGTCTGTGGTTGTGAAGAAAATAAATGAAACAGATATTAACAGATTTACGATTTAACCCCCCATCAACACTTACAACTACTACTGACCCAGTAACAACCCAGTACATCCACCAGTAAAGACCCAGTAAAACCAGTTTACCTTCCAGTTGACCTTCAGCTGTCGTTTGTTCTGTAAATTCACAGCAGATGAAGACAAATCTGAAAAAAAGGGAGGTTAGTTGTTGCCTGTGCAGGTTAGTGTTGTTACCTGTGCAGGTGAGGTTAGTTGTTGCCTGTGCAGGTTAGTGTTGTTACCTGTGCAGGTGAGGTTAGTTGAACTCACCCGATAATGAAAGCAGCAGTTTTCATGTTGAAGCTGCAGAATCCTTCTCTGTGTCTCTTCTGTGTGTCTGTGGAGGAAAAACTTCCCCTCTGCCCTCAGGTGAGCTAATCACCTGGTTGTCGTGGTGACACAGGAGCCAGGTGAGGCTGGTTGAGTCTGATTACAGCTGGAGTTTCTCCTCAGGTCCTGATGATCAGGAGACATCCTGTGAGAAATAAACACCACCAATAAAACATCAATAATCAATCAGGACGATAAATAAAAATACATCTGATTAAATATTGATGAATTTCAGTGACTGACCTCCAGTCTGTCTGACAGGAAGTGACACGAGCTGTCACTCAAACTGTGACGACATGAAAACAAACTTTATTTAAAACAGTGGAGACAGACGAACAGGACCACAACAGGTTTACCTTTTTATCTGGAGCTGAAGCTGCTGGTCTCTCTGACCCACTTGGATCCTGATCCTGATCCTAATTCTGACCCTGATCTCATCCAGATTCCGATCTTCATCTCAATCCTGATCCAGATTCTAACCAATCCATACAGAACCCGATCCTGATCTTGATCCAGATCCTGATCGGTCTGTTCACTGTCGCTGGTTCTGGATTGTTCAGAGTTGTTCAGTGTCCACACACTCGGTAACGTCAGACCTGTGTCTGCTGACCTCCGACCTTCACCTGTCCTTCAGACACCTGCTCAGGGTGGAGGTCTTCATGTGGGCAGCAGGAGGGTGGAGATCTGCTGCACCTGCTGAACGAAGCGTGAGCTCATACAGTTCAGACAGGTGTGTCTGTCTCTGTGGACTCTGACAGGGAGACAGGTTAAAGGACCTCAGATGATAAATGCTGCCTGTCTGTCTGCAGGTCCAGTTAAGGCTCCTCTTCTTGGTTCTGGTTTTCACACCAGTGTTGGAAAAGAGTCCAGAGCCCAGACCCTGCAGGGCGGTGAGTACCTTCATCATCATCATTATCATCATCAGACACATCAGGTCCCAGATCAGTTTCACACAGACTGGTTTACACTGATTAACCCTCTGTGTGTGTGTGTGTGTGTGTGTGTGTGTGTGTGTGTGTGTGTCCAGGTAAGCGTCAGATCCAGCAGCTGGGCAGTCAGCTGCAGTTGAACCAGCACTGTTTGGACACAGCCTTCAACTTCTTCAAGATGGTCGTCAGCAAACACCTGACGCGAGGACGCAAGACAGAGCACGTCATCGCCGCCTGCCTTTACCTGGTGTGTCGCACCGAGGGGACGCCACGTATCCTAGCAACCACGGACACACACTGTGCCGTGCTATGTGTGTGATTTCATTTTGATTTGAAGGTTTGAGCTGAGTGTTGTCAGTGTGGACGTCACTGTGACCTTTGACCTCCAGATGTTCTGCTGGTTTTCCTGAACTGTGTTTCAGACATGTTGCTGGACCTGAGCGACCTGCTGCAGGTAGGACTGACCTCAGACCTGCAGAGACCTGCAGAGACCTTCAGAGACTCTGTGCAGTTCTAACTTTGAGTTTCATGTGTTCAGGTGAACGTTTACATCCTGGGAAAAACCTTCCTGCTGTTGGCTCGTGAGCTCTGCATCAACGCTCCCGCCATCGGTGAGAACTCTCATTCACTCTGAAACTGATTATATAAATATATTCTGAACACACTCAGGGACTGGTCTGAAGAAGAGGTGACAGTACTCTGATAAAACCACTGCTTCTCTGGAGAATTCAACAAGACGCCACCACTTTACACAAAAGGCAGAAAATGCCTGTCCAGTGGTTGTATGACTCCGCCCACCAGTCCAGTGTCTCTGCTTCACACACAGAAGTTCTATACAATCAGCACAGTTTCAAGATTAGAGTCACCAATTCAGTATCTGACCAAATGTCTCCCCTTCTGTTCCTGAGATATGACGTTAAAACATGATGATGTCACAGTCAAGCTGACCTTTGACCTTTGACCTTCATTATTTTATCCTGTTAGACATTTGTGTCAAGTTTGGTCAGAGTTAGTGAATGAATTCTTCAGTTATGGACAAAAACATATTTTGTAAGGTCACACTGAAAAAATTCTTGACAGTTAATTTCTGATTTCAAGTGAACGTTTGTGCCAAATTTGAGATATTGCTTTCACCAGAGTGAAACAGACACAAGGTCACAGTGATCTTTGACCAAAACAAATCTAATCAATTCATCGTTAAGTCCGAGTGAATGTTTGTGCCAAATTTGAAGAAATTTCCTCAACATGTTCCTGAGATATCACGTTCACAATCATACAAATGAAGTCACAGTGACCTTTGACCACCAAATATGGTCAGGTCATCGATCAGTCTCAGTGAGTATTTGTGCCAATTTTGACAAAAATCCTTTAAGGCCTTCTTAAGATATTGTGTTCCTGAGAATGAGACAGACACAAGGTTACAGTGACCTTTGACCTTTGAGTACTATGTTCACAAGAATGGGACGAACGGATGGAGAGCTCACAATCACAATGCTTCCAGTCATGGCTCTCGCTGGCGCCGAGGCATACCGACAGCTGTCGGTGTCTCAACGTGCATCACACGCCATTGTTGCAATGACATCACCTGCTCCCCTTACACAGAAAATGAACAGAGCTACAGACTCGGCTTTGACACACAGCCGTGTCGTTGTTACGAGACTGTGACCTTCAACATCTACATCCTGTTTTCCATCATTTGAGTTTTGACTGGAGCTCTTTGAATCATCTCTTCGTCTTCTCAAGTCAAGTTCAACTTTACTGCTGTTCTGCACCGACCACGTTTGTATTTATTATCATCATCATCATCATCCTCACATTCACACAGCAGGAGGGGGCGGAGACAGAACTTCAGTCAGGGTTTATTTCATCACTTTCTGGAGATTCAGTTCAAATTCCAGCTAAATTTGGAAGAAACGTGATCATCGTGAGACGAACATTTAAAGTTGAACTCAGCAGGATCGTCAGTTACTGTTTTAAAACACCAGATTCACTCTCGTTTGTTGTGTCTCTTCACTATATTTGTATTTTTTTATCAGTGTGTTGTTTCTCAGGTGCCTAGGTCTCATTAATAAACAAAACGCTGACAGAGGCGTACGCCACTTTCCACGGAATAGTTGCGATCTATAAACACGGACTTGATGGGAGAAACTCTGACCCGTGCTTACGAACATTTTGGAGACGGGAAATTGGCGAGGCAGACGATGAAGAGAAAGCCTCACTGTAGAAACTGTTTTTCTGCGCACGCCATTTTTGGCTTTTGTCTGTACGTTCATTTTTGGTCTGGATCCTACGAGCTGTTTTATAAATGAGACCCCTGCTGCTTACAGTCTGACACCTGGTCGCTGCCTCTTTATAAAGCCACGCCCTCACCTGAGCGCTGTAAGGGTACACGCTCAGAAACATCGCAATTAAAGGAAATATGAATACAATAATAAAATCCAGACAGATAAATACACCAACACACTGAGAGGGTCCTCTGCCATGATTCTGAGTCTGTACGTTGTTTTTCAGAGAATCCTGCAGAGTTTAACTTTAAATCTGAACAAACAGAAACTCGAGGCATTGACCTCAAACTCAAAAGGTTCCAGTGAGAGATAAATATCGAACATCGCTGATGTTTGAAGAGAAAATGAAACAGAACATTTTATCTCTGGCTCCATGTGAATTTTTTCAGGTTTAAATCAGAGTTTTGGTTCAAATAAATTTTAGATAAAAAACATGAACAAACAGAATCATGTCAAAGAAGGAAACGATGAGCTGAGGATCCTCAAAGTGCATCTACACATCAACCACTGTCAACTACAAGGTCGTCAAGCTGTAAGATCCTGCTCTCCAGTGACACCTGGTGGCAGCTGTCAGAAGCTACAACATCAAACCGTCCCTCCAGCAGGACTTCGCTCAAAGAAGCAGCAACACACGTTTACTTTACTGTTCACTCATGACTCTGTTGCAATCAGCTTCCAGGTCCACCTCCACTGTCCAATCAGCTTCCAGTTTCCTGACTGATTAAAGGCTCTGAGTCCGTCAGGTACTGTTTCAGCAGTAGAAGACCAGTTCAGGGATCTGCCCCCCCTGCACACCGGTGCCGTTGGTGCTGTCCGATGAACACTGGAACTGGAAGGTCACTTTCCCACACTGCACCTCGGTCATTCCCTCCTGACCAAAGTAACTCAGCTCGTTTCCGTCCAGCACGGCGCTGACTGTGTAGAAGGTGTCCTGTTCCACCTGGACCGGATGTTCAAACCACACAGGGAAGGTGCTGCTTGATCCGTCAGACAGGAACTTGGTGAGGTTTTGGGCCAGAACAGTTCCCTGCCTCTTCAGTTCGATCTTCACGCTGTACTCAGCTTTCCCGCCACTCGACCCATACAGACCCAGTCCAGCTATGAAGATCCGCCGGTCCACTGCAAACTGGATGCTGTCGCATCGCCCCCTATAGCGCCACTGGTTGCTGCGGTAGGCTGAGGACTGGAAGCGGTGGCACCTCTGCGGCGCCAGTCCAGCCCGCTTTATCAGCGGAAACTCCAGTCTGGGTTTCCTGGAGGCGGTGAACCACAGGAAGACATCATGAGTCTCTTTCAGCAGCAGGACGTCCGACTGTGCCGCCCCGTCTGCAAACTCCTGCAGCGTCATGGAGGGGATTCGAACCAGGTACAGAGCCTTACCCAGCACCGCCCGCTGGTTCCTGGGGTTTACCGGCAGGCCCTGACGTCGACACTCAGCTGCCGCCCAGTTCAGCACCGCCTGGAAGATCACGACCTCACGGACGTTGAGCGATTCTCTCTGCAGGATGATCTCCAGCGTGGGCAGGTCGATCTCACAGAAGCCTTCAGACCGCAGAGCGAGCTCCGCCTGAGCGTCGATCACCTCCCAGCAGCGTTGCGTCAGCTCTGGCTCCTCAAACAGCCGGCTCTGAGACAGAAGGACGCAGGCGTTCTTTGCCTCCAGACTCGTCTCCAGGAAGGTGACGCAGGCCTTCGCCAGAGCAGGAACGATGTACTTCTTAGCAGCATAGAGCGTGGCGAGCACGGTGTCAGCCTCCAACTCGATCTCATCACTGTACATGTACCTGAGACAAAGGACACGACAAGATCAGGACATGTGTCAAAGACCTGAGAGACAACACACACATCAACATACGTCACACGTACTACAGGCTGTACTGAGTATTTGTACACACAATCACTGTAGCCCCTTTTACTCTGCTTCTTCAAGGCGGGAGTTTCACTCTGTTATTCTGCCTCACCGTTCTGTACAAAATGTACACTTGCAGAGTGGGGGGACAGAGTTGTCTCGCCTTTGAGCCGGCAGCGGAGGGAGTAACAGTGCCGAACCAACATCTGTGTAACACGACAGCTGGTAGTACGGGATCATGGGTGGCACGGGTGTGACGTTTTGTTGACGTGCCATGTGTGCAACTCACCATGGGAGATTTATATAGTAGCTGTTAGCAGTTAGCAGCTAGCAGGAGCTCCTTACCCTCCGAGCAGAGGACGAGATCAGCCGCCATATAACAGGGACGCTAAATGATTGTTGTTGATATGTGATGTCATTGTTGTTGTTTATAAAGAGCTGCTGACACGTATGTTATATGTCACACTAGAGGAGGACGCTGTCGTGTTGAGGCTCATTTATTCTCTCTTTACGTAGGAAAATAGATCAAACGCTGTAACACTGCCCTCATACTTCCATTTGTCCTTCATGTTGTCATAGATTCAGCCAATAGATGGCACTAGAGGGCGGAGTCAATAGTTTCACCAGGTTCAAAAGTGTGCAGCCAATTAACTCGTCATGTTCCAACAGCCAATCAGGTTTCAGGAGTGAAACAGTCCTCAATTTGGGATGTGTTTGGAATCCTGACTGATTTGTTCAGGACTTGAAATACAAAGTGTAAGGCATGGACGTGACTCAGGACTTTAAAGAACTGACACGATGACTTCATCCACCTGTGGACTCGGCTGAATCCCGACTGTGGATGTTTGTGCCAAATTTAAAGAAATTCCCTCACGATGTTCTTACGTTCACAAGAATGAGACGGACGAGGTCTCAGTGACCAGAATATTCAGACCTTTACTTTTAGAGGTCAAATTTAAGATTGGATTTGTCTCTTTGTTCTCATTGGTGGTGTTGCGGTTGTATTCGTGAGACTTCCTGTTCATGCAGTCGTCCTTCAAGCAGAAACAAACATGTGGACACGAGAACTCGTCTCCAGACTGGACTCACTTTAACAGGATGAGGAAAGCAGCCGGCTCCACGTCAGGGATGTGGATCTCAGATCGTCCCTCAGCCAGGTCTCCGTAAAACATGGCTCCAAACACCGAACTGCCCACCGCCAGGACGTACTGCAACACAGAAACAGGAGCCAATCACAAGTCAGAACCAGAGAGGACAGGAACTACTGACACACAGGGACATGTGTCCCCACAGCAGTGTGAAACAGGTTTGGAGGTGTGTTGTCCAATCAGCAGTAACTGTATATTAACACAATTCTGGTAGATCTTTCGTTACTGTTTTATTTCACACTTGTTGTGTCAGTGTGAACGTATGTTTCCCATGATGCCAATAAAGTTCAATTGAATTGAACTGAATTAAACTGCTGCACTAACAGGCAGCGCCTGAGTAACACCACAGGATGGTCAACACACCGCCATTTGTGTCACACTGCTTTGCTACGTTTTGTTGGAGCTGAACGCAGCCAACATGAGGCCCGAAACAGTCACATGACAGCGATGACTCGATTCATGACATGACTCGTGTCAGGCTATGACTCGTGTCACGTGTCAGAGAGGACTGACCTTATGAGCAGGGACTCTCCGAGTGTCTCCTGGAGGACCAACGATGAAGTGAACGTCAGCCATCTGCTCGTTGTTGAACATCAAAGCGTTCCTGCAGCAGAGCGACACAGTTCACGTCTTTATTCGTCAGCTTCACTCGTTAAATATGTACCAGAAGAAGAAGAGGAAGAAGATCAACCAAGTAAACACTTAGCATAGCTCCAGTTTAAATAAGAGATAATAAAATATTAAAGAAAGTCGTATCAGTCAATTATTAAGTGTTTTGGAGCACTGATTCAGCTTCAAGTCATCAGCCCCTGGCGATTATTGATTTCTGATCATTTCCTGTCAAGAGCTGGGTCCTGTGGCACAAACTGCAGAACAAGCAGAGACAACACTGTGAGACAGTTATCACTGTTCAGTTGTGTTGAATTCACCAGCTGTTTTATTCTCAGATGAATATCTGCAGCAGAATATTCACTCATTCTTCAGTTATTACAGGAAACTATATAAACCTGAATGTGTCTGCTCGTTCAGCTGATCTGCTGATTACTGAAATATCAAAAGGTCTTTCAGGAAAATTATTAAGAAATTATCAGCCTGTAGAACAAAAACGTTCCCCTCTGTAAGTCCAGGACTTTTATTTCACTTCATAAAGATAATTCTCCTCCAACAGGTTTGACTTTATAAAATATTATGTTTCCCTCCATTAAACAGGCTGAAGTGAAACTACTGTCTCTGCAGACCTGACCAGAGTCAGTTAGTCTCCATCGTCAGCCCAGACTCACGTGGAGCTTTGACAGAAGACACTGTTTTATGTCTGGATGTTTCTGCAGAGACAGATTCTAAAGTCTTTAAAGTCACCTCATTATTTTATTCTGTGAGATGTTTGTGTGGAATTTTGTCAGAATTAGTGAATGAATTCTTCAGTTATGGCCGAAAACATATTTTGTGATGTCACGCTGACCTTTGACCTTCGACCAGCAAATTCTAATCAGTTCATTGTTGAGTCCAGGTGGACGTTTGTGCCAAGTTTGAGAAATTCTCTAAAGGCGTACTTGAGATAGTGAATTCATGAGGACTGGACTGATGCAAGGTCAAAGTGACCTTTGACCACCAAAATCCCTTTAAGGTGTTCTTCAGACATCATATTTACAGAATGAGACAAACAAAAGGTCACAGTAGCCTTGACCTTTGACCATGAAAATCTAATTAGTTCATTGTTGAGTCCAAGTGGATGTTTGTGCCAAATTGTTTTTGAGATATCACATTCATGAGAATGAAACAGACGAGGTCACAGTGACCTTTGACCCTTTCATTGCTGAGTCCATTTGGATGTTTGTGCTAAATTTGCAGGGTTGAGATTATCGTGTTTACAAGAATGAGACGGATAAACCAAAACATTACACCTCCGGCCACAACTATCACCAGCGTGGAGGTCATTAGTGTTTCCCTGCTGTCCAATCGGAGCAGAGTGTTACCTCTCTCTGAGTGTGGGCTGTGTTTCCTGCCAGCTGTCTCCGTCCTCTCTGTCGCTGCTCGTCTGAACGTCTTCTTCTTCGTTGGTGTTTTCAGCCGGCGGCTCCGGTTCGTTGGGCTGGATGAAGCTCTTCTTCACCTCCTCCTCGTTACTGAGAGGGAGGCTGGTGGAGAAAAGTTCAGCCGCCATCTCCTCCTCCTCCCCCTCCTTCTCCTGGTCACAGAGCCAATGAGGCGCCGACCTCACAGCATGATGACTGCTTCCTGTCAGAGATTAATCAGATCATAATCCAGATTACTGCACTGACACAGGATTCATTCTTTGCTCAGTGACACCTGGTGACGAGGTTTCAGAGTCGTCAGCTCAGTGTGATGTGTGACGTAAATCTGACTGAAAGATAATGACGGGATCGATCGATTAATATTAACCTGATCAATGAAGTGATTGATGACTGCAGCTGTGTACAGAATACGCTGGGCGGTGCAGATGAAGGGAGTCTAACTCCAAGATGGCTCTAGTTAACGACAGCTACTCTTGTTACTGTGAGTAAGAGCAATAAAACCTTCACCAGTAAGAAGCCAATACTTTATCAATACATGTGATCAGTGTGTCAAACATTGACTGATGAGCTGGCGCTGGTTATTGATATTATTGTGGCGTATTGATTATGAATACAGTCCATCTGATGCTGGTTTAGTTTCATCACTTGTCACTTCCTGTCAACGTCACAGAACAGAGAGTTGTTGACTAGAGATGATACGCCGTCTCATGGTGAGGTCACTTCCTGTCAACGTCACAGAACAGAGAGTTGTTGACTAGAGATGATATGCCGTCTCATGGTGAGGTCACTTCCTGTCAGTGTTAAAGAACAGAGCGTTGACAGTAGGTGTTTGTTTCAACTCGTCTGGTCGTGGATCGTTGGTCTGAACTGGACTTAACGTTTTTCCTGCAGCTCACAGTCGCCATCTGTCTCAGCTCAGCTTCCTGCTCCATCAGGACAGACTGCCCTCTGGTGGCAGGAGCTGTGAACTACAACACATCGTTACAGCATCTCTGTGTCAGTTTAATAAGAGGAGCATCAGCACCAGCTGACACCTCCTGGTCCTGCTGTCTGCAGCTCCTGTTAGTGATTATCTGAGTTTTGTCTCTCCTCAGGTTGGTTCTGTGGTTCTCTATCAATAATCAATGATCAGATTGATCAGGCTGCAGAGTGCTATCAGCTGTTGATCTGCATGTGAGCCCCATCTTGCCCCCCCCCCCGCAGTAACGTTTACTCAGAGTACTCAGTTACTCTGACCTGAGCACATGATGCTGAACACACCTGTCACATGTTCAATAATAATCAATAATCATCCATTCTGCTGTGTGTGTGTGTGTGTGTGTGTGTGTGTGTGTGTGTGTGTGTGTGTGTGTGTGTGTCCGCAGCCGTTAACGTTAACGTCATCTTGTTGTCGTTAGCTTCTCTCCGTTAAACCGTTTAACGTCACCGACAGACAGCGCGGCCGCCCCGGAGCCAACTGTGTCAGTCTGTCTGTCCGACACACACACACACACACACACACACACACACACACACACACACACACACACACACACAGATAGACGGAGGGTGTGTCGGTGTGTTTTTACCTGTCAGTCTCCCGGTACCGGTTCTTTCTGCCGTTAATGTTGAACACAGTCAGACAGCAGCTGCTGGATGTTCATCATCATCATCTTCTTCTTCTTCTTCTTCTTCTGCTGCTGCAGCAGCTCTTCTTCTTCTTCTGTTTCACTGTCTGCCTATTGACCAGTGTTAGAGCTCAGTGTCGCCACCTGCTGTACCGGAGAGGTGACGTCATGACTTTAAACAATACAAATGGTCAGAAGGAGAGAAGTTAGGGACTGTTGGTTATTGATCCCCCCCACACACACACACACACACACACACACACACACCATAAATCACTTATTAGATTATTTAAATTTAAAACTTTTTATTTATATTATATTAACTTATTTAAAAACTTTGATGTTTTTCACTCTTGTCGTGCAGACGCTTTATTTGTGGACACTTTTTTTTTTAAAGATTATGTTTTTGGCCTTTGTTAGATAGAGCAGGGGGAGAGAGAGAGAGAGAGAGAGACCTTTTTAGGCTCACTGTGGTGTGTGCAGACGGTATCCTTTGTGTTTTCGAGGAGAGTGGTATGACATGCAGCAAAGGGCTGCAGGCTGGACTTGAACCTGCAGCCACTGCAGCGAGGCACCACCTCTGTACATGAGGCGCCGGCACTATCCACTGAGCCACTAACGTCCCATTTTGGACACATTTTAAATGAGTCACAGAATAAAGTGACTTTGAGTAAAGATCAGAGTGTGATGGACGTGTTCGCCACGTGATGCCTCCAAGGATCGTCGGGACTTTAAGATGCAGCAGTGATTTCTGTTTTTATATTTCCAGGCTGATAAATGACGTCATGTTGTCTTTCAGTCGTGGCCACAGACGAGTGCTGAGGACACGTTCTCTGTAAAGATCTGCAGCAAAATGAATACAAAATACAACCATTTAAATGTGTGTCCTCCTCCCTGAAGACAACATAAGAAGTGTAACTCCCTCCCCAGTGCTTAAAAAATTCTTCCTCTCCTCTCCTCCTCCTCCTCCTCCTCAGACCCTTGCCTGTACATCCCTCGATTTGCTCACATGTTGGAGTTTGGTGTGAAGACTCATGAAGTTTCTATGACGGCTCTTCGTCTGGTTCAGAGGATGAAGAGGGACTGGATGCACACGGGACGCCGACCGTCTGGACTCTGTGGAGCAGGTATAACATGGCCGCCGGTACCATGGCAACGACAAACATCAACAGCCATATATTTACCTTCCTCCTCCTCCTCCTCCTCCTCCTCTTCCTCCTCCTCTGCAGCTCTCCTGGTCGCAGCTCGGATGCACAAGTTTCGTCGTACGGTTAAAGATGTGATCAGCGTGGTGAAGGTCTGCCAGACCACTCTGAGGAAGAGGTGAGAGCTGAGCTGGGTCACAGTAGATCCCAGTAAATTACAGTAGATCACAGTAGATCACACTGGATCACACTGGATCACAGGAGATCCCAGTAGATCACAGGAGATCACAGGAGATTACAGCATCCTTTCTCCCTTCCTGCAGGTTAACAGAGTTTGAGGACACGCCCACCAGTCAGCTGACTATCGATGAGTTCATGAAGGTAGATCTGGAGCAGGAATGTGATCCCCCCTCCTTCACCGCCGCACAGCACAAAGCCAAGATGCAGCAGGTAGATCCCTCCTTCTCTGATTGGCTGCTGACAACTGTTAACCAACGATCAATAACTAAACCAATCATCTTCACTGTCCTCTTCTTCTGCAGCTGGAACATGAGCTGGCCAGGAAGCTGGATGAAGTCGAAGGTCAGTTCCTTCCTCTGCACAAGGATTCAACAAGGACACTTCAGAGGGCACTAAAGGGGTCATTTAGGACACTTCAGAGGGCACTAAAGGAGTCATTTAGGACACTTCAGTGGGCACTAAAGGGGTCATTTAGGACACTTCAGAGGGCACTACAGAGGTCATTTAGGACACTTCAGAGGGCACTTAAGGGGTGATTTAGGACACTTCAGAGGGCACTTACGGGGTCATTTAGGACACTTCAGAGGGCACTTAAGGGGTCATTTAGGACACTTCACAGGGCACTAAAGGAAGGATATTTATTGAGGACACTTTAAAGGATACTAAAGGAATTATTTAAAACGATTTAAAGGACTAAACTCCGTCATTCTGTCCTGTCAGGAGAGATCAGCTGCTACAAAGACGAGATTGAGACTGAGCTGGAAAAGAGCCGACCTAAACTCAGAGGAATCTACGCTGCCTACACCAAAGAAATCGGTCCGTACTGGTCCTGAGTGTCCGTCAAGTCCATCTCAGCATCTACAACATTTATTAACTCTTTCATTCTTGGTTTTCAGACCCCGAGGACGCTGAGGCTTTGTCCACGAACTCTGAACCCGAGGTACCAGAGGTCGACGACGCCGAGCTCCAAGCTGCCGCCCAACACCTGACTCAGGACTTCCTGTGTCAGGTGATTCAGGAGGAGGAGGGGCGGGGCAAGAAGACAGGTGACAGTGAGAAAGAGGCGGGGCCAGACAATGAGGTGGCGGGCCATCAGCGTCAGGCCGCCCCTCTAGCCTCCATCCTGGGAAAGCTGCCGAGCGCCGCCAGCCTGGGCCTCCAACAGACCTTCCAGACCTTCAACGATTCAGAGACGGGCGAGAAACCAGACGGTATGTATTACATCATCATTACATCATCATTACCTCATCATGGATTCGTGGACAGGTGGTAAACAGGTGAGGTGGTGGTTATCCTGTTTTTACAGACGAGCAGTCAGAGAGCGGCGAGCTGGACCTGAACGGTATCGATGACCAGGAGATTGATAAGGTCGGTTCACTCATCGATCAGTCAGACTTTTTCTGTGGTTCATTTCTCTGAATCATCTCTTTATGATTTACAGAGGTTGCTTTTATTGTGAAAGGTTGAGTGAACAGGAAGTGGTGTCTCCTTCTTCTTGACTCTGATTTTCTGCTGCAGTACATCCTGAACGATCGGGAGGTCCAGGTGAAGACGGAGCTGTGGATGAAACAGAACGCCGAATACCTGAAAGAGCAGAAAGGTGAGGAAGACTCCTCCTCCTCCTCCTCCTCCTCCTCCTTCTCCTCCTCCTCCTCATCATCATCATCAGTGTGATGTGTTAATGAGTGTTTGTGTCCACAGAGAAAGAGGAGAGGATCAGAAAGGAGAAGGAACAGGGGACATATAAAGAGAAGGTGAGTGTGTTCGTGAGGAATAGGGTCTCCCAGCCTGGAGTCCAGGGGCTGTCCTGGGTCCACTGAGGATCAACACTGGATTAGGAACCTGGGGCCCCTGAGGGCCCGGAGCCCTGAGGGTATATACTCATATAACCTGAATATAAAATAAAGTTTAATTCTGTGTCCAGCCGAAGAAGTCCAAGAAGAAGAAGGAACAGATTCAGGCATCGACGGCAGGCGAGGCGATCGAGAGGATGTTGGAGAAGAAGAAGATCTCCAGTAAGATCAACTATGACGTCCTCAGAGACCTGAACAGCCGAGGGACAGGAAGTGGGGGGGGCAGCAGTCCCAGCAGAGCCTCCTCTGACACTGTTGCCGCCACACGGAAGCGACTCAACCGCCGCCGCCGCAGGAAGAACAGCGACGCTAACCGAGACCTAGCGGCTAACGCTAACATTATGGGGAAGAGGTACTATCAAACACCTAATCTGTAATCTATATGTTATCTATAATCTATATATAAGCTATAAATGCTCCATAAGATAAATAAAATCTAAACTCTATAAATGCTCTATAATCGATATATAATCTACACTCCATGTTCTATAGTTTATATATGACCTATAAATGCTTTACAGTCCATTTATAATCTAAACAATATATAGATAATATACATTTTAGAGATGACATCATCTATAATCTATATTAAATAATAATCTGGATTCACACTTTTATATCTCAGTGAGAGTTTTGGACAGAAGGAAACACTGATGATGTCACTCTGACTCTTTGATGTTTCACAGATCACATGACTCATCAGTTCATCAGGAAAACAGATTGATCAATGATGAAATTAAATGTTGTTCATGTTTTGTCCCAGGGTCCGCCTCCTCCTGTCCTCCACGTCAAAGAGGAAGAAGACAGCCGTCCAGGTAGCGACTCCACCTGTCATACACACATCATTATACACAGACCATAGAAATACAATGAGTAGAATGGACACTCTGGTTCAAATCAACATATCAGGAGGGTCAGAGCGGCGGCCATCTTTATATGATGTCACTGTAACAGCTGTGGGCGGATGACTTCAGTGTAAACAGATAGTTCATTATTTTCCTGTGATACAAACATGATGATAAACACATACATGTTAAACACATACAGATTTTACACATGAAGACAATCACTTATTATTTTAACGAGGACGTGTTTCACCTCTCAGGTCGAAAACCCTGTCACCATGACAGCAGAACCAACAACAGAGACTGCACCTGAAGCTACGCCTGAACCTGAACCTGAACCAGACACCAGCTCCGCCCCTGCTGCTCCAGCCATTGTGGCGGTGGAGGAAGAGGAGGAGGAGGAGGAGGAAGAGGTGGAAGTGGAGGAGGAGTGTGTCAGCGCTCTGCAGCTCGTAGGAGGTCAGTTCACAATTTTATTCTTAAAACCCAGAGGAAGGAGAGGTCATAGACACAGACTCACCTCTGTCCTCCTGAAGGAGTCAGTTCTTCCTCGTGGTCGCCTCATGTTGATGTCTTGTCCTCACAGTACATCCTCCACAGGTCATGTGACCTCAGTCAACGCGGAGGAATCAATGAACCCAGACAGTACGAAATAATATGAACCAGACACAGATATAGATACAGATACAGATACAGACACAGATACAGATACAGACACAGATACAGATACAGATACAGATACAGACACAGATACAGATACAGATACAGACACAGATACAGATACAGACACAGATACAGATACAGACACAGACACAGACACAGATACAGATACAGACACAGACACAGACACAGATACAGATACAGACACAGATACAGATACAGATACAGACACAGACACAGATACAGACACAAATACAGATACAGACACAGATACAGACACAGACACAGACACAGATACAGACACAAATACAGATACAGACACAGATACAGACACAAATACAGATACAGACACAGATACAGACACAGACACAGATACAGACACAAATACAGATACAGACACAGATACAGACACAAATACAGATACAGACACAGATACAGACACAGATACAAATACAGATATAGATACAGACACAGACACAGACACAGATACAGACACAAATACAGACACAGATACAGATACAGACACAGATACAGACACAGACACAGATACAGACACAAATACAGATACAGACACAGACACAGATACAGATACAGACACAGATACAGATACAGACACAAATACAGACACAGATACAGACACAAATACAGATACAGACACAGATACAGACACAGATACAGATACAAATACAGATACAGACACAGATACAGACACAGACACAGATACAGATACAGACACAGATACAGACACAAATACAGATACAGACACAGATACAGATACAGACACAAATACAGACACAGATACAGACACAAATACAGATACAGACACAGATACAGACACAGATACAGATACAAATACAGATACAGACACAGATACAGACACAGACACAGATACAGATACAGACACAGATACAGACACAAATACAGATACAGACACAGATACAGATACAGACACAGATACAGACACAAATACAGATACAGACACAGATACAGACACAGATACAGATACAGACACAGATACAGATACAGATACAGACACAGATACAGGCACAGATACAGATACAGACACAGACACAGATACAGATACAAATACAGATACAAACACAGATACAGACACCGATACAGACACAGACACAGATACAGACACAGACACAGATACAGATACAGACACAGATACAGACACAAATACAGATACAGACACAGATACAGATACAGACACAGATACAGACACAGACACAGATACAGACACAAATACAGATACAGACACAGACACAGATACAGATACAGACACAGACACAGATACAGATACAAATACAGATACAGACACAGATACAGATACAGACACAGACACAGATACAGACACATACAGATACAGACACAGACACAGATACAGACACAAATACAGATACAGACACAGATACAGATACAGACACAGATACAGACACAAATACAGATACAGACACAGATACAGACACAGATACAGACACAGATACAGATACAGACACAGATACAGACACAGACACAGATACAGACACAAATACAGATACAGACACAGACACAGATACAGATACAGACACAGATACAGATACAGACACAAATACAGACACAGATACAGACACAAATACAGATACAGACACAGATACAGACACAGATACAGATACAAATACAGATACAGATACAGATACAGACACAGATACAGATACAGACACAGATACAGATACAGATACAGACACAGACACAGATACAGATACAGACACAGATACAGATACAGACACAGACACAGATACAGACACAAATACAGATACAGACACAGATACAGACACAGACACAGATACAGATACAGACACAGACACAGATACAGATACAGACACAAATACAGATACAGATACAGATATGAAAACAATTTCCCCTTGGGGATCAATAAAGTATTTCTGAGATACAGACACAGATACAGATACAGATACAGATACAAACACAGATAAAGACACAGACACAGACACAGATACAGACACAGATACAGATCATATCTGTGGAAACAGAGTTTTATAAACCTAAACCTTGAAAGCAGAAGTCTAAATAAAGTTTTAAAGATAAAACAGTGTAGACTATAAACATAATCAAACACTCAAAGAGTAGATCTGTGAGTGACGCCATTTCTTGTCAGGTCTGAGAAGATTGATTGATTGATTGATTGTGTTTTCCAGATTACGGGTGTGAGGCGGAGGAGGAGGAAGTCTTTTAGCTCCGCCCTGCTGACCTTTGACCTCCAGTGAATGAACTCTCCGTCCCGTCAGACTGAGGCAGCTCCACTGAGACCAGTGTCACACATCAATAAACAATATCAATCATCAACTGAACAGGTTCAGTTATCACTGAAACGAAACCAAAATCATTTTGTTTCTATTTTAACTTCTGATTGGTTTTTTCTTGATCACTGATCAGTGACGGATGATGATCAGCGACTGGCTCGTTACTGTCAGATAACGTCCGACAGGCTGACGTTTACCTCACAGCTCTGAGCCGCTCACTGATCATTATCCCGCTTATCACACGGTGAGCTTTTAAATAAATCAATAATTTGGTTTCAAAACGATTTTATTGTTTCCTATAGAGTCTTCGATCACAACTGTTTCCATAGCAACAGTCTGTTACAGACCATAGAGTCAACCAATCAGAAGGCAACGCTGTGTAATGATGGATTTTATGACGCTGAGCTTCTCGTGTTGTTTATATTGTACAAAGTAAAGTTTGTGTCTGACTGTAAATCTGAACGTTCACATTCCTCCTGACGACTCGTCAGATGTTTTAACTCTTTGTCTTCTTCGGTCCTTTACTCCTGTGTTTTTGGTTTGTTTATAAATGTGTGTACTTTGTGTATTTTAATGTGGTGTTTGTGTTCCTGATAAAATGTAGAAAAAATCATGTTTTGAAAAAAAGGAAAAAAAAACAGTGAGAATAAAGAAAGTAAAAAATAAAACTGAATTTCTGCTGATGTTTTATTTGTATATTTTTCTTCCTCCACAGTCAGTGAACTTGTTTGTACATAAATCACATTTTATTTTTGCGGCTCTGATGATAATAATCCGGACTGTGATTGGTCCTGACGACAGGAAGACAAACACATTCAGACAATCCAAACTTTATTCACACAGTGATTCTGTCACATTCAACAGATCAGACTTTAAAGGAACAGTCCAACGCTTTGGACGATCGTTTAGTTCAGTTTGTTCTTTGTTTAACTTTGGGATGAAGAGTCGAACAGTTTCCTCTGCCTCAGGTCTTTATGCTAAGCTAGGCTAACCACGTCCTGGACGTCTGTCTGCACTCACAGAGATGAGACTGATGTGAGGACAGAGCACAGGACTAAAGTGTGGGACTGTTCCTTTAACTCTCTATGAGGTTTAACAGAGACGAGAGGCTCCAGGAGTCCTCCCTGAGGGGCTCCCTGAGGGGCTCCACATGTGACCGGAGAACAGGACTGAAGTGTGTGACTGCTCCTGTCGGCAGGTTTACCTCATGCTGACATGTCATGACTCAGTCCGCCTGTCAGACGAGCTCCAGGGTTCAGTGTCTCAGAGTCTCTCAGTATCCGAATGTCTGTTTGATGGCGTGGAAGTAGAACCGTCTCCAGCCCTCCCTGGTGGACTCCTCCTCCCCCACAGGGACTCCTCGACACTCCATCCTCAGCTCCGTCTCATCTCCTCCATCCTCCAGCTCCAGACTGACGGTGGCGTAGTGTTCTGATGGAGACACAACAACACACAAAGCTCAGACACTGAACTGTCCCTGAACGCAGCAGCGGAGCGGGACCTGAAAACAGCCTGCACTCAAACGCATTGTGACATCACAACTGGAAGACGTACCACTGGGCCACGTCCTGAACCGCCACCTCATCTCGATGCTCTGGTCCGGTACCTGCGGGCAGGAGAAGCGATCTGGTTACCATGGTGATGTGATAACTTAGCACTGATTGGCTGAGCTGCTGTGACCTCACCAGCTGTGTGAACTCTCCACTGACGCTCCCGTCCAACATCTGGAACCTCCCCCCACGCCGACCGTCCACTGTCGCCGCCGAGCGCGTGAACACCTGCACGAACTGTAGAGACAGCAAGGGTTACCTGTGGTCTGGTCTGTCCTGGTCTGTTCTGGTCTGTTCTGGTCTGTCCTGGTCTGTTCTGGTCTGTCCTGATTTTAGTCTGGTCAGTCTTGGTCAGTCCTGGTCTGTTCTGGTCTGTCCTGGTTTTAGTCTGGTCTGTTCTGGTCTGTTCTGGTCTTTCCTGGTCTTGGTGAGTCCTGGTACCTCCTGGCTGAGGAAGGTCCGGTACAACTCATCAGGAGACGTTTGGAAAGTTTCCTTCAGGTTAAAGTTGGAGGTTGAGATTCGAACACCTTCGAGGCAGGGAGCGGGGCTAGATGAGCACTTGGGGGCGGAGCTTTTCTGCAGGAGAATACAAAGAGGTCAGAGGTCAGGTCCACACCTGACTCACCTGAGCACCGGGATGTGTACCTGCGGTTTACTGGTCTGGATCTTCTGTTTCGGGGTCTGAGGTTGAGGTTGAGGTTGTGGTGGCTTCGGCTGGTTGGCGGTGGGAAGAATCATCCCCTGACTGAACTCTGTGAGGTCAGAGGTCACTCAGGTTACTACGGGAATCAGCTCTGATTGGTCAGTCCTGATGCATTCTGGGTAACAGACCTGACTTGAGCTGGCGGACGTACTCGCCCAGAACTTTCCGTACTTCCTGAACGCCGCTCTTCCTCATGAGGTTCAGAAGTGGCGTGTCGGGCTGGTCTTTACACAGAGACACCGAGACCTGGGCGGAGACAGAGTCATCGATATGATCATCAATACAGTGATCAGTACAGTGATCGGTATGATCAGAGGTTGTTGACTCACGTCGAGGTCGTCCATGTCGTTCTCGTCCGACAGGTTGGACACGTCAAGAGTTCCTCGGTACTTCAAGCCGGCGCTGGACGTCCCTGCGGAGGACAGCAGGTATCCATTATGTGTCCTTGACATAGTTTATTATTTAACATGGTGGTAATGTGACGTCATCAGTGGGCCTGACATCATCAGTGACATCATCACTGACCCAGCCAGTTGGCCCTCAGCTGCCACTCGTAGAAGAAGAAGAGTTTTCCCTTGCGGTTGTTGATGGACGCTTCGCCCTCCAGTTTGTTGATGTCGGTCAGCTGGGCGGCGCCCTCGGGTCCCTCCACCCGCACCGCCAGCAGCAGCTGACGGAGGCGCTCCGAGGACCAGCCACTGACATCACGCTCCGTCCTGAGGAGGGGGAGGAGCACAGTGGATTCCTGAATGAAACATCACTGAACAGGTGAACACACACACACAGCCCCGCCCCCTCTGACATCAGTGTGTTTAAAAATATGTGAACAGCTGAACCAGGCGGAGGGTCAGATAACACACACACACACACACACACACACACACTGCAGTCCAAAAATAAAACACACACACACACACACACTGCAGTCCAAAAATAAAACACACACACACACACACACACACACACACACAGAGTCTACTGGACTCTTCTTCATGTGACACGACTGAACTGATCCACTGACTTCATCATCATCAATAATAATCAATGTTATTTTAATGTTATTATATGTCAAACTACACACACACACACACACACACACACACACATACATGGGGGGTTCAGGTCCTGTACCAGAGTCCTGGGAGTCTGAGGGTTCAGTATCTCAGCTGTTCTTCTGGACAGAGAGCTCAGCTGTTGTACCCGAATCTGCTGGAGCCACTCTCCCAGTTTGGGGGTCACAGCCCCCAGTGCTCCCATTACCACCTTTACTCCCCACATCTTTTCCAGTTCCTCCTTCAGCCCTTGGTGTGTTTCCTTCTTCCTGATGTTGCTGTCATCGATCACCACTGTCTTCATCTTGTTTGTCCATCAACACCATGTCCACTTGGTTTGCCATCACCGGTTTGTCCCACAAGATCTCAACTCGCTTAGTGTACGGTCTCAGGGTGCTGGACTTAGTGTACGGTCTCAGGGTGCTGGACTTAGTGTACGGTCTCAGGGTGCTGGACTTAGTGTACGGTCTCAGGCTGCTGGACTTAGTGTACGGTCTCAGGGTGCTGGACTTAGTGTACGGTCTCAGGGTGCTGGACTTAGTGTACGGTCTCAGGGTGCTGGACTTAGTGTCGTAGGCTTTCATGTAGTCGATCCAGGCGGTGAACTGGTTGGTCTGACTGGTCTTACAGTCTTGGCTGACCGCTCTGTCACCAGTAGCTCCTCTGGTGTTACTACCAGTCCCTCTCTGGGCCTTGCTCCACGTGTATGTTCATCTTAGCCGCTATGATGCCTGACAGGAGCGTCCATGTTGTACAGAGGCAGGTTATTGGCCAGCTGGAAGGGACCGCCCCCTTCATGATCAGGACTGACCCTGGATCAGCATCTAATCCTTCAGCAGCTGGTTCATGATGTGCAGTTTGTTTGTTACAACACAACAAATGTACTACACAGTATATATTTACATATAACACACACACACACACACACACACACACACACACACATACTGTATAGTGTCTAGTGTACATGTCATTACTGTGTGTATTCAGCCATAATCACAGATTAACTTCAGACCTGTTAATGTTTGTTAAAAACATTCAAACTGTTCATTCCTCTCTCTGATCCACTTTTAAAGACACAACAACAACAACAACAACAACAACAACAGTAACAGACCAGTGCCAGTTGTTGACGTTGGTGCCGTCGGCTCTTTGCTCAACGATCCATCGAGGGTCTCCCTGACCCCATTTAGCCATGACTGCAGGCCTGGGTGCTGCTGGAGTGTTCCTGCTGTACTTACTGTCCTCTCAGCGCGGTACTTTACCCTGACAGTCTCTGATCGTCTCCTGAGTCTCTGCCTCTTCAGCTGAAACTTAAAACCAGCTTCACACTGTCACTCTAACTACTTCCTGTAAGGCCTTTCAAAGTAAAACAACCAGCAAAGTCACTTGGTTTAACAGCATTAAAAACATTTTAGGAGTTTGGTCTATTTTTAGGGTTACATTTTATTTTGTCTTCTTCTCTCCGCCATTTAATGTGTTATTTATTCTCAATCATGTTTTATCATTTGTATTTAAGTTGAAGCTCCTGAAAGTGACGCGTCTGTTTCCTCTGTTCACAGGATGAAAATATTTTTACACAACATCTTCTTTACAATGTTTGATAATATCTGACTTTAATAAATATTTTGAATTTAAACCGAAGCTTTCCTCAGACGACATCCGCCGTTTGCAGCTCCGGATCACTACAACTCCCAGCAGCCTCCGCGCGGCCGGAAGCCCTAAAACCTCCGTCAGCGAAGAAGAGGAGCTGCTGCAACGGAAGGTAAAAACAGCTGATCGATCCTGATCGATTATCAGTTTTAAGCATTATATCTGTCGGATCGATACACAGGTTAAATGTCCGCGTGTTGTGACGTAACCGTTCCCGCCGTTTGTCAACGTGAAACAAATAGTTACATCCGGTTTAAACTCTGACGTTATCCGTTAGCCTGCTAGCATGCTAACTAGCTTCCTGCTGTCAGACAGACAAAATCCTCCAGCTGTGGTACAAAATACACACACAATAAGTACACAATAAATACACACAGAACACTAGCAACATACTAACAATACACACACCAACACACACTGTTCTCAGCGTGTGTTGGTGTGTGTGAACGAGGCTGTTTGTGAGCAGTTGATCTGCTGAGTGTGTCGGTCGGGTGTGAGGTCACCTGGTGGACAGATGGAGACGTGCAGGTCGTGGAGGAAGTGACATAGAAACATGTCTTTATTGTTCCTGTTTGCGTCAACAGTTTAAATAAAGTTTCTGCCGTGTGTCCAGATGATGAAGAGCAAAGCAGACGAGGAAGACTACTGGAACAGGTCCAAGTTGAAAGCCTTCACCTTCGACGATGAGGATGATGAGTTCAGCAGGGTAAGGACCTGCAGTTTGACGAGTCAGTCCTCAGGTGTGTCGTCACCTGTGTAACCTTCAGGTGTGACGCTGTGTTTGTCAGCTAAAAGAGTCGCGGCAGGCGGTGAACAGCATCCGGCGCCTGGTGGAGGAAGACGATGATGATGATGAGGTGGTGAAGGTCAGCTGGAGCGGAGAGCCCGTCGGGAGTAAGACTCTTATTATTGGTAATCACCTGTGGAGGATCCTGAGCTGTGATTGGCTGCAGGGTGTGAATCAGTGTCCTCTGTGTCCTCAGGTATCTCCTGGTCGGTCAGTGAGACAGCAGCGTCCAATCAGAGGACAGACAGAGAGCCCGCCTTCCCCAAAATCAACACAGAGACAACGACGCTCAGCAAGAGTAACTCAGGGTACTCTCTGAGCTCTCTGTTCAAAGGTGAGACAGGAGGACAGACAGGGGGACAGACAGATGTGAGACAGGAGGACAGACAAGGGGACAGACAGATGTGAGACAGGAACATGAATGAAACACTGGTGTTGTCTCTGTGTCTCTTCAGGAAAAACTAAAGGAGGAAACTTCCAGTCGTTCACTGACTGTGAGTCTGAAACTGCTGAACACTGTGTGAGTGAATCAGTGAGTTATCAGATGAATGGATGAATCAGACTGATGTTGATTTTTTTGTGTTGTAGCATTCAGCGACTCGTCGGTCCGACACTACGCTCCTGAACTCCGAAAACCCAAATCTGAATACAAGGTAACAACAAGACTGGTAATCTGACTAAAGACTGGTAGTCTGATTAAGACTGGTAATCTGATTAAGACTGATAATCTGATTAAGACTGATAATCTGACTAAAGACTGGTAGTCTGATTAAGACTGGTAATCTGATTACAAACTGTGAGGCTTCATATCAGTTTTTTTCTGGTGTACTAATGATGATGTCATCATGTGATGTCAGGATTATGTCAGTGATTGGTCGCCTGAGGAGACAGTCCACAGGATGCAGCAGGGAAAGGTAACGCCCCCACCTGTCCATCAGCCTGTCTGAGGGGAGTGTCACAGTGTGTAGTGTCAGTGTGTATTTGTACTGTGTGTGTTGCAGGTTGTGTCTCTGGAGAAGTTTCGGTCTCTTCAGGACAAACTGCTGCTGCTGGATTACGCCGTCAGCGCACACGATGGAAACGTCATCACTGCTGTAACTTTATTTACAATCTGACCCTCCACATTATCTAAACTTTATCGACACCACCTGACGACACGTTTTTTCTTCTTTCAGGTGTTGATTTATTTAAAGAGGACTCTGAGTAAAGGTGAGTCCGCTGGTCCAGACTCTGTCCTGTGAGACACGACGTGTTATTAGCGAGGTAACGTTAGCTTTAACTCACGGTGTTCAGGGGACATCGCAGTGCTAACTGCACACCTGACCTGCTCCAGGAAGGTTACGTTTGAGTCATCAGAATAAAAGCCCCGCCTACTGACGAATCAGTTCTCTTGGAAAATGGCATCTGTAGTACCGGTCAGACCTGGTCCTGATTTGGTCAGACCTGGTCCTGGATCAGTCAGACCTGGTCCTGGATCAGTTAGATGTGGTCCTGGATCAGTCAGATGTGGTCCTGGATCAGTCAGACCTGGTCCTGGATCAGTCAGACTTAGTCCTGGATCAGTCAGACCTGGTCCTGGATCAGTTAGATGTGATCCTGGATCAGTCAGATGTGGTCCTGGATCAGTCAGACCTGGTCCTGGATCAGTCAGACTTGGTCCTGGATCAGTCAGATGTGGTCTGGATCAGTCAGACCTGGTCCTGGATCAGTTAGATGTGGTCCTGGATCAGTCAGATGTGGTCTGGATCAGTCAGACCTGGTCCTGGATCAGTGTCTGGTGTTGTTGACTCTTTGTGTTTCTCTGTTCAGAGGTTTTGTTTCGGGAGCTGGAGTCCAGACAGACGGCTCTGAGACACTTCATCCACTATCTGACTGAAACCAAAGACCAGAGGCTGCTGCTGGAGCTGCTCAGGTCTCTGCTCACACCTGTACCTGTATCTGTGTGTACACCTGGACACACCTGTATCTGTATCTGTGTGTACACCTGGACACACCTGTACCTGTCTCTGTGTGTACACCTGGACACACCTGTACCTGTCTCTGTGTGAACACCTGGACACACCTGAGTAACGTACATGTCCAGTATTTATCTGATGTGTCTTCTTCTTCTCGTCCTCAGAGCTCTGGGCAGGACAGAGGACGCAGCGGTACGTTCACACACTACAAACACACCAACAGTACACAGTACTAGTACACATCTAAAGTACCAAAGATATAAATCAGACCAACAGGAAGCTGATGTCATTTCCTGTCTGTTTCCACGGCAACAGCTGCTGCAGTATAAAGAACACCTGAACATTGCAGACGAAAATAAGAGGCGGGACTTCCTAAAGACCTGCATCAGGTGAGACTCCTGCAGGCCACCGTACTTCAGCACGTATACTAATAATGTGTACTTATACTTTGACCTGATGAAGTGTACTTACTTTGACACGTATACTAATACTTTGACCCGATGAAGTGTACTGACTTTGACACGTATACTAATACTCTGACCCGATGAAGTGTACTGACTTTGACACGTATACTAATACTCTGACCCGATGAAGTGTACTTACTTTGACACGTATACTAATACTTTGACCCGATGAAGTGTACTGACTTTGACACGTATACTAATACTTTGACCCGAAGAAGTGTACTGACTTTGACACGTATACTAATACTCTGACCCGATGAAGTGTACTTACTTTGACACGTATACTAATACTTTGACCCGATGAAGTGTACTTACTTTGACACGTATACTAATACTCTGACCCGATGAAGTGTACTTACTTTGACACGTATACTAATACTTTGACCCGATGAAAGGTACTGAGTTTGACACGTATACTAATACTCTGACCTGATGAAGTGTACTGACTTGGACTTGTTGCTTGTTTGTTTCCAGTCTTCCATTTTCTCCGGAGGACTCAGCTCATGTTCAGGATCACTACACTCTGCTGGAGAGACAGATCATCATCGAGGTCAGGAACACAGAACCAGTTTGAACCAGTTCAGACCGCCTTAAACCAGTTTATCTTGTGTGGTTGACTTCCTGTTGGCCCACTGATCCAGATTCAGTCCCGACTCTGTTGATTTCCGTCACCTGGCTCACTCTAATCCCACTGTCCCAAAAATAAAGCCAGGACTCATTCAGGTGCCATCCCAGTTTAACTCCAGTTTGCCTTGTTGCCAGGCAACCGACCGGCAGGCTGAGCGCGGAGGGAAGGTGGAAATATTCCAGAAGTTTCCCAGAAGAGCTTCGATCCTTAACATGCCGCTGGTCACAACACTGTACTACTGCTGCTTCTACCACTACACCGAGTCTGAGGTCAGTTTAACTGAACCAGACTGAGGTTAGCTTCTACCAGTACTCCCAGTCAAACCAGATCAGTTGAAGCTGTTTTCTGTTTGCAGGGAACCTACAGCAGTCCACTGAACATCCGTCAGACCTTCAAGGTGAGGGGAGACGTTGTTTAGTCGTATTAAAGGTAAAGGTTCTGTCATCAGTGTCTGACCTCTGTGACCTTTGACCTCAGATTTCGGAGAAGCAGTACTTCGTGACGGCGTTGGCGGCGCGGGCGAAGCTGAAGGCGTGGTCGGATGTAGATGCCCTGTTCACTAGCAGGAACTGGCTCGGCTTCACCAGGAAGAAATCGCCGCTCAGCTTCCAACGAGTCGTCGACATCCTGCAGAAAAACTCCGCCCCCACACAGGTGAGGTGGGCGGGGCCAAAGTCATTACAATAAAAACGGGTGTCGTCAAGGTGTTTGATTGGCAGGTGGAGGAGGTGGAAAAAAGAGGTGTGTTTTCAACAGGTGTGTGTCATGTGATTGACAGGTGTGTGTCGTGATTGACAGGTGTGTCATGTGATTGACAGGTGTGTGTCATGTGATTAACAGGTGTGTCATGTGATTGACAGGTGTGTCATGTGATTGACAGGTGTGTGTCATGTGATTGACAGGTGTGTGTCATGTGATTGACAGGTGTGTGTCATGTGATTAACAGGTGTGTCATGTGATTGACAGGTGTGTCATGTGATTGGCAGGTGTGTGTCATGTGATTGACAGGTGTGTCATGTGATTGACAGGTGTGTCATGTGATTGGCAGGTGTGTGTCATGTGATTGACAGGTGTGTGTCATGTGATTGACAGGTGTGTGTCATGTGATTAACAGGTGTGTCATGTGATTGACAGGTGTGTCATGTGATTGGCAGGTGTGTGTCATGTGATTGACAGGTGTGTCATGTGATTGACAGGTGTGTGTCATGTGATTAACAGGTGTGTGTCGTGATTGACAGGTGTGTCATGTGATTGACAGGTGTGTCATGTGATTGGCAGGTGTGTGTCATGTGATTGACAGGTGTGTCATGTGATTGACAGGTGTGTCATACGATTGACAGGTGTGTGTCATGTGATTGACAGGTGTGTGTCATGTGATTGACAGGTGTCATGTGATTGACAGGTGTGTGTCATGTGATTGACAGGTGTCATGTGATTGACAGGTGTGTGTCATGTGATTGACAGGTGTGTGTCATGTGATTGACAGGTGCTGCAGGACTACGTGGCGCTGGTCGATGACGCGGAGCAGAGGATCGCGTTGGCTCAGAAACATAAATGTCACGACATCATCATCAACGTAAGACTGTTACTGCTCTCTGATTGGACGATGATTTAACGAACCAATCAGAATCAAACCTGACACCTGTGTGTATTACTGATGTGATGTGTTACTGTGATGTCATGATGACTGCGTGTCTCTGGGCTAATCAGACGTACCGGGACCTGAAGGACCGGCAGCAGTTGCTAGGATACCGGGCGAAGGTGGAGAGAGGGTCGGCGGAGGAGAGGAAGATCAACGAGCTGCTCAACAACCAGGTGAGGAGGAGGAGGAGTCATCTTCATCGTCTCCCTCCTGTGACGTGTCTCACGTCTTTTCTTCTTCTCTTTCAGCAAATCCGGTGGAAAAACTGAACGTTCAACTAAAGACTTTTACTGTGAAAGAGAAGTGGCTGTTTCCTGTGTGAAGAGATGAGCTGTCACCGTGACAACAGGAACGTCCTGTCAGATCACGCCCACTTCATTCTCATTGGTCGCAGGGAGGAGCGCCCAGTTTGTCTCCGCCCACAGAACTCTGGGTGGGTGGGGTTTATATTTCTGCTGAGTCATCGCCGAGTCATCGTCAAGTCATTACCCAGACATTACCGAGTCCTCGCAGAGTCGTCACTGAGTCATGACGAGTCATCGGTTACGACTGTTACTCACTTCAACATTCCTAAAAAATAAAATCATTTAAAAATGTGAATGAAGTTTTTTTAACTGGAGGAGGAGGAGGAGGAGAGGAGGAAGAAAATGCTAATATGAAGAGATAAGGAGAAGGAAGAGAAGGAAATTAGGAGATGAGGTAGAGAAGGAAGGAGCAGACAAAGAAGGAAAGGAGGAGGTAGAAAAGGGACTGAGGGGGCAGAGAAGGAAATAAGGAGGTAGAGAAGGAAGGAAGGAGGAGAGGATGAAGAAAAGAGCAAGAAGAGAAGAAAGGAAAGGAGGTAGAGAGGGAAAGAAGGAGGTAAGGAGATAGAGAAGGAAGGAGCAGCTGAAGGAAAGGAGGAGTAGAGAAGGGACTGAGGGGGCAGAGAAGGAAATAGGAGGTAGAGAAGGAAGGAAGCAGGAGAGGATGAAGAAAAGAGCAGAAAGGAAAGGAAGTAGAGGAGGAAATGAGGAGAGGAGGTAGGGAAGGAAAGGAGGAGGTGGAGAAGGAAATGAGGTAGAGAAGGAAATAAGGAGATAGAGAAGGAAGGAGCAGACAAAGAAGGAAAGGAGGAGGTAGAGAGGGAAGTAAAGAGGTAG